>JACEII010000021.1:4531700-4574626 GCA_014332785.1 Antheraea mylitta | reverse complement strand
TTTAACATCGTTTCCTGGATGAGGAAAACGTCAATCTGTCTATCGCGTAAAAAGTCAGCTACTAGATCGCGCTGTGTCCGAAGGGATCTCGCGTTGAAAAACGAGAGACATAGACCGTGTGGTTTTATTTTATTAATTCCCGAGAATTTTAAATCTTATTTAAATTACGGTGAACGGGCGAGGCGCTGGATAGTGGCTCCAATAGCCGGAAAACGCGCTAGGGTGGAGAGAAGCTCTAGCCCCTGCTTCTCCTCGACTAAGGTATAGAAGGCGAGAACCTCCTGTATGTCGTGCTCTCTGAGTAAGTGCTCCATCCAGTCGAACTTATCCGAGAGAGATGGTGGAGCATGAGTCGCCTTAGGTGGCGGCTCCAGAGGCCTTGAAGAGGCCTGAGGCTGAGGTTGGGAGGCCCAGGGGGCCATAGGGGCCCGCCCGGGTTGGGCCGCTCGCGGCACAGAGGGTGGCGAGCACGGTGAGATCGTGGGCGCGGGCGCTACCGGGGCGCGGGAGGCGCCCGGCAGGCCCGGGAAGGCCTCCACGGACATAAGAGGTGGAGGCGGAGGGCGGGCGGCGGCTACAGGCGCCCTGGGCACCTGCCTCGCCTGACGGGGACGTTGTGTGCGCGGCGCGCGGGGACAACCGCCATAATTCGCGGGGTGACCCGCGTTACCGCAGAGCACACAGCTGGGAGGATCGGGAGTGTCAGGAGTGCGCTCGCACTCCTTCGTGGCGTGGTCTCCCAGGCACTTAACGCACCTGGGACGAAGATGACAATTCTTCGCGGAGTGCCAATAACTCTGGCAGTTATGACACTGCGGAGGAATGTGGGTCTTGCGTGGGGGCTCAACGGTGACCCCGTTGAGATCACACATCGAAGTGAGTGAGAAGATGGCCTTGCCCTCCTGCGACCGGTCGAGGAGAACGAGAACCATATTGTAAGGAGTGCGGGTGCGTGGGTGGTAAGCTACGAGACTATATCGAGTCCGGACCAAGAGAACTGTTTAAAACCAAACAAAGCGAAAGCACAAAATAAATAAATGAGTGGGCGAGACAGGGGACCATGTATATGAATAAAATACTATAACATAAATAAATAATGGTTCAATAAATAGATAAATAATAATAAATAGGTACTTACATATATACGCGTGCACAGAAATAGATTACTTTATCACTGAATAGATAAAAATTAACGAAATATATGAGGAAATAAATAGATAATTAAACAAATAAATAATAGTTGGTTAGATATTTAAGAATAAGGAATAGAAAAATGAGTATACAAATAAACGGTTAAATATATAAATAAGGGAATGTCTTACTCACTCAGGTAGATTTTGTACACGTGTGCCACAGCTGTACTCAACTTAGCACTAAACAAAGCACAACGAAATCGAGAACAAAAGATCTCGAGCAAAGGAGATATCGGACACGTGCGTTTGCTAGCGCGTCCAAAACCGGACTCCTACACCAGTTGTCCGGGCCGACGTTCTCCTACCTTTATAATAAAAAGAATCCTAGAGTCAACCGCAGTGCCACCTACAGAGTCCAATAGTGAATGTGAACTATTCTCGGATCCACTGAAACACGCGCACAAAATCGGTCCAGCTGTTTAGGAGCAGTTCAGTGACATACACACGTAGGTACAGAAGAAATGTATATATAAAGAATCTTAGTATTCCTAGTATTCGATCGATGTAGGTACGAATTTTTATGTATCAGCCGGAATTTTTGGTTAAAAAAATACCGAAAGGAAACCATAACACAGCAAGATTTTTTACGTTCGCCTAGATAGCTACTACCCTCACATTGAAAATCTGTCGTCAGCACCTTATAGGTGTTTTCCGGCAGTTAAACTTGAGAGCCAGTACCCTCTCTATATTTTGCGTGTTTTACACCTTGGATCAGATTGCTATTTATGTGGAAACCTATAATGTATAAAAAACTAAAAGATAAAATTATGAAAATGTAGGTACCTAATATATTATCTTTGAAGCCAAAACTTCTTTGGACACGTTGAGTGGTATGTTTGACAGTATATAAATTTATAATTTGGCGTCATGACATGCTACGTATGTATGACCGGATGTATTGCGTTTGCGCGGTTTGCCGCAGACTAGCGACGCGAGTATATATGGGTTTATATACATGTAATATGAAAATTTTACAGTTCGTCATACATTTGAGTTAGTTAATACATTTTATAAAGATTTATATAATTATTGCTCCGAGATCTAATATATATGAAAACCGCACTAATGTTAATAATTTCAATAAACAAATTCTAAAATTTAAATGTTATCACTCACACTATAATTAATATGAAAACTCAAAAGAGATCATATTTATTTAATTGTTTTGAGTTTTCACGTCTATTGGTAGTCCTTATGACTTCCCCCACTTTTTTTAATACAAATAACCTTTATTAAAAAACTTAAGTAGAATAATATTTGCCAGATATTTTAATGGCTTACCTCCAAACAATCGAACTTAGCGTAATTGTTTAAAAGCAGAATTATGTATAAAGTTATAAAATTTTCACACGCTGTGTTATCTATCGCAAGCGGGCGCCTAGACGCCCTCCATAAAGGTGGATTAAACAGCCAAAAGCCCAACTTACTTAATAAATATAAAAGCCTTCTCCGCCCGCGCTCGTAAACCGCCCACTGTGCTCCAAGATGCCTTATATCAGGCCAGTCTTACGTGGACTCCCACTTTCATTATACATTACACTTTCTAAATGTACTGGGAGAGAATTGACGGGTCTCGTGTGACTGGATTTGCAATTATCAGCGCTATGTAGATCGCGCACCGCTTGCTTTCTCCAGATAAGGTTTATGAGGGAATGGAGGAAAGGATAATGTTCTGCTTTGATGTAAGGACCGAAATGTTGGACGTTCGGGTTTGCTGTAAATATAGATAATGTTCCATTGATTTATTTCCTTAAAGTTGGCTTATTTTTTCCTAACAATTTTATATTCTCTTCTTTATATTTGTTCAGTTATCTCTAATATCATAAATTTAAACGTATGTAGTAGTAAATAATATGTATACTAATAATGATTTTGTTTAATAATTAATTTCACTCTGGTGATAAGCTTTGTTAGTTATTATTATTATATTAATTTATTAAATACTAGCCTCTACCTGCGACTTTGTCCTCGTGGATTAGTTTCTTTGGGCTAACGTTACCAAACAGCGAAAGCTCTCAAAAGAAAAAAAAGACAGATTTTGAAACATTTTTCAGTACTGCGTCGTTCCTATTGGTCTTAGCATAATAATATAATATAACCTTCCTTAGTAAATGAAGTATATAACACTAAAAGAATTTTTCAAATCGGACCAGTAGTTCCTGATATTACCCCCTACAACTTCACAAATTTTACCTCTTTACAATATTAAGTATAGAAGTATTACAGATTGTATTATGTTTTAAATACTTTATAATACCGCTTACCTTCCATAGTTTTTTACTCATCTTTGTTCCTGTTACCGATTAGCCTTTTGAAACTTTCTTAGTTATCAGTTTATATTTTTATTATCAATTTTAAACTATCATTAAAGAATTTTTGTCCTTTCCATATGACTCGGTATTTAATGTAATAATGTTTGAATCAAAATCCAAATAAAAAATACTTATATAACTTCATACGTAACAACCTCATTAAAAAACTTACCACGTGCCCACGCCTTACTTGTGAAAAATTCTAATAAATGGTAGTAAAATTAGTCAAATTAACGCTGTAATGTCACCGATTAGCGTCTAAGATATAATTAACTTTACAAGGTTATTATTTATTCTTGGAATTTACAACTATTTTGAACATTTTGGATAAATAGTTATAGATTTGAATTTTCCTGTAATAAATAATGTTCGTATCTAGTCCAATTAGTAAAAGTACGAAAAAAGAAATAGTATAGATATCTATGTGTAAAAAGAAACTTGGATTTACATAATATTATTCCATATTAATAATTTAGACGACAAAATTATCAAAATGTACAATATCTGTAAATATTTCATTTTTCTTCGAATAAATCTAAATTACTTCTACTAATATATTATAAGCATCTTGAGTATGTAAAAAAAACGAAAACAATAAATGTAATTAAGTAATTTATGCTGTTGAATTTGATGTGTCGGCTTTTTTAAAATAAATTCAATAATTAAATTGTCAATTTAATTTAAAAGGGTTTCCATGTACTTACTACCGTAGCACTTTATATCTTCCTTCGTTATTACTTAGAATATTTCTTAGAGTTAAATCAGAGCTAATAAAATTTTTCTTATTTTGCAGTACACTGACATCGGTTCTTGAGAGGCGGCGGAAAGGCTCGACGTACACCCGACAAAGTTGCAAGTAATTTATGGCAGGCCATTTTATGGGCTATGGGCCAAGTTCGCACTTGCGTTGCAGTGCGCAGGCTCGACTTGTATAGAAGTCATAAATATTTACTAACCCTTTCGAAGGTGTCGGGAATCTATGTACAGGAATTCAATCTCTGCAATTTTAAATGTATTAAATAATCCTAAGTATCTACTGCGTACAATCTAAAGTATAATAATTATCCATTAATAAAGTAATATATTCCCAAATAATGTTATATAATTAGGTACTGTTTGTTAAAGTGTTCATAAATGACAGTTACTTAACTTTATCAACAAGCCGAAGATAAATTAAATATAATTTTTATCATTTAGAAAACCATAGCTTAAATTATTGTCGTTAAAAAATGTTCAGACTCAAAACATTACGATTATTTCAATTAATAAAACGCTTTACGCCTACTTAAAGCAACTTAGTAGTAGTAGAGAAATCACCATAAAAATAACACTTAATTTTAGCTCGCAATTACGAGGCTATTAAAGGGCGGCTGCCTGAGGCCCGACATCGCCATTACATTACCTCCACACTTACCATACTCACATACTAACTAGCCCATACATTCTACACTTAAGCCGACGGCATCGTAAAACAAGGAATACGTTTACACGCGCAAAAGTGTTAAAAAAGGAAATACCTTTCTTCCCGCCTGTAGAATACGTATAGGTATTCATTGCGCAGTATGCTAATTCCCGACTGTGAAAACTTATTTGATTAGAATTGCAGTTTAAGTTTACAGTACCTGGGTGACAGAGCCTAGCTCGGTTCTTTGAAAACATTTTTAAATTAAAATAAACTCTTAGGTTTACCTCACAGAATTAGCTTTTTATGTAAAAAAAGACATCTCTCTTATAACGTAATATAATATAAATAATATATATATATATACATTTTTAATTAAAATAAACTGTTAGGTTTGCCTCATAAAGTTAGCATTTTTTACCAAAAAAATTATTAAAAAAGACATCTCTTTTGCTGTCACTCGGACTCGAACTGGGGAGGTACAGATTTCCGAAGCAGCCGGTTTCCATCTGAGCTATTTTTGTTTTGACAGCGGCGATGAAATTTACCTTTATATTCTAGCTATATTTTTTATTACCTAGAAATACATAAAAACGTTTTCTTTGAATGAAATCTAGCTAGATCGCCCCCAAAACTACTACATACTAAGTTTCCCGAAAATAGATGACGCCGTTTCCGAGATCCTGAATACATAAAAATATACAAGAATTGCTCGTTTAAAGGTATTAGATAGATTAGATATATAAATAGATTTATCATTAACACGTTTTTTTATCATAACACAGCAAATTGACTGCACTGTACCTGATGGTGAGCATAGTAGAATTCAAAAACAATGGTGACCACCGAGAGACACGCCATCCCTCGGCGGTTGCCGCTGTCTTGCCGGCCTGCGTAAATGCCTCTTCACGTTACGCTTGAAGGACCCCATATTATAAGAAGGAGGCAACACACTAGGCGGGAGATTGTTCCACAGCTTCACGGTACAGCAAATATAGGATGTTGCGAACTTTTGTTTAGAAGGAAAAAATAACTTTAGGTGCTTTTATTAGCCTCGTGACCATTATTTAGCTTAATAGGTAACACTTCTATATTATTATATACAATTTAGATTGCGTATTTGGTCCAGTTTTATTACACTAACATACATTATATATATTTCTTACAGAGTCGACATTTATTTTAGATATTTAAATTAATCAATCGGTCTGATAAAAGCGTACAATAAAACACTTAAAACAAATAAGTTCGATACATTTTAAGTTTTTTTCAAATAAATTAAAAACAAATATAACACTACCGAAATAGAATTTTAATAAGAATTAATTTAGTTTTATTAAACCAGATCGAGTTTTTGCTGTCAAGCTTCAACACTGTTTTCACGCTTATTTATGTTTGTGGATATTTCTAACATGTGCTGTGCTTCTTTTACTTTCAATGTAAACAATAATTCTCACATCGGAATAACAACTGTGAACTTATTTTTAATGTCAAACATTCTACACTTTCAAAGTAGCAATAAACGTATTTGAATTATCCTTACGTAGTAATTTGATAATTATAGAGACGTTATTTTTTTTATTTATTCTCTTTTACACCCATTTCATACGAGTTTACTTACACTTATTCTCATGTAATAAAACTGTTGAATCATTGTGTGTACATTGATAATAAATTCCTGATTTCGATTGATATAAGAAGTGTGACAGAGTAAAATAAATATATTATTAGAAAACTTGTTTATACGGTTATCAATTTGAATCTACTAATCTACAAAACTACTAGAATATATTTGGACAACATAAAGGCTAGTTTAACAAAATCAGTATTCGAGAAAAATATTCATTTGAGTTTTAGGAGTCTGCTCAATATAGTACAATTTGTAGAAAAATCAAAGTATTGCGTTTGTTTTGTTGGCTTACAGACGCTGGTGGCATGAAATTCAATGGCAGTTTCTTTCACCACGGTAACATCTACTTAGCTCTGCCGTGTTACTGAAACGAACAAGCTCTTTGTTCACTTTTATGTTAGGTATACCATTTCGAACGTTGTAAAGAAAATTTGCAAGTAAAAAATAAGTTTGTGAAGTCATGAGCATAGCTAGTAAATTTATAACATCTAAAATTATATCTCCATGTATATTTTATGGCTACAAAAAGAAATCGAAGTACAAGATGTAATTATTCTGTTTAATTTTTTTCTGTTATATGAAAAAAAAGTAATGTGAAAATGTACATAATTCTTAAACGTAATCTACTATACATAAGTACTTACCTAAATAGGTATGGTATATACAGTAGAATAAACACGTGTGTGTTACTTCTTTATATTCATCAACGAACCCGCATTCACTTAATTTATTATTAAGATAATAGTCTCATAGTTTGATACCCCACTGGTTTAATCATTCGGAATAATTATACACACGTGTCGCCTTAACGACTATGAATTTAGTAATTACCTATTCATGCAAGTAAATTATAGTCAGAGACGCGAAACTTATCTAAGTGCATAATGTGTTAGTACATGCAAGATTAATATTTCAATCATCTATATCTATATTGATGTTGTTCAATCTATATCTTTAAGGATTAAGAAATGTAAAAAATTACAAAATTTGTCTGTATATTATACTAACTTTTATCTTCTGTTTTAGATATTTTAAATCGATACTTGTAATATACTTGTAATATCAGGTATTCAAATCACAGGCTGCTATTAAAACTGGTTCTAGACTAGGGCCACACAACATAAACCTAACTCAAATAATACATGAGAATCTAAAAAAAGATTTATATACTTAAAAATTAATGTACATTCACGTACTCTAGTTATAAAGTTATATAGCATTCGAAACGAACACATCCGTGGTAGTCTTGGAGTCCAGGAAATCGCAGAAAAGCTGTAGGAGAGTCGACTCCGATGCTACGGCCATATAAGTCTCAGGCCTCCAGACTATATCGGAAATAGAAGCCTTGACATTCCTGTACAAGGCCCAAGGACTCACAGGCCCAAAAAAAAAGCTCAGGAGCGGCAGTTTTTCAGGTAAGACTACAGGTTCGATCCTTGGTTGCCCCTACCATGCGATGGACGGTACTCCGTGGGGTTTTAGTCCGTGCGAGTCGGATTTAACCCACTGTCTCTCCCGGGAGGGTGGCATATTCATAAAGGATGTCTCCACGCTAGTAAAAAAGCCCAGAAAACGCTGGCTGGATGTGATGAAGGCGGACTTAAAGGAAAATAATCTCACACAAAAGGATGCCGAAGACCGGGCAAAGTGAAGGAAGCTTGGTAAGAAAGCGGACACTGACACCAGGGCGATAAAACGCTAGGAAGAAGAAGAAGATAGAGTTATGTAGGAAATCTTTTTTTCGTGTCAGTTTTTCGCTCTGGTAATGAAGTTTTTCTAACACTTTATTGGTTTTAGTATTTGACCACAATGTCACCTGACCTTAATTGTCGATCTGGTTCAAAATGACAAAACCCGCTATACCCAGAGGAAATTTCTATCAATTCCAGCTGTTGGAACACAGCTATGTGTGCTTGGTAACAGATTTTCAACTTGTGACTGGCAGCGAAACAGGCGAACTTAAGAATAGCCTTTACCACCTTTTTTCCCTAGACGAATATCCATCTCGCCGTGCAGCAGACGATGGATATGCCCAAGTCACACGGACTAAAAGACCATGGTACCTTCTTATACTGTTTGGACGGGGGAACAAGGACTGCCAAAACGGCATTACGTCTCCTCCTCTGACAAGTGATGTCCCCTCCTAAGGAGCTGCCACTGCGGTCTAAGGGGTCAAGATGGTAGACCCCTACCACCCTGTTATGATTTCATTCCGACGTTCTTCTCCACTGAAAGCGATTGTATATCAAATATCTATGAAAATAATATTTTGATTAAAACATATAATATATAGAAGAGATACGTTATACCATTGATGAATATGAATAAAGACAAAACAATACATATAAAATTAACGCAACATACATAATTTTAAAATAGGCTTCTGTTGGTTCTTTTGGGAAGTTAATGAACCACTGCCAGTTAAGATTAACTAAAATATATACTCCGGTTCATTTGCAGGGATTCGATTTAACATCGATCGACGCTTTCTATATTTAAATACTTATTTCATGTTAAAATACCGGTTTTTATTTTATTTTGGCGACTTTCAATGTTTAAATTCAACTAAAGAATGTAGTAATGATCATTATCTACGGATATTGTTAAAATTTATATTTTCAATTAACAAATCATACGCATAGGGCAGATCTACTCGCTGGTTTTGACTTCATAGAAGACAAACTTATTTAGCTTCAATATCGATATATGAAAATAGTATCGAGTACTTAAAAATTTTAATACAATTCTATTAAAGCATTCAAATGCTGTTTATTATATGTATGCAATGTTGTACTTATCTCCGAGACGGTTGAACCAATTTTGACGGGATTTTCATTGAGAGGTATATAGCTGATGTTATAATAAAGTATATAGGCTCTTTTTAACTCTGGTTCCACGCAAATATAATAAACTAAGGAAGCAATGTCCAGAACGGTGCGCTTGGGGTGTTTATACAAAACAAAAAGTTGTTGGCTTGTTTTAGATGTCACCGGTAACAGGTTGTCTATTATATAATGTTTAAATGCAAGGTCAAAATTCACGTTAGTTTCCTCATGAGTTCCTTACATGTTTGTTTGAAACCTGTACCTAATTATAAAGTCAGACGATAAAGTAATTAATTCCTTATTTTGTATATATTTACATAATACAAAAATCTAATTATATTATATATATAAATCTAGATATGAGATATTTTTATGTAATAAATCTAACGTGACTTTTCTTCAGAATTACATTACATAGACTTGATTTATTACCATCTTCCTGCATAAAATATTCAAGAATTTAAAACATTCAATTTTAATAATTAAAATTAAATATTATAATATACTGTGATGTGCGTTAGATTATAATTGGTATATATTTCTTTCATTAATATATAAATCAACAGTTTCTATTTTTTGCCTTATATAATTATGAAATATCGTTTTAGCAAAATATGTAGGGGAGAGTGGGGTAATTGAGAGCGACGGGTAAATGGGAACAGTTAGATAAATAGTACATCTCCCCGTACTACACTGTCGCGAACCTATTCTACGGCTGAATGGAGAGCCATTCATAGCGTATGCGAAAGTAGGATTGAAAGGATGCACTAGTTTTGTCACTGTAAGTCGAACAATTATTTTTATATTTTCGATATAATTTTTGTCATCAGTTATAACGCATGTAAGTATCATATTTTTGAGTTCAAAGGTATTATGTTTTTGCTCATATCATACACGCAGTATCTGTTTTCAAATGTAACATAGATTGAAGTTAATGAAAAATGCTTTTGAGAGTGGTGGCCATTTTTGTGTATATTGACTGATTCGGGTAATTGAGAACGGCATTAGGTGGATAATTTGGAACGTTCACAATTACCCCTTACCCTCCTAATTACCCATAGAACTGCTGGTTGATTGTGTAAAAATATTTAAACTTTATAAATTATTTCAGATGCCTTGTAATTACGTAAGAAAGATCGATCAAACGTCTTTCTTGATTACCTCATACCATTCCCTTTTCCCCCACGGGATAATCTCAATTACCCCATAGGGTATCGGGCAAACAGGAACGGCAATGGTTTTTGTTTTCGTTTATATTTTTATTAAAACGAAAAATTTTAAACAACGTTTTATGACTACTAAGTACATAGATAACTAAAGTTTATGTAGCAATAAAATTTGATTTTGTTTATAACCTTTTTCTAATATTTTTTAGCGTTTGAAGTTAAGTGTTCCTAATTCCCCCACTTTCCCCTACGACTTCAACATGATTATAAACTTATGTGCTGTAACTCTAAAAACCGTGTGAAGTGTGTAATCCAGTGAAGCTGTTAAGACCTTGCGAGGTCAATAGCGTAGTCAGTTCGCAAAAAAAAAAAAAACGTGTTAAGTTTTCAAAAAACATGCTCAAAACTTAAAAGAGAAAGTGAGGATTTAGGTACACGCCAAAATCAAAATTTTGAAACTCGAAAAGGAAAATAATCCATAAATACATACACACTTTTTCTATATGATTGTTAAGTATAGGCATAGAAACTTAGTTACTAATTTTTTTTTTTATTTCAAATGTGACCATGTTTATTGAAGTATTTTTCAAAAGTTGCTACTTTTTTTAACGCCATATTAAAATTTATCAAAATTTACACAATCCGATGTTTATATTTTATTGTTATTTCCATAAAGCATTATGTTTGTACATATATAGGTATTATTTCCAACGGAATGCACCCCCTAATACGATCAAATAACTAAAAGTAACGGTCTCGATAACGAGAGCAATAAACTTTTGCATCGAGTCGACTTGCAGGAAATTCACTTGAGTGCTTTTTCTAAGGGGTGGTTACTGATATCGCACGGGTTGTACTTACCTAATAAAATGAGGAAACAAAACTTAAAGGATTTCATAAAATTTATTTATAAGGTTAATTTCTCATTTATATAAGTAGGGATCTTAATTTCCAATGGATCATTATGATGACATTTAACCCATTTTATGTTTGGGAGAAATAGTTACACTTGATAAAAAGAAATGCACTATTATTCAAAATGGTTTGGATTTTGAACTCTTAATTAATATACATAACCTAATGACATCATACAGAAAATAGCATGGTGTTCAGGATTACGAGATATTTTAATAACCTCCTCGCAGAAGGAGGTCATAGCTCGCCGAGCTTGTTCGCTGCTGAGCATGACCGAAACCACGCTCGGCAGCGACAAATTCCCAATTCCTACTGCCACCGCCAGAATACGGCGCTGGTCCTCCCACGCAGCACACTCGCACAGAGTGTGCTGTGCAGTCTCCTCATCAGCGCCGCACTCATGGCATGTGGTGGTCGGTTCCCTGCGTGCGATTTGGTGTAGGTACCACCCGAAGCAACCATGCCCGGTGAGTACCTGCACCATCCGGAACGTCAAGGAGCCCCACTTTCGTCCCATCCACTCCCGCAGAACCGGGTGGACGGCGTATATGGTTTACCGCCCATAGCGCGCATCTGTCAGGTCCTGCATCCATCTCCCAACTGCCACCTCCCTCAACTGCATAAGTACCTAATTTATTTTTAACAAACAATACTTATATTGAACTGAACTGAAAACCCCTACACCGGTTTTCAGTTCAGTTTAATCTAAGTAATGTATACTTGTAGAACAAGCTAAACCTATAGCGCAGATAGGTAACACAGTATAAATAGTATTTAATCAGAAGAAGAATTATTTATCTTAATATATTTATCTCTTCACATTTGTTCGTTTGTTTTAAATATTGAAATTCTAATGTTCTAGCTGTTTAATTTTGATAAAGGTATTTAAATTCACGTTGTTTAGTTTATGTGTTTAGTTAAATATTTAAGTATTATTTTGTTTACATATGGCATTAATATTGTGAAAATATATTACGCTTATTATTTTTATATGATTATAATACTTAAACACATACTAATTTTAAAACAAATCTCTTACTTTGATTCTCGTTCCAACAATAGGTTTATTCATCAACATTAGTGTTTATGTCTCATTCAAAGCTACTCCGCAGATAGCTTACACTTGAACACCACAATCGAGTCTTTATGGAGTACATTTTATCACATCGAAACCTATTTTTATTAATGATTTAATGGTGTAATAAATGTCATGATTTTATGCTTTGACGTGTGTACTCAACAAGTCAATAGACAACAAGAGGTATGAATGTTTCGGGACATAAAACAGATGTCCTAATCATAAACATTTTCTCAAGTATTTCCCAAGATATCGATAAACATAAATGCACACTATAAAGAGAATATAGTCATTTTATGTAAGTATGTATAGGTCATTTGTATTACCTTCCTTCGAATAATTTGTAGGCATCTTGGTTCAGTAAGAGGCCTATGGCTCGATAGTTGGTCTCTTACAGGCTTACTTGCTGATAAATAACTAAATTTATTTTTTCTAGGTGGTAGAGCCACGCTGAAGCTATAACTGGTTCCAGCTTGAATGGATCGGCTCGTCCGGGGTACTACCACCTTCGCACAGAAACACCAACTTCAAATAACAGTGCTTGCATTATTGCGTTTTGTTCAGTCAGCAAGAGCGCCGGAGACCCACCTCTCCACACCTTCCCTCTTTCCTCTTTCCCCTCCCCCCATCACAGACTGGCAACGCACTTGTGATTTCCCTGATGTTGCAAGTGTCTATGGACGGTGGTAATCACTTAACGTTAGGTGACCCACCAGCTCGTTTCCTCCTATGACATAAAAAAATCTTATTTATTTAATTGACAAAGCTATTATACTTTATAGAAATCCATCATAGTTAATTGGTGGACGTTACTTTGCAATTCTGCCTGAAATTCATTCGACGCTGCTGCGTCTCACTGCAAAAAATGAGCGTGGCAGCGCCCAAACAATTCCAGACGGAAGTGCATAGTATTGTCCACTCAAGTGCTCAATTAATATGGAATCTAAAAATGGAATTGAAAGTTTCAGATATATGTCACACAAATGAAGTTAAATATAAGTAATCCATTATACATGTGAACTGAAATTTCAATTATTTGATTCACAAACGAATGTATGTATGAATAGTCTAATAGTTTAGCTAGGTTAGATCCGCAGTATCGACAACAGCTCAAACCTAGATGTGCCGTGCACCTTTGAGCTAGTTGTCTGAATAAAATCGGCTGAGTGCCTTAAACGCTCGCTTTAGTAGTCCGGTGAAGCTGTAAAGACATTGCCAAGTTCATTGAGTAGACAGTTCGAAAAAAAAAAAATGTTAAATTTTTTTGTTGCACTGCGATTTAATAGCAACCAAACGATTTCAGGCGGAAGTCCAAGTAACGTCCAGTATATTGTATGTTTTTTTTTATTTCACAATTATAGTCTCGACCGTAAGTCGATCAACGAGGTGTAATTGTAATTTTATTAGGTACGTGTATGTATAGCTAAACACCAAAGCGTGATATAATATTAATTAAATCGCCTTTAGGAAGAACATTTTTAATTGTTATTACTTATTTAACTGTAAGATATTATAAAAAATATAAAAAATGTTTGCCACAAAACTAGGAAGGTTTTTTGTTAGAATTAAATAAAAATGAAGTTAAGATTATTAAGTTAAAATAATTCGTGTGTTAAATAACTTTTATTAATTCATTATATCATAAAGATTTTTGCACTATATGGATACAATAATTACTCATGCTCTTAAACAGCTGAAATCAATTTAATATCGACTGAATAATAATTATATTGAAAAGATGCTCGTTGTGTACATGTCTTGGGTTTTTTTAGCAATCAATCTTTTAGATTATTACTGCCATTGTCGCGTAGTCAATAATATTACAAGCGTCCTGCGATCACTTCAATATTGCGCCGTGTGAGTCAATATTCTAACAAGATGGTGGATACCTTGTTAGAACCTTCCAGGAAGTTTTTGTGGCATCTCAAAATTTCATGCTCCCTGGTATTATTTTCCATTGACTTCACTTATGCACAATGAACTAACTATATTAAATAAAAAATCACCAAATTTACAAAATATAGAGTCAAACAACACAAGATTATGAATAAAATATATCTATCTATAAAATCTAAAATGACAGACTAAAATCCCGCCAAAAACTCCAAAGTTATTATTTTTAATTATATTTTTATATTGTTTCAGTACTACAAGCGAGTAAACAACGAAAATCATTTGACATAAGAAGGTCCAACAATTGTTCTTCGAGATACAATAATAGATCGAATTCACCCTTCTTTGTTATACATTCAATGAAACCTCATGTCTAATTCCTTTGCGCCCTCATAGCGCTATCCTTTTCTGTTGTATAAACGGTATATCGGCCATCCCTTGTTAGCGCAGTAATGGCGGATGCTGTGTACGAATGTAGGGTAGGGGACTTAGTATTTCCGGAGGGTGAGTTTGGGGTCGCTTACGAAGTTGAAATGGAATGATCCTGATTTTAGGAAATGGAAGCGATCGATAAAATAACAGTTATTTGTAGTACTAATATAGTCGTTAAATATTATAGTTTTTCTTTACAACATTACCTATAGTAGGTATAATAAATATATATATATATATATATATTTTGTGTGTTTTGTTTTTATTCATTCTGAGTTTTAACATCGAATAATTTAATACTACATCGTCATACTATATAGGTAGCATTGCAGGATATTCAAAGAGATGCCGTACTTAATATGGAGTAGAAAATAAGTTCAATATATTATGCTGCGACAAATTACCTTAGTGCATAGGTTTTTTATCTTGGCCCAAAATAATGTTGGTAGACTCACATATACAAATATATTTTATAATAGACGATGATAATATATTTCAGTAGATACTTACTTTTTTCTCCTTCGTTTGTTAATCGGTTTTATAATTGTTATTGGTGAGCGTTAGTAGATATGTATATAAAACATTTTGGAGACAGTTCCATTCTATTTCTAAGTCATCGAAGAGTTGAAGCTTTTAGGTATAAGTATCTATTTGTCATATTTCACAATCCTTACGTTTATTAATCTAAAATATTTATATACACTCCTTTGTCAAATAAATCTTAATTTGATTAATATTGAAATTTATGTAATTAATGAATTATAGTCGAATTTCAACAACTTCACGACCACTAATACCTATTACTTAATGACCAGTTGTATGCTCAATCTGGAATCCCACGGGCAACATTTTGAACTCTTTGAAATCTAAGGCGTTTTCCAAAATGTCAGTGCTGATCTACTTTACATAAAGATGCACAATTTCATGCTTATCTAGCAAAGGGTTCAATATATGCGTTGTTAAGACATTTTTTGCCTCTAAATTGCAGCTGTCGGAACACACCAATAGTTGCTTGGCGTCAGATTTTCAGTTTGAGGGTGTTACAGTATAATGTTACTAAACCTGCACTATTAAAAACCGGAGGGTACCGGATTATTGGAATATTCGGATTACTCGATTATAGTGAAAAAGTCATAGGTAATGAATAAAATAATACATTTCATAGAAGGGATAAATGTGTGTAATGTATTAAATTAATATGTACATATGTAATTACATAGTTTCAAAATATGTAATCCTTAATTGAGGTATGCTATATTGAGTCTTAGTTGATCCTATATTGAGTCCTTGCTTAAGAACCATTTCTCGCATGTTACGAAGAATTATTGCCGGATTATTGGACGTGCCGATCTATCGAAGTGCCGGATTAGTGACATTATACTGTAATTAGCCAGACGAACTTAGAAAAAGCGTTGTCCGTCACCGAGAACTGCGACTCAGTTGCTAGGATTCGAACCTAAGTCCATCGACGTGGTGTCCGAACATGCTGCCAAAAAGCTCTCATCGCTTCAAAAGTCTTTTATTAAGTAGATGTATGAGTAATTATCTGTTAAGTTAATATTAGATTAAGTTTAAGTTTCATAATAAAGTGGAACCTTGCCATTTAAACTGCACAGATAGCATAGTTATATAAGTGGAGTGGTTGCGGGTTTAAATCCAACACATGACAATTATTTGTATGAACAACCACATATCCTCTAAAACACACGGATTAATAATTAATAAGGCAGTTATCTTAATTTTTTTTTATTATGAACTGAACTTACCTTTTACCGTGGCAACGAAATAGCTCTCAAATATGTTTATATACTTACATTACCTGCCCGCTCCGGCTTCGATTTTACAGTAAGATCATATAATAAATTAACTGCAACTATACTACTTGCAAATGCATTTTGTAATGAATTGAACATGTGAACGTCAATCTGTAAATTTGTTCCCTATTTTTAAGATCTCCCTAATGTCTTCTGTATTCTTCACTCACTTTCTTATATGATGGTTTTATAACACATTGTTTTCACTTTCTTGTAAGTTTTATTTAACACTTTCTTTCATACAAACCTTATCATGACAAGAAACATAACGAAAAAAGAATAAGTCAAACAGTTCCAGCCGTTCTAAAGTCCAGTAGTCCGTTGAAGCTGTTTAGACATTGCTAGGTCAATAGTATAATCATTTAAAAAAAAAAACTCGAAAGTTTGCCGCTTATGCAAACGGCTGGACCGATTTTGATGAAATTTTGTGTGCGTGTTCCAGTGGATCCAAGAATGGCTTAGATAGATGGACCCAGTAGATGGCGCTGTGATTGAATTTTAGATGTTTTTTTTATCGAGGTAGGACAACGTTCGCCCGGTTACCTCTATTATATATACCTATAGATATTAGTTTCTCCAAACAAATAAAAGTAATTAAGTAGATATCATATATTCGCTCGCTTCGCTTCCTATACCTATAATTTCTGGATATGATAATAAAAATATATATTGGAATATAACCACGAAGCAGTGAAATATTTAAATTTATGTAAAAATAAAACTGTCATTTCATTTTAATTAACCTTTACTACAAAAAATATATTTGTAACGGCAATATTATAAAAGATCAATTAAGTACCTATCCCCGCGGTTTCACATGAATGTTTACATTCATACTTTCCTCTGAAAGTAACCAAATATGGGATAATATCCCAAATATGGACAGATCACAGTATCCAATTATGGACTATTCTATAATTGGCTCTTATATGTATCAACTGACTCGATGATTTTGTTAATTATATTTTTTTTTATTAGAATAGTAGGCATCAACTTAAAGACATCGTGAAAAGAATGGAAATCCAAGAATATGGCGGGAGCTATAAAATTAGTAAGAGAGAAAAAATGGGTTATCAAAGAGCTACAAAACACTTTCATGTGCCAAGGTCTATTTTGTTTTAATTACCTATGCCAGAAAGACAAATGATCTCCAGCAGAAGTGTATTTTCTGTAGAATACTAGTTTCGCATGGTATTCATGGAGAAACATGAATCAGATTACTCATGTGATAGTCCTAGACACATAAAAATTGCGCTGAGCCATAGTCATACCTGGATTTTATGATTTTTGCAAATATTTTTGTACCTTTCTATGTTATACCAAAGTTTTAAAAGGCTTTCATACAAGTTAAGGTTAATTTTCGATAATATTTATTGTATTCCATATTTGGGTACCCATTCCATATATAGATACCATTAAAATTATTTAGTTTTTTTAATTATCTTACTTATGACTAATCGATATAACCAACAATTGGTACGAAATAAAGTGCAAATATATGATTGATAATAATTAGGTACTACAAAAAGTTTTTCATTTATAACATTTGTTCAAATTAGGTGTAAAAACAAAATGGTATTCCATATTTGGTTACTTTCCTGTACTTACCAAGAAGATGAGTACGAGTCAAACATTTACAGTACGATCATATAAGGAAATAGATGGCAACTGGACTTTGGATAGACTTTTATTTATGTGTTACAGGGATGCTACACACTCATTTTTCAAATTATTCAAACCTCTTAAGTAATACCAGCCAGTAACTTTCTTACTGCCGGGCAAAGGCTTTCTTCCCGAGGGAATCGGTACGCTAACTCTCAACGTCTAATTGTTACTGTTTCTCGCTAGATGGCGGCACTGCAAAAACATTTCTCAACATGATACCTTGTTTTTCATAACTATTAAATGATATTTTTACAGCTTTACGTGATCTAACATTAAAACCGGAAACAATTGGAATATGACAACTTTGAGGTTATAAGTATACGATAGTTAGATATTATTCCTTAAATGACCAAACGAATTTATTAAAAATAAAAAGTAGATATAATAAGTACTGCTGTAAAAAAATTTCGTTGTTTTATTCATATGCCCATGCGAAATAAACATTTTATACCTACATGTACGAGGGTGTACGTTTTATATAATGAAACACTTACTATGTTAAAAGTATCTACATATTAATAGAAGAAAAAAGCAATAATTATATGTTTTAGTGATACAACTGGGCAAGTTTTTTTTATATCATAGAAGGCAAACGAACAGGTGGGTCACCTGATGTTAAGTGATCACCACCGTCCATAGACCCCAGCAACACCAGAGGAGTCGGAAATGCGTTACCAGCCTGTGTCGGGTGGGAAGGGGAAGGGGAAGAGAGACGAAGTTCGAGAGAAGGGGAAGGGGAAGGGGAAGGGAGGGCAAGGGAGGTGGGCCTAATTCCATATAATTATCTCTCTCGCAGCTACGAATTGATTCCAAAAAAGAAGCAAATAAGCAAAAAATATCATTAAATTTATAGCACGTATCGAACAGTAAAATGTATTAAATATGTAGTTACAAGAATATTTGACTATAGATTAAAAGAATTTGCTGTACTGTGCAGTTAATCGAAGGTTTGTTTTTTTTTATCGAAGCACGACATAGTGACTGCACTATGCCTGATGTTAAGCATAGTACAATTCAAAAACATTGGCAACCACCGAGAGACAGATTATCCATCGCCGGTCGCCACTGTCATGCCGGCCATAATGACGAAATTCACCCGGTACTGGATATGCACGGGCTGATCCCAAAACGCTACGCGCAGAAGCGAGTCACTATAACGTGCTTTTTCGCCATATGCATGGTGGGTGCGTTTCAGTCGGTCTGTAAAACCCTACCATCCCGCTTTCGCCATTGCCTCGTTCGTTATTCAGCAGGGTGCACCACGTGCAGGTGAGGTTGGCTTGGGTGTTTCAAGTCTTAAGATGTTACTCGACACCCCTTACACCCCAACTCGTATAATACCAACTTTGTATAATAGTTGTAATAAAAATGATTATATATCAGAAATATATTTCAATGTTAGTATTACAAAAATAAAGATTTTAGTAATCATATGATTTTAAGTGACACTTCTTATGGGAGAGCTATGAAATTATGATCCGCAACCTTATTGTGTGACTAAAAGTGGTGAGGAAAACATTGTGTCGAATAGTGTTGAAAACATCGATTCTCATCTGGTCATATAATACAATATATTAATCATGAGATATATTCTCAAATAAACGTAATAAATTCAAAACATCTGTAGAGGCATATTGAGTTTATCCATAAAATAAAGTTTTGGGATATTAATTGGTTTTAGTATTTTCTTTCTGTTATAGTTTGTTCGTTTTCATATTATTTAAATCTTGAAGTCTGTAAAATAGTAAAAAAATTAGTTTTATTGAAATTTAATTAACTGTTGAAGCATGTCGTGTTTGCCTAAAAATTTGATTAAAAACAAAACTGTTACTTCTAGTATATCTACAAATGTATTTTCTAGTTGATGACGCATAGTAAATACATCACCGAAGGTAAGCAATGTCAGCCGTGGTCAGTACTTTGATGGGCGACCGCCTGAGAACACGGCGTGACGTTGGTTTTTGTTGCATTTTTTAACTAAATGTTTCCTTGTAATAAAGTTTTACTTCTATCGTGTTCTTTATGACACACCCTGTTCTTTTGTTTGTTTGTTACCTCAGATCTTTTTACTAATAAACCGTTTTGAAAAATTTGTTTTAATAGGAAAGAGGATATTTAAAGAAGGTCCCATGGCATTAGCATTTCGGTTTCGATTTCAAAGAGAGACTATGAAACTATTCAAAATCGAATAGAAAATGTATAATGATTGAATAATGGGTAGGTTTAAGTCAATCCAAGACTAGGAACGTACCTAACTATAGTCAAGGACGATCCAGTAAAATTTTGTGGGCTAGATTTTGAAGTCGGTTTTGTCTTTAATTAAAAATATTAGTTTAACATGTGTTGGCATTAGCCAGTTTTACTTATTTGCTCAAAAACTTCCAGGCCGGTATGCCAGCAACGATTTCCGGTTGTTTTGAATCCGTAAATGAGTTGGCAGTTACCATTGTGTTTGGGTAGCACTGTGCCTTCTCTCAGGTCTAATGCCGCCACGGTCAGGTGACAATAAAAAATAGTTTACTACATTTGTATCGATACCTATAGATATAGTTAAAATGTTTTGATTAAATCAAATAAAACAAATAAAAGCCGACTTCAAAAAAGTTTAGTATAAAAAAATCACTACATTGGATTGTCATAGATAAACCTATCACGATCTCAGTCACTATTACCATTTAGGTACTATTCAAGTTTATGAAGTTACCAGGTTTCTCAGAAATCCAAGCTCCAATGTTAATGAATTAAAATGGAAGGAGCCTTCAGAAAATATCTCTTTTCCAATATGTTTTTTCAAATCTTTTGATCAATTACGAATTCTAAGGTAACGAACATTAAAAAAATTAAATCAACTTGAGAGTCGTCTTCTTTTTGAAAGTGGTTAGTGAACATTTTATATCTTTTTATTTTATAAAGAAATTGAGATGAGAAAACTCGTTTTCTATACAACCAGTAGGTATTGAATAACTTCGTAGTCAAGATTAATCCAATAGGTACTAAAATTATCTAATGTCAATATTTTAATCACTTCTCTATGTAATTATTGTATAATAAACCCCATGGTAGGTATTCTAGCAGCTGTAATTAAACTTATATAGGTTAGATTATGTTGTAAATAAGCCTGCAAGAAGGTATAAATATTTTATGTTTACGTAACAACAACGGAACCCCAAATCTAATTCCTTATTTAAATAAGATGACCACGATAATAGAGCTCTAAATCTCGTACCTTCCCCTTACGGTCAGTGTCCATTCAAAATATGACCCTCCACCTTTGCTATAATTAAATTAGGGGACGAACAAACTAGGGTTCTCTTCACTAATGCTATCCCAGAAGTAGAAATCACGAATACGGCGATAGTATGAAGGTGATTTATTCCCTAAACAAATTATGATCCAAACATTGGTTATTGTTGATAGGTATATTTACATTATACGCTAGCATAAATTAAATGTTGTATTGATTTAAATATGAATACAAACTTATTGGTGTAGGTAGGTACGCTCCAATAATTAAAAGTAGCTGTGTACCTATACACAATTATTCTTTTGTCTCGTGAGACTGACGATGTTTTTGGTAGTAAATTAGTGAAATGGATACAGGCGCCTTTTAATTTTAATTATAATTAGGAAATATATTAATGTGTTCTGTTCCTAAATTTAATTGAAATTAAAAGCAGCTATATTATGTATCTATACCTATACATACCTACATATAATAACAATATATATATACATTTAATATTCAATCATTAATTTCCTAATTACATAGTCTTAAAAGTGAGCTTTAAGATTGGCTGTAGCTGTTAATATTGAAGGTGTTTGAGGAATACCAAATAAATAAAAATTAAGACCTATAGGATATTCCTTTCAATACTTCTTAATTTCTCTATTTAGCGTATAAATATTGAAATATAAGTGTAACTTAATTTTATTCTTTTTTTGCAATTCAAGTAGATTGGTATACCTATACAGAAACATAGAAATAAAATAATGTTATTTATTAAATTATTCACGAATACCTGTGTGCTACTGCTATCACTAACAAGTAAGTAGGTACATCCTGATTTGATTCGACTGAACTATGAGGCAATACCTATAAATGGTCGTAAATGTGCAACTACCAAATCCAGTAGCGTTGATTATCTTAAAAAGAACTATTATCAAATTTTCTTGGGCGCAGGGGGTAGAACTTCTTATTACCAAATTATATCATGCCTTTCACCAAATATATGAACTCTTGTTATTAGGACCTTATCGATATTTTCACATTATAATTATTTATTTATTACAAGATTCCTGTGAATATGAACTTGGTGTTATGTGTAACATTTTACGAGTTTTGCCTAGATACTCAAGACCCCCGTAGTTCGGGGCCCCCGTGTCCTTTATAAGGCATTAGCTACGTCCCTGATCTGAGACCTAGAATTGAAAGGTGGATTTGCATAATAATGCAACGAGTTCATAGCAATTTACTTATTAAGAATGGTGTTATAGTAAATAATTTATAGTCCATCGGATATGACTGCAACATAATAGCATTTATACTAATATTATAAAGCAGGAGGATATGTTTGTTTGGTTGAACGTGCTAAACTCAGGAACTACTGGTCCGATTAGAAAAATTCTTTCAGTGATGCATATAGGCCATTTATCGAAAAAGGTTATAGGGTTATTACGCCTATATAATTACGCCAAGACTAATAGGAGCGACCAATGAAGAATGTTTCAAAATCTGTTTTTTTTTTTTTATTTTGAGGGATTTCATTGCGTATTAGCGTTATCCCAAAACAACTATTACACGCGGACTAAGTCCCGGGAACCGTTAGTCTATACTAATATTATAAAGAGGTAAAGTTTGTGAGTTTGTGACGTTGTGATTTTGTGGCGTTGTAGGGGGTAATCTCAGGAACTACGGGTCCGATTTGAATAATTCTTTCAATGTTATATAGCGCATTCATCGGGAATGGTTATAGGCTATATATCATCATGCTAAGATTAATAGAAGCGGAGCACAGATGAAATATGTTTGAAAATAGGGATGTTTTTCCTTTTCAGAACTGCTGCGTGTTAGTGTTGGTGTTAGTGTATCTATGCCACGCAAACGAAGTCGCGGGCAGAGGCTAGTATTAAATATTATGAAAACAAATTACTTAAATACTGCTTTATTTTATTCGTTGTGATTAACGCCATCTAGTGATATGCAGTCGATATTTTTTAGTATACTGGTTCCCAATAACAATTTTACAATAATAAGCGGTGCCACCTATTGTAATTCTTAGAAACTTAAAACATAGTTTCTCAAGGGCCTTATAAGTACGTCCTCTCTGTATTATAGGCAGAACTATAAATGACTCTAGCATCTTAATTTAACACTATCGAAAACTCCTTTTTGCATTTTAAACGCCTAAAGAAATTTACTAACAAAGAGATAATCAACAATAAAACTCTTATTAAATTAATGAGTTTAAATTGAAATAACTATTTAGCAACCATGATGAGCCCATGTTTTGTGATTACAAAGATGCTTTCAACTATAAAGAATCTATTTAACAATAATTGTACACTGAAAAATATTTACGTCCTATTTTAATGGTATCAGCAGTGTAGTACAGTTTTTTTAGATTATTCAAACCAAAATATAAAGGCAACTACTTTTTCGATTATTTTGCTCCTAATTAAATCTTATAGTTTATTTTACGTAAGCAATGGAGATGTCTTCTTTTAGAGTATGCAAACTCCTAGAGTTCATTTAAGTACCTACGGCTACTTGATTAAATTAAGGCTTTTGGCTTTTCAGAATCAACAAAATATCTCCTAATGCATACATGATAATAGCTAATTATTAACCACATTTGTAAAACTCTGGTTTATCTCTATCAGTTATCACATGAATCTGATATGGAAAGCTCAAAATAACTTATATATTAAGTGCTGTAATTTCAGAGAACTCTAATAACAACAGGAAATTTTAATGAATATAGATGGCGTTGGAAACTAATTTGCAGCTAGAAATATACAGTAAAGAATGAACGAATTTTTATAATCAACAGATTTTATCTCTTGCATTTTATATCTTTAGTACGTTAGAGTAGTGAAGTAAGTAATTGATGAGCATTAAAAAAATAACATTGGATGTCAGTTATGAGGTTTCTTTGAAAGTGATTCTATTTGAAATAGCATACGCGACCGACGTGACCTCTACAAATAAATATTAACGTTTTACTAACCACAGATAACAAAAATAATACGAAAGCTATTTAAAAAAAATCAATAAACGACTCATTGTCACGCCCTTTAAAGGCGATAGGAAGATAATAAACTATTGAAAAAAATGTAGCGATAGATGGCGCGAAATATGTGTTTGTCTTATTCAGTTTTTTAATAACCAATGGTCGATATTACCTGCATTTAGATACGCATACTAAAATAATAATATGATAATATGATGATATATTGACAACTTCAGAATTGGCAGTAAGGATCAATTCCTTCGCCAGTCTTATTGGACGAATAACATTACTACTTTGAATATATTTTAATAACAACACAAAATAAACTTTGGGAATGCTTGCGATATAAACGTACCACGTATAATTAAAAATTGGAAACAAAACTAACGTAGAATAAACTTTTTGAGGAGGAACACAAAATAAACCATGAAAATATTTGCGATAGAATGTTATCGCGTTACCATGGCAACGCATATCATACTAGCATTAACACGCAGCGGAAGCTTCCAAAATAGCCCGATTTTGAGACATACTTCATTAGTGCTCAGCTCCTATTAGTTTTAACGTGATGATATGTAGCCTATAGCCATCCTCGATAAATGAGCTATCTAACACTAAAAGGAACTTTTAAATCGGACCGGTAGTACTTGAGATTAGCGCGTTCAACCAAACAAACAAACAAACAAACTTTTCAGTTTTTTAATATTAGTATAGATGTGAATACTAACACAGACGAAGCAGATTTTTATTCCTACCTTTTCATGCAAATCTTTGTTGCTATTGTTAAATAGGTTGAAAACATTAAGCGTTCAAATTTTATTTGGGTCATATACAGTCTTACAATAGAAGCGATTATAACGTGTATTGTTCGTTTAGAAGCAAGGTATTGAGGGAAGAATGTAAACCTAAAGGGGTACCGGAATCAATACTGAATGGAGTCGGACAGGTACGTACTCACCTATAAATATTTCCTTTTTAATTGGTGAACAGTAGGTTAGTGACTCGTTCAACGTCATTAAGTTATTCATAAGATAGAGGCTAGATTATTAAAAAAAAATGTAAAAAATTAAATAAAAAAAGTCATAAGGAATGCGGACAGTAGTGAAAACTCAAATCAATGAAATAACTGTGTTTGAATTTCTAATAACAGTATAAATAATTTAAATTTCATATTTTGTAGATATATTGAAATTAATTTTTATTTATAGTAATTTTTACATTAAGATTAGTCTGATTTTCACAACTATTGGCACTCCGAACAATAATTATAAAATGTTTATACCTACAGTTTATTAATTAATTTATACCTATAAATAGAATGTAAATTTAACGTGTCTGTACTTTTTAAATTTTTGTCAAAAATAATTGTTGCAGCTATCTATGAAAAAGTAAAAAACACATTTCAGTCATTTTCAGAAATGTCTGTCTATTTGTTTAAACACACGTGATTGCTAAAGTACTGTGTTCACGATATAACTTTGCCAAAAGTATTTGCTTTGCATATCCTAGACTAACGTTTAGTCTTTCTCTCATTAAGGTCGGTTCACTCAATCAAAAATTATTGTACATTTAAGTTGTATGACTTAAGTTCCAGAAAAAAGTAGACAAGTAAATGGACTTAATACATTCAGATGATTTTATTAATAACTATTCTTTAACTAAGGTTCCACACGGACAAAGTCGCGAGTACAGCTAGTAGTAGTAGTAGCTATATAGTAGTAAATATATGATGGACTGCACAATCTCAAATTCTTATTATTATACATACAGAGGCCGCTATACTACGCGTCGCTAGTCTGACACAGCCGCGCAAGCGCAATACGTTTGGTCACGCTTCACTATCATGTCATGACGTGAAATCATAAAGTTCATCTCCTGCCAAAAATACAGCTGAACGCGCCAAAAGCAGTTTTCACCGACAACCTAACTTCCTAAGTTATATTGTAAACTAGCTGTACCCGCAACTTCGTCCGCGTGGAACCTGATGCACAAAACAGTGACTAATAAAGTTATCTGAATGTATTAAGTCTAGTCATTATCTACTTTTCTCTTGTATTTAGGTTGCGTAGTCATTAAAATTACAGTAACTTTTAATAGACCAAATCGATTTTAATGAAACAAAAAATAAATATTACTCGAAGATATGCTTTATAATTTTCTTGAAAAGAGAGGTTTTATCATGAACTCGGTACTTTAGCAGTGATGTGTGTTCAAACAAACAGACCGATAGACATTTATAAAATTAATTGACCTGTATTTTATTACTTATTCCTAGACTGCTGCAACATCTTTTTTATAAAGGTCTAAAAAGTACTGACACATTAGATTTACATTGTTATTATATGTACCTATAGAAAATGGTCATGTAAGCCTATCTGTATATTTGTAACGCTTTCATGCGTTAAGTACTTAACCGATTATGATGTAATTTTGGATCCTACACGTTTTCAGAGGTACAGAAAAGGACATAGGATGTTTTCCATCAATAAAAACAACGATTCCTGAAAAATAGGCGAAATCTGAATCTACGCGAGCGAGGTGGCGGGTAAAGGCTAAATTTCCTGTAGTTTAGACTACACAATAATTAATAATAGCAAACGTTCACTAAGCCGCGAGGATAACTTGTTAACTACACATTTGAAATGATGAGTAAATTACAGTATAAACTTCTTATGACGAAACTTCTGGGACTCGACATAAGTATTTTCGTTACTAAAGGTTCTCTTTATAAAAATCTTGCATCGTCACTTTCCTGCTTTAATATTGAACCTATTTTATGAACTGACGAAATTAATAATAATATTGAACGTATTTCTTTGTAATAGAGAATGGTTGTTGCGCCATATTTTTATAAGTGGTAGAACCACACTGAAGCTATAACTGGATTCAGCACGAATGGCTCGGCTTGCCCGGGGTACTACCACTTGATCCACAGAAACATCGACGTGAAGTAATAGTGTTTGCATTTTTGTGTTTCGTTCGGTCAGTGAGAGCGCTCGAGACTCCTTTCCTCCCTCACCTTCCCCTTTCTCTCCCCTATACACAGGCTGGCAACGCACTTGTGATAACTCCTGGTGTTGCTAGTGTCTATGGACGATGATGATCATTTTCCATCAAGTGACCCACTTGTTACCTACCTCCTTTGGTATAAAGTGAAAAAAAAAACAAAAAATAAATATAGACTGTATCAATTTATACATTTTACAAAAATTAGACGATTTTCTACGTTATGATAGGCAGTTTAAGTCAGGATGAGTACCTAACGTTATAAATACTTTAGGTAGGTATCTACATTGTATTTGACTTTAGATAAACTACGATTAAAAATAAAGACAACATTGTAATTACTAGAAAGCCATGGAATAAAAAGTAACTTCACATATATATTTAGGATAACATCGTATCTGTTTTGAATAATACAAGAATTTAAATAAGTTATAAGTACTAGATTCCGAACCTGTTTTTAGCTATTTACGACTCTATTTTATAACCATTCGACGCAGCATTGTAATCACACCACGTATCTATCGAATGTTTTTATGTTTGTTGTTTAAGTAAAAATGTATAAGGTTTGCTTGATTTATATCGTTTATTTTAAATAGTAGTACCTATAAACAGAACAGTGAGTACAATTCTCTAACTCAGTCTCTCTATGGAAACGAAACCAATCAAACAAGAACTAAAATGTTAATCTAAATAATTATTTAATTTTGCTTGTGAGATATTGTAATAAAGATTACGAGTTATCAGGATATTATATTTTGTTAAAGTGTGTTTAAACTTTATTAGCACATTTGATTGTTAGATAGCGAGTGTGTGAAAATGAATTCGCTACGATTGGAGCTTTTCGTGATAAAATTGTTAGACTATGCAATTATTGGATATAGGATCACCAAACTGTTAAAAGGTAAGAAGCTCAGAATGTACTTAGATACCCATTATTTGTAGATATTACTTACTTGTATTGTTACATTGATTTACCTACCGAAGCATGGTTTATGTTAAGCACTTTGTTATAAAAATTATTTACTACACTTTTACTTAATTCTTTTGAAATTTATTTTATTTCACAAAGTTGCTTCATAAAAAATACTGAAATGATATCGCAGTATATCGGTATATTGGGTATGTAATTGTATAGTTATTTTTAAAGAAGTAAAGCTATGTTATATATAAACTATCTATGTATGTTTCTTAATACATAGGTAATTATAAAAAATGTATGCTTATGTCAAATACATTTGAAGTAATGTTAGCACACTTCATAACTTAAATAAAATTGAATAACATCTTACATTAATTAATAAGTATGCAATTTATTAATCACTACCTAAAATACAAGGTCATTTAATTACTATTATTTAAGGTGGTATGATTTCGATACATATATTTATCTAATCTCTTTTTATCTTTATTTTTGGCTATCTATCTTTCAGATATTACTGCGTTTATCTTGTAGTTAATAATATTATAGGCTTCGTGTGATTACTTCAATATTCTAACAAGATGGTGGCTCCCTTGTTAGAATCTTCCAGGGAGTTTTTGTGGTATCTCAGAATTTCATGCTCCGTGGCATTATTTTCCATTCACTTCACTTATGCACAAACAAACTAAAACAACTAAACAAACTAACTATAGATACTACGTAAAACACCACCAAGTTTAGAAAATATAGAGTTAAACAACACAAGATTATGAATAAAATATAAAATCCACTACATGACAGACAAAAATCCCGCCAGAAACTTCCTTATCTAATATTATTTGGAATGTATGTTGATCCATATAAAGCACTACATAAATTATAGAATATTATTTCCAAGAAAAAATGTACTTTGAATTTGCAAATTGCAACTGTCGGCCATATTGCATCGAACTTTCTCAGCACACGTAGCTATAATCGTGACAGAAAGCGGGAGATGGTCAGCGAATCAGCGTCGTTATTTACAGCCGCCATTGCAATAAAGGCGGGGAGAGCATAGTCACCGCGTACATTTGAGATCAAATTGATGACCGGATTACGCCGATCTGTTACCGACAGTGAATTAGCTTTTGCTGCAGTCGACCCCACACAGAAAGAGCATGGCCGCTTGTTCCCAAACGATTCTCAACAGATAGGTTCGAAGAATTACCACTTATTTGAGTTCGCTTGAGATTAAAATCCTTATAAAAAATAAACTAATAGGTACTTGCTTATTCAATAAATGAGATGTTTATTAGATCTGATAGGTATTTAAGTAGAAACTCAACTGAGCAATTTTTTTCTACCAGTTAGATTGGATTGATAAAGTTCTACCAAATATAAAAAAAAATACATTTACTGTGTTAGTAAAAAAAGTTAAATACGTATTAAATACTTGCTTTAAAAAGTTTTTTTTTTTTTTCGAAATGACTACGCTATTGACTCAGCTAGGTCTTAACAGCTTCACCGGACTACTAAGGCGAGCGCTTAAGTCACTCAGCTGATTTTATTTTAGCAACCAGTTCAAGGGTGCACGGCACACCTCGGCTTGGCTGTTGCCTGTTGCATGCAAAATCGCAACCTATCTTAGCTAACCTAGTTAACTATTCATATATGTATGAGTTGTTGAAACCAAGCATACAAGCCTCAACAACTCCTCCATATATTTATTATCGGAAAATCGAGAGTTTTTCAGTTCGATAAGGGAAAAAAAAGTAAACCCTTCCACTTTCAAATGTAAGCGTGTAGCGTACACGTGTGTGAGGGTGATCGTGTAGTGTTGTAGCGGTGATGTATATTTGTGTGTCACCGTATCGCGCAAGCAATGCACTCAAGGGCTCCCTATCGAGGGATCGAACCTAGGCTTGAGCCGCTGCCGTGGGAGGCCTAATCGGGTCGATTTGCTTTAAAAAGGTTTCATACTAAATGCGCCGTGCCTGCCCGAGGCAAGTTCGCGTTATCCTTTTTTAGTAAGTCTAATTTAACCTAACCAAAGCGAGAGCAAAAAGAGCAAGATGGCGAATATTCAGTGAGCGTGGTGCCATTAAACGTAACCTTTTCAAAGCAAGTATTCAATACGTATTTAACTTTTTTGTAATAGCACCGTTAATGTTTGTAAATATCTTTATAAAAATTAATACCTACATCTAGTTCACTATAAGTAAATAGGGAGAACAAATTTTTTGTTACAATAGTTAAAAATTTAGGAGAAAATCTTATGATAATACCTTATTACAAGGAAATAATAGATACGTTTTGAGTCTACGAGGTTTACTTATATATACATATCTATCTCACAACTATTACTAAACGAGCGATCTCGAAACGTAAAATAGCTATTAAGTTTATTTTTAACTTTAAGTAGAACTCTTATGGTCTTTGGTAGGAACTGAATATCTACTTACTAGCGTACATACAGTGAGTTGAAACTGCAGTAAATATAGAATATGGATTCAATGTTACCACAGGCTAATTTATTCATGGTCATGGGTTAATTAATAAATTATAATGGACCGATTTTAACAACAAGTATGGATGTAATGCATATTATGTTAATCAAAAAATTTCCTTTTCCTTTAAAAAAAAAAATGCTGTCTCAATGGTAGATTACTCATCTGAGTAACTAATATATATGTAATATATAATAATAAACTAAGTAAATAGGTTATTTACCCTATTTATAGACATGGGTCCGGATCTTAAATTTAAGAAATCTTCGATTTCATGAAAAGGTCATATTGATGTAGGTGCTTAGACATAGCCTCCTATTGATAAATAGTTTAGCCCGCTTAGCTACCACTAAAGATAAAGGCTATTAGCAAGCAGTTATCGAGGTAATTTAACATTCAGTAGGTATACATTTAGGAGGCCGTCAACTATTTAAGTCTTTGGTTTTTATTTATTTATTTACACATTATGCGTTAAATACGCAATGGCGGACTTTCGCTTTGCCTTCATTATTCCTTCTCATCTGTTCTTTTCACATTTCATATTTCTGGGCGTTCCTTTTTTTATATGAAGCTTTAAGAAGTGTTGATGTTAATGTGGTAGGGGAGAGTGGGGTAATTGAGAGCGACGGGTAAATGGGAATAGTTAGATAAATAGTACATCTCGCTGTACTACACTGTCGCGAACCTATTCTACGGCTGAATGGAGAGCCATTCATTGCGTATGCGAAAGTAGGATTGAAAGGACGCACTAGTTTTGTCATTGTAAGTCGAACAATTATTTTTGTATTTTCGATATAATTTTTGTCATCAGTTATAACGCATGTAAGTATCATATTCTTGAGTTCAAAGGTATTATGTTTTTGCTCATATCATACACGGAGTATCTGTTTTCAAATGTAACATAGATTGAAGTTAATGAAAAATGCTTTTAAGAGTGGCGGCCATTTTTATGTATATTGACCGATTCGGGTAATTGGGAACGGCATTAGTTAGATAATTTGGAACGTTCCCAATTACCCCTTACCCTCCTAATTACCCATAGAACTGCTGGTTGATTGTGTAAAAATATTTAAACTTTACAAATTATTTCAGATGCCTTGTAATTACGTAAGAAAGATCGATCAAACGTCTTTCTTGATTACCTCATACCATTCCCTTTTCCCCCACGGGATGATCTCAATTACCCTATCTACTACCTATCACTATCACTACTAAAATAAACTACTTCAAGAAAATCAAAACGCATATCTTCGGTAACATTTAGTCTTTGTACTTTATGTGTCATTAAAATAGATTCGGTCCATTGAAAGTTATTGTACTTTTAATGACGATGCTCCTTAAGTGCGAGAGAAAAGTAAATAAGTAAATAGACTTAATGCATTCAGATGATTTTATTATTCGCTGTTTTTTTTCTTACATTTGACATTGCCTTACTGAGCGTGTTCTACAGTCTGTATCATGGTGAGTGTTTTGATGAGTTATTCTCTCTCTCTCCTTTTCATAATCGCACCACGTGCACGCTAGTCTTCGGACCCACAGTTTTACGTTAAATCCTAGGTATCTGGGCACGAACTAAAAAGTTCGCAACGTCTTATCTTTGCCTTACGATGAAGCGGTGGAACAATCTCCAAGTAAGTGCGTTTCTTCCTATGACATGGGGTCCTTCAAGTGCATGCTATATTTACGTATAGGCCGGCATGACAGCGGTGACCAGCGATGGATAATTAAAAATGTCTCTCGGTGGTCGCCACTGTTTTTGGATTATACTGTGCTTACCATCAGGAGTAGTACAGTCACTTTATCGTGCAACAATAAAAAAAAAAGATTTCACGCGGATGTAGTGGCGGGTACAGGTAGTACATATAAAAATATTGAAATTAATAAGTGGGTACTATTGTTAATTATTTATGTCGTACATAGATTCAATTTTAAGACATTCACAGTCAAAAACAAAAATGTTGATTCAATTTATGTTAATAAATTGATTCAAGTCATTTGTAAGGAGTAGGTATTGTATATAAATAAAATCGAATATTTGCTTCTACTGGATTAGAGCAACTTCTATTACAGTAAAAATGTTCATAGGTTGGATTATTCTGGCAAAAGATCAGTTTATTTCCTCTTTGGATTAGTTTCACTTAATTCATGTGTTCTAAAATGTTTTATCGTATGTCTAGACTTTACTTTTTTAGTAGTATTAGGAACAGATAAAATTTAAGAAACGTATCTGCATTAAAAAGCGTAATGAAACTAGTTGGTGCTTGTTAAATCTTTCTCATAAATTAATTAAATGGCTTTTACGTCTACAGGAGAAGATTTAAACAGCGTTATGAAGACATTTCTTTTCATGACTATATAATCCAATTCGGGAACGACAATTCACATAAATATGCTTTTGATATTAGGTACTGGTAAGAAATATATTTTTTTCTTCAAATTGTAATCATATCCTTATTACTTCGCTCTTATAAAAAGCGTAATAGTACGAAAGATACCTCGATCCTTCTTCAGTTTATTTTCATACTAATCTGATATTTGTAATTAAATTGACTCAATATTTTTCGGTTATGCGCATCGTAACACGGGAAATTAACGAGCTATTTACATCTTTAAGTGCACCGTAATTAAGTATAAGGAGTTATTCTTAGTTCACTTGTTTATAGGTAATCTTCAAAACTTAAAAAAAACTAAACTTAAACTTAACTTCTTATTCGAGTTTTAAAAACTTTCATAAATTGAAAGGTGTATTAAGCGATGATGGCTTAGTTATTTATTTATTTAAGGTCCACAAAACTGAGTTCAATGAATTCAATGAATAGCATGTTCGGACACCACGTCAATGGTCATAGGTTTGAATCTTATCAACTGAGTCGAAGCTGTCAATAAAGCAAAAAATTGTGATAAGACCATAGTATGGTGCTAGGGTTTTTTTAAGTTCACCTAGCTAGTTACCGCCCTGCAGTTAAAAATCAGTCTCCAAGCACTTGCTAGTGTTTTCCAGTAGCTGTACTTAAGAACTAGCCCTCTCTAGATTTAACAACTATTTTAGTCCACATTTAACTTAAGATGAAATTGTTGTGGCCAAAACGCCAAAGAAACATATAAAATACTTTTTAAAAGTCGCGCGGGCATTTACTAATATATAACTATACATACAATTTAAAGGGAGAGAAATACTCAAACGAAAACTGAAAAATTCAGTAGTTAGGTACTTATGCTCACAAAATTATGAGGTGGTTGCTATCCGCCCTTAAAAAGAAAGAAATACCTAACAAGGAGTTTATGTGCCGAGACTTTTTATCGTGGCCGACGATATAGCTTTTTTATTTTTATTACGGACGTGCCTGGTCTGCTACCGCCTACTTCAATTATTATTTATATGTTTCATAAAACCGTACATCTAATACGAGACTAACAAATGGGTTCTCCGTTAGGTACATACTGCTTAAGGAGAAAAATGGAAACGTACCTATCTATTGATAATTTATTTATAGCTGTCATGAAAAAATGTTAATTTTTTTTTTTTTTCGAAATGTCTACGTTATTGACCCAGTAAAGTCTTAACAGCTTCACCGGACTACAAAAATGTTAATATAGTATTGATCATTTCATAAATTATTATTTACTTGATATTACATATTTAAAAAGTATTCCGTAATAATAAGTAACGTTAATTAACGTAATTTAGACTTAACTAGTCCTCGCAAACTTTTTAACCGCTCCTAAAGTTGCGCAGATTTAGGTATAAATCCTACGTATTATATTATATGTATAACATTGGGAAAACTTAAAGATAAATAAATACAAATTTTGGATTCCTATAATAATATTTCAAAATTATTTTGCTTTAAAGTATTGACTTTATTACGGGCAAGCCTGAGCTTATAGGTAGCTATATCTACAGAGGGGCCAAAAAGACCAGTGAAGATATTTCCTCATTATTAAAAAAAAGTATAGCTTGTTTATCGGCCAGTATTTTTTAAATTATTTTTATTCATTTCAACTATTTATTTATTATTATTATTATTATATAGTCGAACTCTAATAGTATATTACTCTCTGTATATATATCAGTGCATTTTACTACCCAATAAGTAAGATAATTATTTTAAGTTTTGAAACGGTTTGGTAGACACTAAATAAGAGTAGGTATTGCATAGAATTTCGTATTTAGCAAGCTCTATAAGACAAATATCAATCTCACATATTTATAACAAAATGAACACGGTTCTTTTTTTATTTATGTATACCATATATTAGAAAATATAGTGCCTGTGCAACGTTCGATTGCTGAACCATCACCGACACACCTATTTCTATTGCCAAAGTAAATTACTCGGTTTGCGTTTGAAAGGCGTGAAAGTTGAGTTAATGCAATTCAGTTCTATTTCATGCACAAAATAATGCAGTATTTTCTTTGCCTCACCGTAGTCAGCCTGTTTCCAATATACACACTATTTTAAATATGTGATATAAGTCTCTTGGTATTGCATCTGTTTATTTTTACAGATATTTTTATCACCCCCGAAAGTAATGGCTCAGTTGGTTCGACTGCCTATAATCAATGTAGGAAAACAACGTGATGGAAACATAATGTTGTAGTAGCGAAGTTTCTTATAGCCTATCTACTTGATACCTTAAATTGAATGTCCGTCAGCAAGCACATCAAGGTTTGTTCCATCAACTGCACTCCTAGGCATAGTATGTTACAATAGGCATTGAGTCACGTCGTCACTCAATATCAGGTTAAATTATGGTCAAATATTAAAGTCTAAACCATATACTATGTAAACCAAATAGTAGTGGTAGAGCCAAGCTGAAGCTATTATTGTTTTCAGCACGAATGGGTCTGCTCGTCCGGGGAAGCACCACCCTCTCACGGAAAACCGACGTGAGGTAACAGTGCTTGCATTGTTGCGTTTCGTTCGGTCAGTGAGAGGGCCGGAGACCCACCTACCCTCCCCTTCCCCTTCTTCCTTCCCTTCCTGTCCCCCCCGCCCTCCTCCCAAACACAGGCTGGCAATGCACTTGTGACTCCCCTGGTTGTTGCAAGTGTCTATGGACGGTGGAGATCACCTAACATCAGGTAACCCATCTGTTCGTTTGCCACTTACGATATAAAAAAAAAAAATACTCGGCAAAAGGAGAACGTACGTGTAACAAGAACGAGACAGACTAAAACATATAAATAGGGTCTCGATCTGCAATTGTATTCTGTATACTAAATTACCGAAGGAGATCACCCAATCTTTAATATTCCTATTTAAATAAAAAAATGAAAGAATGCATTTAATTAATGAATAATTTAGGACCTTTATGACACCTTTTGTGGTGTAAGGGGTGTCAAATAACATCATAAGACTTGAGACACCCAAGCCAACCTCACCTACACGTGGTGCACCCTGCTGAATAACGAACGAGGCAATGGCGAAAGAGGGGTGGTAGGGTTTCACAGCCTGACTGGGTCGCAACCACCATATATATGGCGAAAAAGCCCGTAATAGTGATTCGCTTCTGCGAGTCGCGTTTCGGGATCAGCCTGTGCATATCCAGCTTTTTGCAGGCCGGCATGATAGTGACGACCGGCGATGGATAGTGTGTGAATCGGTGGTCGCTATTATATTTGGATTGCACTGTGCTTATCATCAGGCATAGTGCAGTAATTTTGCCGTGCTACAATAAAAAAAAATGAAAACAGTTGAAAAGATACATAATGGGGAATGGGGATATGTAAAAATCTAAATTAATATGTTGTTACATAATATTTATTGTTTTTACTTTTACTACACATAAGCATAATTTGGTATATTAGTAAACATATTGCGTTTCATGTAACATTATCTATTAGGTCTTTATTTATGAAATTGCCGTTGTATATGAAAAATTTAAACGAATTTTATTCATGTAATTTTTTTGTATTAATCGAAGAAATCACCTAAGCAATCAATGCATCTTTGCCAACGCAGTGGCAGTTTATTGATGTCCTTCTTAAAGAAATCAGCTGAACGGGATGCAACAAATTCTTCAAAGGCATTTTGTACTGCCTCTCGGGTATTGAATTATTTTCCCGCCAAGGAGTTGTCCAAATTCTGGAAAAAGTAGTATTCTGTAGGTGAGTAGGGCGGATGACGGAGAACTTCCAACCCCAGTTCTTGCAACTTAGACACCGTCTGCTGTGCAGTATGAGATCGTGCGTTGTCTTGCAAGAACAGCGGAGATGACCTTTAGACCAATGCTGGTTGGAGACGTGCCAGCTTCTCCATCATTGGGTTCAGTTCTTCACAGTACATATCAGCAGTAATGCTCACCACGTTTGGTAAGAAGCTGTGATGAATCACACCGGCGCTACACCACCAAACAGTGACCATCACATTTCTAGGAGTAAGTTCTCGTTTAGGGCATTATTTAGGTGCTGAACCAGGATCCAACCAACTTGCTGAGTGCTTGCAGTTATCAAACAGAGTCCATTTTTCATCGCAGGTAACAATGCGGTTCAAAATTCCTTCATTTGTGTGTCTGTTGAGCAGTGCAAGGCACGTCTCGACGCGTACTTCGCGCTGGCGATCATTGAGTTCGTGGAGCACCCATCTGTAAAGCTTTTTTACCTTGCCAATTTCACGCAAATAGACCAATATTGTTTTGACGCTAACGTCGAAAGCTGCTGCTAATTTAGCTGTAGATTGTGTATCATCAGCTTCCACAATCGCCTTTAATTCGTCATTGTCGACCAAAGTCTTCGGACGACCCCGAGGTTCATTTTTCAGGTCGAAATTCCCAAAACGGAAGCGAGCAAACCAATAACAAGTTGTGCGTTGGTTTGTAGTGTTAGCTCCGTAAACGTCAATGACATGTTGCGTGCCTCTTGTGCCGCGTTGCTGCCACGACGGTACTCATATTCCATAATTATTCGAATTTTTAACGTATCCATGACGACAAAAAAAATTGAAATGCGATGAAAATGTAACAGTAATCAATAAACAAATGACTAATTTTGGAAAAAAGAATTCCATGTTTTTAAAATAAAATTAATTTGAATTTAGAATTGTTAGCCAAACAAAAATTATTTTGATTTGAAATGGCCAGTACTGCAGAACGGCAATTTCATAGGTAAAGACTTATTATTATGTTATGAAAAATAAAGAATTTCTTTACATTTTTAACGCCGCGCTGGAAACCATATATCCCTCCTTATCCCTTCTTCCTCTTCTCCCTCACCCTTCCCCACTAAAACAAGCTGCCAACGCACCTGCGACTCTTCTGGTATTGTTGGTGCAGTCTATGGACGGTGGTGATCACTTAATATCAGGTGACCCACCTGTTCGTTTGCCTCATATGACAAAAAAAAAGCATTAAATAATGTATTATGGAATTTTCTAAGTTAAATACAGAAGAGTCGTCGATTACAGAGTAGATATATAGTAGTATCTTCTATCTCTAAAGAGAGCGTGCTCACGCCCACGCCCGCGTAACCACAGATCACGCCGCCGTGGTCTGGGGGTAAATTTCGCTCCCGCACACCAGACTAGGCCCCCTCGGCAACGGCTCAAGCCTAGGTCCGTTCCCTCGGCGTGGAGCCCTTGAGTACGCATAACTGCAACAACTTTACACATATCACCTCCACACACGTGCACGCACACATGCTTACACATGAAAGTGGAAGGGTTTTATTTTTCCCTTATCGAACTGAAATAGTTTGGAAAACTTATCCAATACAAAATACATATAAGAGTTGTCGAGGTATGTATGCTTGGTACACATATATGTATCAATAACTCATAAAAGTATGAATATATAGCTTAGCTTAGGTTAGCTCAGCTAGGTCGCGAATTGCATGTATCAGGTAACAGCCTAAGCCGACGTGTGCCGTGAGTTAGGTGCCCTAATAAAATCGTCTGAGTGCCACAAGCGCTCGCCTTAGTAGTCCGGTTAAGCTGTTAAAACTTTGCAGGGTCAATAGCGTAGACATTTCGAAAAAAAAAAGACCTTGCTAGGTCAATAGTGTAGTCAGTACGAAAAAAAAAGTATATCTTCTAAGAATAACCCACAGTAACCATTATAACCATTTTTATGTTGAGTTATTTACGAAGTCACTTCGACTACTATAGTGTTAGTCCTTATTGAATTAATTATTTTAGTTACCTTAGACATTTATGTATATCAGCGAATCATTTCCATATTTTGGAAGAAATTATAGATTTAAAATATGCGTAACCAAAAAAAGGTTGTTTGTTCGAAGATACTTATAGGAAGTTTCTTTAATTTTGATGATTTAAATGTCATTATACCAAAAATGAATTCAAGACACTTAAATTTATGATATAATATTAGTAGGGGATCTAGGGGCTTTTTGTAACAAGGGTACATAGTAGCAGGGTTATTTCTCAAAGAATTTAAACTTTCATAACATATTCTTTCATATAATTTTACTTTTATACCGCACCCTGTTATGTGGTTCATCAAACGGCCCAGTAAATTAATTAAGCGCTCATAATTTTGACCGCGTGATATTAAAATTATATTACCTTTAAATCTTTGATTGGCGTCAATATCATTAAGTAAATTAAAACTTTCAGTATTTTTTTTTTTTTATATCAAAGGAGGCAAACGAACTGATGGGTCACGTGATGTTAAGTGATCACCACCGTCCATAGACACCAGCGACTTCAGGGATGTCGCAAGTGCGTTGCCAGCCTGTATATGGGAGAAGTGGGAGGGGAAGGAAAGGGAAAGCAGGAAAGAGGAAGGGACGTGGGCCTCCGGCTCTCTCACTGACCGAACGAAACACAACAATGCAAGCATTGTTATTTCACGTCGGTTATCTGTGAGAGGGGTGGTACTACCCCGGAGGAGCCGACCCATTCATGCTGAAACCAAAAATAGCTTCAGTAGGGCTCTACCACCTACAAGTGGGGCTCTACCACCTACAGTGGGGCTCTACCTCCTACAAAATTATATTCGTGTCCATTTACATCAATTGCATTTAAATTAGTTGAGTAATCATTTTTTATGATTACTCAATTGGTTAATTAGTTATTTTGAGGAATGTTAAAAATAATGACATGAGGTTAGTTGTAACAGAACTTCGGAACATGTTACAAGTTGTGGATAATGTTATCGGTTCAGGTAGTCCGGTGAAGCTGTTAAGACCTTGCTGGGTTAATATCGTAGTCATTTCGAAAAAAAAAAAAGTTATCCGTTCACTTCTTCTCTCCTTGCGTATGCTCACCAAGCTTGCTCACACCCGATTAGGCCTCCCATGGCAGCCGCTCAAGCCTAGGTTCGATCCCTCGGTAGGGAGCCCTTGAGTGCGTTGCTTGCGCGATACGTTGACAAACAAATACCTATACATCACCGCTACAACACTACACGATCACCCCCACACACGTGCACGCCTACACGCTTACACATGAAAGTGGAAGGATTACACATGAAAGTGGAAGGGTTTACTTGTTTTCCCTTATCGAACTGAAAAACTCTCAATTTTCCGATAATAAATATATGGAGGAGTTGTTGAGGCGTGTATGCGTGGTACACATATACGTTTCAACAACTCATACATATATGAATAGTTAGCTAGGTTAGCTAAGATAGGTCGCGATTTTGCATGCAACAGGCAACAGCCAAGCCGAGGTGTGCCGTGCACCCTTGAGCTTGTTGCCAAAATAAAATCGGCTGAGTACCTTAAGCGCTCGCCTTAGTAGTCCAGTGAAGCTGTTAAGACCTTGCTGGGTCAATAGCGTAGTCATTTCGAAAAAAAAACAAGCTTTCCTGTTTATCCATGGCAAGAAAGCATATATCACTGAAAGCGTAGCGTCTGTAATAATGGTACTTTATTAAAGTTTAATAAATTAATATTTATGGTATCGCAATATTTTTTTTAGATAAGGATAAGGATTAAGTGACTAAAAAGTGAAATTAAAAATAATAGTCGAAGTCGATCAAGTAGTTTTTGAGTGATGCGCGCAAAACAAGAGACCTTCATCAATTTCTACATAGTACCTACAAAATGAAGTTGCTTTCCTTACCTTTTCCCTTACATCTTTTAGATTATTTAACGGATTTTAAAACAGTTGCCAGCAAAAGATATAGTTCTTCAGGAGGAAGGTTTATGTGTATAATACATACATATTATAGTATAGAATAACCGAAAATTTTAAAGATTTGTAACGTGATGTAACGAATATATCTTTGTGCGCTTAAATCGCAAACGCTGTCTAACCTTCCGAGATAAATCAAATTAGTGTAGGTACTACGGAATTACATATCTTAAAACTATCAATAAAAACTTCCACGATGGTATATATTTATCGCTAAAGAATAACCCACAGTACCTAACCATTTTTATCTTTTTACAAAAATAATTATTATATGTTATTTACTAAGCTCTTTTGTACAATACAGTATTATTTCTTATTCAATTAAATACATTACATACTTTGTACATGTCATGTAGATCTAAACTGCCTTAATATTAGAAGATTAAACTAAATATTATTTCATTAAAAACTATACTGCACCCGTGCGAAGTTGAGGCGTGTAGCTAGTTTATTTATATGGGATAGTTGAAGGCAGATTCAACTTACTACGGGATACATATTACTCGATTATTTATTTTTGCAATAGTAAAAAGGTTATATACTTTATGCTTAATTACCTATCATATGTATTGACATGTTATTTAACTATATACTAAAATGGCTATTTTAAATCTACCTTATCCTTTTTTTAGTATGAAGTTACGAATCATCTTTTCGTACTATATATTTATACTAATATTATAAAGCTGAAGAGTTTGTATGTTTGGTTGAACGCGCTAATCTCAAGAACTACCGGTCCGATTTGAAAGTTTCTTTCAGTGTTAGATAGCTCATTTATCGAGGATGGCTATAGGCTACATATCATCACGTTAAAACCAATAGGAGCGCAGCACTAATGAAGAATGTCTCAAAATTGGGCTATTTTTAGAGCATCCGCTGCGTGTCAGTGTCAGTATTATATGCGTTGCCATGGTAACATGATAACATTCTATCGGAAACATTATTAGGGTTTATTTTGTGTTCCTGTTCAAAAGTTTATTCTAGGTAATTTTTAATTCCAATTTTTGATTATAAGTAGTACGTTGCTATCTCAAATATTTTTAAAGTCTATTTTGTGCTGCTATTCTAAAAGGTTAGTAGTAATAATATTCGTCCATCACAATACAGGCGAAGGAATTAATTCATACTGCCAATTCTGAAATTGTCAATATAGGTAGTTCTTATGTATTCTCTATATATAAGCGCCAAATCTTCTATATAATATTTCATAAATTTTTATCTTCTTAATTTTCAAGACCCCAGAATACATGCTCCGTGGTATTATTTTTTATTTATTTCACTTAGCATATTAAACAAACCATATTACAAAAAACGCCGCCAATTTAACACAATATAGAGTCAAATAACACAAAATTATGAATAAAATATAAAATCCCTACATAACAGACTGAAATCCCGTCAAAAACTCCTCAAAAAGTTTATTCTACGTTAGTTTTGTTTCCAATTTTTAGTTTGTGATATATTACGTATTATAAGAATAAAGCGTGTGTGTATAATATTCAAATAAATACTTTTTGATGAATACATATATCTGCGGTGCTACAAATATCAACATTTTTTTTTAATTCTGTCGATATATCTGTTTGTTTATTTGTTCCGGGTAATCTCCGAAACAGCTGGACCTATATGGACGGTTTTGTTTTCTTAGAAATGACTACGCTATTGACCTAGCAAGCTTAACAGCTTCAACGGAGTACAAGTAATATTTGAACGGGAATTTTACGGGCAAATAACTAACTAATTAGCTATTAAATAGATACCCGTTATTATATCTATATAATAAAAGATTGAACACATATTGTTCGATAATGTATAACTTAATATTTTCATTACTTTCTTATATAGTGTAAGTGAGCACTGAGG
>JACEII010000021.1:4395875-4526700 GCA_014332785.1 Antheraea mylitta | reverse complement strand
TGTTGGCGCGCATTATTGCATAGTCATGTTTCCGAACGTACAAGCATCCCTTCCGCCTCCTTTCTTTTTTTCCTACCAATCATCTGTCACTTACGCCACGATCCTTACCGCGGACGCAACAAAAAACGCTCTCTTCATACGCGAGAATTGGTAGTCACCCATTACTACTAGTCTAAAATATTTTGTAAAAAGCGCATAGACATTGATTCATATATAGTGCACAATATATATCGCCGCGAGTGAAGTGAAGTGAAACCAGCAGAATCAACACCGGTGAGTCCGCATCCCTTATTTCGCAAAAACCCCCCCTTTGAACCAGCACCTTTACGCACAAAACAATAAGTGTTAGGTAGACTAAAAAATCGCACAACAAATTAAAAATGAATGTGATTCAATAATGGTGACAAACTCCTATTAAAAAGCTTTTAGTATGAAAATTAAAGACGTCGTTATTCATTACCGTATAAGATACGTCCATTTTCAAAAGTAAAATAATAACACCCATATTGTACTTCAGTCCATATTTATATACATCCATTATAATAACCCCTCGTTTGGAAACAAAATGTATATATGTACACTATAACACATAAAAGTTTGAGGGGTCCTAAGATGGAGATGGGAAAATATATCGATCTACCGAACTGATTAGTTCTGGTTTACGTTAGTCATAAAAGTGGCGTAAAGGACTAATTTGAGATTTACGATATACTAAATCACGTTTGTTTGATATTGTCAAGAAAACATAACTCACAAAAGGTTCGTATGTCACCTATGACGTGTTTTCAATAAATCAATAGCCAACAAACAATTATGTTCCTTTAAAGAAATTTTGTAGACACAAATGGATACGTCGCTCTCTTTGATTTCTTTGTATTCGTTTTTTTTTATATATTATAGGAGGCTAACGAACAGTCAAATCACTTGATGTTAAGTGGTCACTGCCATCCATAGACATTGGCTGATGGTGGAGGAAAACACCGTGAAGAAACTTGAACCTGAGAAAAAATCTTGTAATACCGCCGCCATACATGAGAAATATAAAGAACTGTGTGTAATAAGAATTTATCAGAGACTGAAACCGTCAATATAATACATAGGCTAGCAAGATCATAACCTTTTTGTGCGACTGTAGGCAGAAGAAACATGCGTTTCACTTAGTGGTAAGTAATCACCGCGTCCTGTCCACCTGTGACTCAAGGGGTATCACATCTGTTGCCGGCGTTTGAGATTAGAGTAGATACTTTTATTGAAAGCTAATTATACACTTTTTTTATTCATTATACCCATACCTTTTTCTGAAAAAGTACTATACCCTGCACTGAAGCTCTTACAGTCTGGTATTATGTCATTTTATCTGCTCTGATAAACCTAGAACTTTTAGTTACAATTTTATTTTACAGTCCATTATAACAAGTTCGTATCTTTTTTTTTCGAAAATTTCGTATTCAGCGTCATAGAAAACACATCCTACAGCGAGTCTATTCTTGAAGTAAACTGTAAGATCTATATGCTATCTAGCTTAGTTTAGCTTTAGTTTAGCTTAGTTTAGTTTTCGTTCAGATACCTTTTTTTTAACGTGGGGAAATCCCTTATGGATACCCACCCTCCTGGGGGAGAGGGTGGGTTATGTCCGACTCGCACGGACTAAAACCCCACGGTGTAGCAACCGACCGTAGTGTTGGTGCAGCACGGGATCGTTCTAAGCTATTCCCCTTAGATAGCCGCCCCAACGGTTCGCCCGGCGGAAGGTGGCCGCCGGGCTCCTACCTATAGAGAGGCAGATGGGTACACACCAGCTGCCTCTCCTCGTCTGCCGGACCTGTACAATGAGGGGATGAGTCCCCCGACTACATCCCCTCAGGTCCGGCTACGGTGGCAGAAGGAGTTGGGCGAAGCGCCGCCTCCTCCTGCCGGTCCTCCGTTGGCGAAGACGGCCACTGAGGGGGTCCGCCTCACGGGCCCTCTCCGCCGCCTCCTTTTGCGAGATGACTTCCTCGCAAGCGTGGCTTCGTCCATGCTCGGCAGCGACAAATCCTCCCCCACCACCGCCGCCAGAGTGCGGCACTCCACCTCCCACACAACACACTCAGAGAGAGTGTGATGCGCGGTATCCTTCTCAGCGCCGCACTCATGGCAGGCGGCAGTCGGCTCCCTGCGAGCGATCCGGTGCAGGTACCACCCGAAACAACTGTGTCCGGTCAGCACCTGCACCAGCCTGATCGACAGGGAGTCCTATCTCCTCCTAATCCACTCCCGCAGGACCGGGCGGACGGCGTCGACGGAGTACGTCCCGAAGCGCGCGTCCGCCAGGTTCTGCATCCACCGTTCTACCGCCTCCTCCCGCAACTCCTGCCTTTTGGCCTCAATTTCCCTGGGAGCCGGAGGCTCCCCACTACGGCCCCTCGCCGCCACGAATTTGTATACGGTGGCGCAAAACTTCTGCCTCCAGCTTCCAAGGAAGGGAGCCGGCGAGCGTGAAAGCCGCCACCGAGGACACCGGCCGGTACGCCCGGATCGCCTTCAGCGCCACCATGCGCTACGTATTATGAAGCGCGCGCACGTTAGCGGCACCAAGGGCGTTTTTCCTTTATTTTTTTTTTTTTTCGAAATGACTACGTTATTGACCCAGCAAGGTCTTAACAGCTTCACCGGACTACTAAGGCGCTCAGCCGATTTTATTTTGGCTACCAGCTCAAGGTTGCACGGCATACCTCGGCTTGGTTGTTGCCTGTTGCATGCAAAATCGCGACCTATCTTAGCTAACTATTCATATATATATGAGTTGTTGAAACGTATATGTGTACCAAGCATACACACCTCAACAACTCCTCCATATATTTATTATCGGAAAATTGGGAGTTTTTCATTTCGATAAGGGAAAAAAGTAAACCTTTCCACTTTCATGTGTCAGCGTGTAGGCGTGCACGTGTGTGGGGGTGATCGTGTATTGTTGTAGCAGTGATGTATATTTGTGTGTCACTGTATCGCGCAAGCAACGCACTCAAGGGCTCCCTACCGAGGGATCGAACCTAGACTTGAGCCGCTGCCTTGAGAGGCCTAATCGGCACCGAAGGCGTCTGCCCAGACCGGTGACCCGTAAGCGGCCATCGCCCGCACGACTCCCATGTACAGTCGCCGGCACTTAGCCCCTGGCCCACCAATAATGCGGAGCAATCGGCCGAGTGCCGCCGGCGCCCTAGCAATTCGTGGCCCTTCCTCCTCCTCTCCCCCTTAGCCCTCCCCCCGAACACAGGCTGGCAATGCACTTGTGACTCCACTGGTGTTGCAAGTGTCTATGGACGGCGGTGACCACATAACATCAGGTGACCCGTCTGTTCGTTTGCCTCCCATGATATAAAAAAAACCTAAACCTTAAATAATATTCATTATATTAATAAATATGCAAATTTCTAAACACTGTTCGCTACCAATCGAAATAACAAAAATTGCATAATAACTACCTGAAGTAAATACTGATTCTACAATAAACTATATACACACCATCCGCGGCGAAACATTAAGCTATTGAAGTATTTTAATTTAATGACCGATAATATAAAACTCCGCCTTTATACCTAAATGCGTTGGCAAGTACACCAGTCACTACACAATACCTACTAACTTTTGAAATCAGTAAAATGTTAACTCAAGTTTTGTGAGGTTTATATAAATGTATGCTTTATACTGATATCAGTTATTTGATGATACAGTATAGATTGGAAAAAGAGGTGTGTGATTTTATAATTTAATATAAAATAATAATACTTGCAGAATCATCCTTAAATTTTATATTTCAATATCTTTTGTGTTATTTACTTCAGTTGGATACCCATTGTTGCGGTCATAAATAATTCCCGACAAATAATACACAAATCCAATTTTGTTTGTCATAAAATTTATGGTCGTAGGGCACACACCGGCACTGAGCATTATGCAAGACGTGCAATTTTCTTTCCGAACTTTATTATTTTTTTATGGGCGTCTACTTGAGTAATGAAAAACTATTAAAATTGTCGTGTGGGGATAAAGCGAGGGTCGTTGGGACCTTCCAGTTTTATTATGGCTCGGCGAATGGCGTCGCGCTATTTTTATAACCCGGCCAATTTCATGAACCCCTCTAAAAATGGGCAACTCACATTTACTCGGTAAAATATACATACAAATTCGTAAATTAATAGGTAAATATTTTATGTATATCTTCCTATATTTATTAACTTTTTAACTTGAGTAAAAGAATCCAACTATGTTTATGCTAGAATCTCCATTCCCCCTATCTTCTATTCCGAATATTTTGCCCTTAAAGCGTAGTGTCTATAAATAAATATAGATAATTGTAGCGATCTCACCACCCGATAAATACATTAAGAAAACCATCGGATCCTAAACAACTTGAGACAATTTTTTTTTTGTCGATTAGTTGTTATTTTTCAAGTAAGGTCATATATAAGATGTAGCTCGCATCTCCAAAATAAATATGCAAAATACTTTAATGCTTTGCAATCATGATTCAGTCGTTACAATGAACACTGAGACGTATCAGCTGCGTAGATACTCTTTAGATTCAATTGTATTTAACATGACGAACATTTATTAGCAGCAACAAAGAAGATGGTGTTCACAGTACACCAGGTGTGTGACAGGTCATAGTTGGGTACTTAAGTAGCGGTCTATACATACACAATTATATAGATAGTATCGTTACGGATGTAGTGATAAATTACCATACCAAGTAAAATGAAAGATATAAGTGGTAGAAAAATGTATAATCAATATTGAATTTAACCTTGTAACTATTATTTTGATATAATAATAACATGCCGATCAAATTTTGAAAAGGCAATAATTTTTTCAGTTTTTTCAGTTACATACTAACGATCACAGTACTATCAAATAGTAAGTAAATTCATCTTTATATTTGGGTGCCAAAATCAACATAGCTAAAGCTGGAAGTCTATCTAATGTTAATAATCTTTCATATATAGAGTAATTGTGAGCTACCATTCACGTCACTGCAAGCAGAGAATGCTGCAGTTGCTAGGAGTTTGGTGTTGTGGTGAAACGCTAATATAGTGCAGCAATACAGTTTGTGCTACAGCACGATACCAAGATATCAATATAAAACGCAGACTAGTGCTAGACAACGAGGAGTAGAAGCTGTATGAGAGATAGAGAATTTCAAAGACTAATCCGACTCGCAATTGAGGGCACGAAAAATGTAATCAGAAAGTTGCTGGAGCCATCTACCGAAATACATGTGGGGGCTTATGCCGTATTGTATGTGGGGAACTTGGCGAATCGACTCGAATCAAAGATCTACTCGACTACACATAGACTCGCTGCAATCCTAGAAAAAGATAATGTATACATCGTTTTTCTCGAGGAAGTAGTGTACTTTTGTATAAAAGAGTCCAACTGCGGTTGGACCCCATGTGAAAAGTGATAACGTATATAACGTGACTCAGAAAGGTTTAAGAGCTTCATTGAATTGCTTATAAACGAAAAACATCGTTCCGTAGCCAAACGATTTAGCTGATCAATAGTCGATGCTATCTCAACAAAATTTTAGGCCCTAACTATTGGTACTTCTTAGCATGTGTCTGAAGCAGAGATGATTAGGAGAGAAATCTAGACAACTAATACTATTCCCGAAGAAGAGGCACCTATCAGACTTCCCTTTGTGTTTCGCCCTATTTTCATTGTCAATCGCCTGATTAGCCGTATATGGCCGGCAAACAAGTCTCATTTCTGCACAGACCACTTCATTAGATTCGATAAATAATAAGTGGGAGGTCAAACGGTGCATACTATTTTTCTGAATGAGGTGGTTTTGGATTGTTCATATTGTCAAGGCGTTCAACAGCATCCTCTGAGGCAATTTTGTGAAGGCACTTCGCTATCATAAAATGGATCCTTCTAAGGCAAACTTTTCTCAGCATACTCACACCTTAAAACTGGAAAAATACAATTGGTATCTAGTTTTGAATATGATATTTTGATAAGATTGCTCAAATATTACTCTCCATTCGAATTGACAAAAATACATTGGCCGTACATAATTTGCTGCCGCAAACAGAAGTGAAATTGAAATAAAAAGTTACACGGTAAATATCTCCGTTTATGATAAATAAAATATTTTTTTCATATTTCATGATAACAAAAAATTACCAAATATATTTAGTCAAAATATTCAAAGGATATTAAGTGGGTAACACATTCATTTTAAATGTTATTAATTCGCATTAAGAATATTTTTTCATTACATAAATATTTACAATCGTACCGAACAACAGTTATTGCCTCTAGCATAATTGAAACTATTAGGTACACTCATACTGTTGGTGTCAATTTGACATCTATCTGCAACAACTTTTATGTCAATTCGTAACCAAGTGGTAATTTGAGTGGTGTATACTTATTTTCTAACGCTTCTCTAGGATTTATCAATCAAAAACAATAATGCTTTTTAACGAAGGGTATTTAATCCTGATACGCACGATGACGTATATTTTTTAATGAAAACTTATTTAGGCGCGTTGAGCGCTATTTTTTTAACAGGAGATAAATTTATAAATTTGCATCATGAAGTAAGCGTAACCGAGTGTATTGAGTTTGAATGGTTTTCGTCAGACTAGCAACGAGTATTGTAAAAGCCCATATACATCTAATATTGATAGTTTTTATTGAAAACGTGCAACCCATCGTATGTTTGATGAATAATTATGAAAGAGAAGCTAATGATAAAAATTTCAATTTACAAATTTTGAAATTTAAATAATTCACACTATACTTTACATTTAAAACATCAAAAGAGAACACAGTTATTCCATTGTTTTAAGTTTTCACTTTTATAGGAATATCTTACGACTGCATCGATTTTTTTTTAAATCTATACTAATATTATAAAGAGGTAAGGTCTGTAAGGTTTGTAAGGCTGTAGGGGGTAATATTTGGATCTACTAAACCGATTTTGAAAATATTTTTACCAATAGAATGTCACGTTATTTGTAACTGTAATAGGCTATGTATTAATCAGAAAAATTAAAATTACTTTTTGGCCTACTCGGATTTGCAAAATAAGTCGGAGACAATACGGTTGAAAGAAAACGCTTCTTACGTTCTGCCTTAACGATGAGCGCTTAACGAAGTGGGTACGGGTCAGCTAGTACTTTGTAAACATACAAAGTAACGTTTGTCCAGAGTCTCATCTGAAGTTAAAATGACGATGTGGTCGAAGATGGTAACTAAACTATATACCTGGTAATTAAACGCTAAACCAAGAAAACACTAGCGTTCAAGAGGAGCTGCCGGAATAAGCCAACGGGTGCTCGGAGACAGATTTTCAACTTGAGGATGCTAGAAGGCTAGGCGAACTAAGAAAGAGCCCTATCACCGAGCTTCGGCATCATCACGATATATTCCTTCACTGAAAAATTCGATTCAGTTATAGGTAAAGATTAGAACCTATGTGGACCGATGTGGTGTGCGAGCACACTATCGACTGAGTCATCATCCCTTCAAATCAAAATAAATAAATAAAATAAAATACACATATTAGACCAAAATAATAAAACACACGAGACGCGTGGCACTACGGGGTCACATACAAATAGGAGTAACTACGCAGTATAGAGTTTCATTGTTAGCGCTAGTGGGTCGCCATTTTACATCAGTCTATGGCCTGGTAACGACAGTCAACGAGATTGTAGGTGTCATTTTTTACAGCAAGAAAAGATTTTTATCGTCATTTGATCTAATTTTGGATGAATACGAAAAGACACGTAAAAAGATAAGTACTTGGGCTTGGAGGCAAACGAACAGACGGATCACCTGATGTTAAGTGATCACCGTCGTTCAATAGACACTTTCAATAGACACAACACCGGAGAAGTCGCAAGTGCGTTGCCAGCCTGTATTCGGGGAGGAGAGGGGGGAGGAATGGAAGAGGAGAGGTAGGCCTCCGGCGCTCTCACAGACCGAACGGAACGCAACAATGCAAGCACTGTTACTTCACGTCGGTTTTCTGCTGTGAGAGAGTGGTACTACCCCGGATGAGCCGACCCATTCATGCTAAAACCAGTGATAGCTTCAGCGTGGCTCTACCACTTACTAAGTTCGTTTTCTTATCGTGTGTTAGCGATATTTCTTCTTGATATGGTCTGAAGAAAATTACTCTAAGGGTCGATCCATTTTTTCTATTTATTATTTAACAGTGTTAATTAGACGTGGGAGGATCACAGGGTCATAAATTTTGGGCACGATGGGGTACCCCATTATGCCCCGTAACTATTATGAAAATATGCTGAAATGATCGGTCCATTGAAACTGCCGCTCCCAAGCATATTAAACCGATTTCAACAGTCGAGCAAAGAAATCAAACACGGAAAGATTATCCTATGGTGAAAGTTGTAGTGCTTACTTCGACCCCCTACAAAAACGCGCTAAAAGAACGATAATAACTAAAAAGAACGAAGAAATGTTCAAATACAAATGACCCGAGTTTGAATTAAAACTCCAAGATACAGAAAAATCCAAAAGGCCGCTTTGATGTGGATAAGGATAATTTATGCTTGTATTGCGTTGACGGGAATCACGGTATTTAAAATTTTCGGAGCATTCAATAACCTGCCAGATATGTGAACGTTAGGCTCATATTACCTGTGCAGGTGTTGTACTACGTAAATATGGAAGAATACTACATCTGCTTATATTGTCAGACAACGTGGCCAAGTACTCACCCTGCATCGAATTGTATACCCCGTACTGCCCCTACCCTCAGGCACGATGGAGTTTTGTGAAGGGTTGTATACTTTTTTTATTATATTATTTTTCTCACCAAATTATATAATAAAATAATAAAAATAAAAAAGCCTTATATTTCTTACAAACTAAACATGAACTTGATCTTAAATATTTACATAATAATCATAAACTAGAAAAAAGATCTTATGACTATCCTTTTATTTATTTTTTTGCAAAAACCCCTGTCCGGGTAAAGGCTTCCTCCAAAGACATCCATTTTTCCTTATCTTAAGCCACTTTTAGCCAGTCTGGGCCCCCTGTTCTTTTGATATTGTCTTGCCATCTCGTGTGGGGTCTTCATATGCGTCTTTTTCCTTTTGGACCCGTCCACGTAGTGACTCGTTTGGTCCATCTGTCATCTTGTAGCCTCGCTATATGGCCACCAAATTATATGACGAAAGCTAATTAAAAATCAGTAGTAGATTGTTAGCAGAAATCAATTGATACCTATAAAGCGGATTATTTTGTCTAACTCCGAGCTAAAACCTTGTTTAGATGCAATATTAAAGAATTTTTTAACAAAAATTCTAATATGACTTTTTTACTTACACTAAAATATAACTTGTCTATTTTCAGGAATGAAATACTGTCTATTTTTATCTTCATATATGAAATTCTGATAATTGTTTAAATTCTGTAACAAATTTATTTGCCTTAATTCAAATAATACTGTGCAAAGATATCGGTTAAACAATAACTTTAAAAAATCCGGGAACTACCACGGTGAGTAATCATTGAGATATTCTTTTATATATACGCGTATTTTCTTCCTACATTGTTCAATGAAATTGAACACAAGATGCTAAAGAAAATATTACTTAAATGTTGTCATGTAAAATAAGAATACAAACATTATAATTATATAACAGGGAACTGAACAATTAAATATCTATGTATTTTACTACTTTTGTATTTTATGCATTGTTGGTTTACTAAAAGTTCACCGTTCACATAATTCTAGTGATGTGCCAATGAAATATTTTAAAATCGATTTGCTTTAAATTTCACTAGAATAGATGAAAATTTTTAAATCTTTTACAAAATATCAAATATTTTATTTTATGTGTATAGTAGTATTTCAATAATTTGAGGTTTATAATTTATTCAAATAACGATAGTACTTATATTAGGGGTTAGTCAAAAAGTACGTTTACATACAAAAGCCGTCAGAAGGGTGATTTACATTATTTTAGAGGAACGTTACATTATGCTTATTAAGCTTTCTGTAACGCATCGTCTGAACATAGCAGATTCTAATCAAATTCTGAAAGATTATGCCGTCTATCGGTGTACAATAAAGAATAATAATAAGTAAGTTAATAAAATATTTGAAGCATAAATGGTACATGTATATAAGAAATTTTACTAAAACTTAATTATAATGTTAATAAGGAAATACATATAGAAACGTTTCGTATTACAGAGAAACCTTATAATTTTAAAAATGCAACAGAAACCAATGGCACTTATTATTCCCAGGTGTGACTCATTTAAATACCGATCACACTCCACATTGCTTAACTTCGGTGAACCAATGATTACAACAATCTACCCGACACATTGTTTACTGCCGCCTGACTTTTCGTCACACAAAAGGCCTGAGGATCAGAATCTCAAAGCTTTCACAGAAGAAATTTCATTTAAAAAATTTCATTCATTTTTTTATTCACTCATAATTGTATCGCGGCCCACTGGGATTAAGAGTTATTATATATATTGAAAGAAAAAATCAGTAAAATATAGATTGGATAGATATAGATCAAGCGGACGAAAATTTGATAAAGGATGAAATAAATATTATAATACCCATAACATATGTAATATTTCTAAGAATTTAATATTCCCTTGAACTTCAGATAGATAAAAATATTATTTGTTTATTTAATGATTGATAACAATATAACTACATTTTTTCGTTAATACAAATTTTGTAGGTGGTAGAGCCCCACTTAAGCTATTTTTGTTTCAGCATGAATTTGTCGGCTCTTCCGGGGTAGTATCACCCCTCTCACAGATAACCGACGTGAAATAACAGTGATTGCATTGTTGTGTTTCGTTCGGTCAGTGAGAGAGCCGGAGGCCCACGTCCCTTCCTCTTTCCTTCCCCTCCCCTTCTCCCATATACAGGCTGGCAACGCACTTGCGACATCCCTGATGTCACTAGTGTCTATGGATGGTGGTAATCACTTAACATCACATGACCCACCAGTTCGTTTGCCTCCTTTGATATAAAAAAAAAATTGATTAATGAAAAGATATATTAACACAGTGAAAAATACCTTAATTTTTAAATATGGATGTGTTATTAATAATTATGAAATAATATTTTAAAAGAATACAGCAAGGTATTTCGTTAAATTACTTTATTAATATAATCCGACTCAAACGTAATTTATGAATTAAGCCTCGATATAGAAATTAACTTGTTTCATTGCTTGGAGACTAATTTCAGTCTAGTTTAAATAGTTAGGGTACTGAATTAATAGTTTAAAAGATTCCATCGCCTCAGATTGTCATTTCGCATAACAACCGGCCGCAGGTAAAATTAAAAGCGCTTGGCTGAGTAGCAGGCGCTAGTGGAACAATTCAAAATAATTCGATGATTGAAATAGATATTTTGCACAGTTTTTTTTATACGAGTCTATATCTATCTATCTATCTATAAATTCTGTACTTAAAATTGATTAAATATGTATATAGTTGGATATCTTGTCTACTATTGATTTCCCACCATCATTCCCGTTTTCCACTTATTAAGTTAAAGTTAAGGTGCAAAATTTGATTTTAACCTAACTTAACCTAAATCTAATAATTTTCCGAAATATTTCACTTAAATGTCTACGACTTAAAAAAAGTTTGACTTGCATCATGATCTTTCCTGTAATAAAACACAAGCAATCTAAATATAATTCATATTAACTTCGCAGTTACCATTGGGTATTGTACACTAAATATTAAATATCTAATTTATGATTTTTTTGATATATCGAAATACACGAATGTTTATCGATTCATATTATTTTAATAATATCTCACTATTAATCGATTTTGCGGGATAACAGAAGTGCAACACTAGCAATGATAATAGAGTTTCTTCAATAAAGGTCTCTTGCTCTATGGTACATTGCGCGTTACCAGCTCTGCTATTGGTTGATAATAAATAAATCTTGTTTAGCCAATATGGCGTGTCTTGTTTTATGAAATGACAACATCGCAGTTTGTGCCCTATTTGTCATTATTAATGTTAAATTCAACTTTAATTATCTACCTCACAAGTTCAAAGAGAATCTGTAATTATAATGAAAGTTGTGGTATTTGACACACGCTGTGTGGGTTGAAAATAGATTGTGTCTGTAGGAAAAGTACTTCGCTCCTGTAAAAATGGCGGGTGTGTTATCTTTATGGGTTGTGTTTTCATTTCAATAAGTTATAGTATGTTTTTATGTTTTAAGAAGTGATACCAAGGAGATAACAAATTGCAACGAACGGTTACGATACGGCATGTGCCACTTGCTCTGACATTTGACAAGCGATTGATTTAGTAAGTCCGGTGCAGGTGTCATCGTTTTTGATGAAATTATCAGTATGTCGCGTTGGGGCAGAGGCAGAGGCGGTAGCGTGGCTGTACCGCTGGATAGTGCTCTGTTTAGAGAGAATAGTAATTGCCCAACAGCAGCACGTTCGGCGGGTACAGTTGGAAAGTGGGGTATCACTAGCTTCACGTCTATTCGGAGCGCGCCTTACGGTAAGCTGATTTATACATCATTAAAACTTACTGTTTATCACCTTGAATTCGTACCTACGTTGATTCATTTACTATTGAAGTATAAAGCAATGTTGATCAATGTATATGCTGTTAAGATTCTTGTTAGACAATTATTTTGATAAGTGAAAGTTAAGTGTTACCTGTTGTAAATCAAGTTTACAATAGTTTCATAATATGTATAACCTTAGACTTGAAAACTACAATTTTTTTTTTCAGCTTATGCAAACAATATACTTAAGAAATCTGTTCAAGACCAGAATAGCCCTCTGACAGTGCCAACAGTTGAAACTGAGCAACCTCCACCAAAGCCGAAAAAGTTCTTTAAATCACGTAATGCTGAACTCTACCCGCCGGTTCCACAAATTACATATGCTCCACCAGTACCTGCTGCACCTTTATCCCCTGAACATCCGTCAAATAAAGACAGGAAATCACATAAAAGAAGATCGTACACTAGGGATTCATCCTCCCCTGAGATTCCTTGGAGGAGTTCAGAAAAATCAAAATCAAGGAAAAACTCAGTGGCTACAAAAGCAGCTAAAAAAGAGGAAGCCCCAGTTGAAAATACTAAACCACCAAATAAACGTTACCTGGTTCGCACTCGTAATAAAGTAATCAATTATGCAGAAGATGGAAGTAATAGTCCTATACCTGAGTTTACAAGTCGTTATGAACCGTTATCTTTTAAAGAATTATCTCCTAAAATACAGTCACCCAAAGAAAGCCCATTGGCTTTAAGTCCGTCTCCTGTGAAGACAGAGGTTTCTAGTCCCTCAACAAGTAAAGATGCAAATGAAGAACGAAAACCTCCACCAATTGTCTTGAGAATATCAAAAGGTACATCAAGGATTGTTAGTACTGATTCCAATGAAGGCTTTACATCACCTAATTCTGATAGGCATTCTTCAATGGATACTCATTCTGATGTTGGATCTGATCATAAAAAGAGCCCATCAATGGAAACAATTTGTTCCCCTAAACATGAAGGCCTCAAAATAACAATAAAATGTTCGGGTTTGAATCATGATACTAAAAAAGAGAAAAAGAAAGATAAAAAGGATCACAAATCTCATAAAAGACATCATAAAAATAATGATGATGATAGTGTGAAGACACAAAGCTCACCATTGCCAGGCTCAGATACTTACGAGCTTTATAAAACACTCGCCTCTCCAACCAAGGAATTAGGAAAGGAATACAAGAACAAACTACCAAGAGATGATGACATTGAATTAGAGTTAGCTAAATTAGATTCCACGGGTCCAGCCTTAAAATCACCAGGTTTAGAAGTAATACCTAATGAAAAACCACCAGAACCTAAACCCCCAGAATGTAGTACTGGAAGATCCAGAAGAAATAGGCCAAATATTAATTACAGTGAGAATGATGATTATTTGGATGTACTAACATCAGGTTATCCTAATAAACATGGAACAAAAACTGTAAGTGATCTGAAAAAAGAAACCAGGAAGACAAGAAAGAAACATGACAGTGCTGTAGAATCTGCCACTGTACCTACAACACCTGAAACCAATGAGAGAATAGTGAAGAATGATAATGGTAGAGAAAATACTGACTTAATTGACATACTTTCTGGTAGTGATAATAAAAAAAATGGCAATGATACTCATAAAAAACCACATAAAAAGCAAAAATATAAACCTGTTAAAAGTTCAAGTCCAGACCAAGAACCAGAACAGTTGTTGAACAATGTTCAAGAGCAGACTGAGAGTGACACGGAAATGAACAGAGAAGGTTCTATTATCAGGTCTCCACAAATTACATCAAATAATGATACACCCACATATTCTCAACTCGGCACTCAATCATCAGATTCAGCTTATAACAGCTGTCCTAATGACAATTATGAAGATGATTTACAGAAAAATTCACAAGATGATGTCTTCAAATCTCCAGGTCATGTCGGAGACTCTGAAGAGCAAGTAGAAGACAAACCAAGTGTAAAGTTAGTTATAACAAAGAAAAAAGGTTCAATATTCAAGAGTAAATCATTGGTTAATGATAATCCATCACCATTGCCAGCGAGAAAAAGGCGACATTTGTACAGGCATGAATGGGCAAATGATGTAAGTATTACAATAAATACAAATTATATGTATGCTATATTATACATATATATATATATAGTATGGTGATAGTAAGAAGATAAAACTCACTTAACTGAACATGTCATGAACAACAACAAGGTTAGTCTAGGTGACCTTCAAGTCATACAAAACTATTGTATTTTTTACTTATTCGAATACCTTTCATCATTTCAATGTGATGTTTATGCCTAACACCTCAAAAAAAAAGATTGACTAAACTGTATTACTAGAAAAATAGGGTGTTTGTAATTCATATTGTATTTTGTAGAAAGGAAATGAGACTCCAAGACCTGAACAACCAGAAAATGTAGAAGTAAGAAATCCTGTCACACAAGTATCAGAAGAATTAACCAGAGTAACTAGGTATAGGGCTCCAGATCCTCTTGAAGATGACCCTGAAACAGTTGAAGCTGTTAAACCTTATACCAGTGTTAAATGTGCGAAGGAGGCTAAAGAGGTAATGTAATTGTTTATGTTTGTTCCTTTTCCTTGCCGTAACCAATAATTATAATATAATATACTTTAGGTCAAAAGTAGTACCAAAGTAATAGTTTTCGATCATTGGTCTTAATATTTAGACCTGCCCAGTTTAAAAAGCATTGTTATCATTTTTAAACTGTTAAAAGTTGTACACAAATAATTACGTTAATGAATAATGTGCAAAAAACATGCTTAATGCTAGTTCTACTGATGATTGATATTAATTTAATGATTTAAACATGTAGTTGGGTTAAGGTTATATTTATACACTTTTTTGATTTGAAAAACTCCATTTATATTACAATAAGACGCTTGAACTGATACTTTCATTTTACACTTACACTGTATATTAATAAATATTCTGCTACAATTAATTAATTGATTAATTAAAATGAATAATTAATTGATGTGTCTTAAGAGCACATACATTATGCCTACAAAAAACATGCTCTCAATTGCATCTTTTTTCTCAAACTGACTACGCTATTGACCTAGCAAGGTCTTAACAGCTTCACCAGACTTTTAAAGTGAGCGCTTAGGGCACAGATGCTTGTTGAATGATTTTCAATTTGAGAGTAGTAGCCCTAATGTGCATTACAAAAAACCCCACCACATTATGATGCCCATATGACAATGTTTTGCTTCACCACAAGCAATTATTAATATCAGTCAATATTTATAATAAGAAGCATCACAATACTAACATATAATTGTATTTTGTAGTAACAATATTCATTTTTATCAGAATTAATAACTAATCTTATACTTAACAAATTATATTATATGAAAAGTTTTGTGGGACTTATGTTGTTAACCTTATAAAAGTTCTCACTATTTGAAATTATGTCTTATTTGAAAAAATATTCTATTACTAAATAATAACTGAAAAATTCGTTATGGAACAATTTTTGCTTTAAATAAATACAACTGGCATAAATAGATAGTAGTGTTGATAGAAAAATAGGTAAATAGAATAAGATAATACAATAATATTTCTTTTCAGTAGTTCTAATAGGCATAATATTTATAAGATCTTATATAAATATGATTGTTTTTTACAGTATTACACTGTTGTCAGAAATGTGAAAAAAGCTCATCAAATACAAGAGATTGGAGAATTCCAAGAATTCAATGATGATGTAGAATATCTATTGGATGCATTGCAGGTAAATCATAAACATATGATACAGTTCAAATATTACTTTATATGTGTTTGTAAAAAGCCTTAAGGCAAAAAAATGCATAATTAAATAAGATCAATTATTAAAGTAGTCCGGTGAAGATGTGAAGCCTTTACTAGGCCAATAGCGTAGTCAGTTCGAAAAAAAAAAAAAAAATTAAATAACAATTTTTTTTTTTTAGATATATAAGGTCATTATTTTAATGAAATGTGTTTTTTGTAACATCTTTTAAAATGAAATTAGTAATATAGTACACTGGCCCCTGCCCGTGATTTCTTTCCGTGTAGTAATAGTTACTTTGGGCTAACTCTGATACTGATTTTCGAAAAAAAAAATAATGATGCTCTGCCCCTATTGGTCTTAGCATGACGATATATGTATGTATATATATATATATATATATATATAGCCTATAACCTTTCTCGATAAATGTGCTATATAACACTAAAAGAATGTTTCAAATCGGACCAGTAGTTCCTGAGATTACCCCTACAACGTAACAAACTCACAAACTTAACTTCTTTATTATTATAATCAATATAGATAATCTATATAAATAAAAATCGATTACCTAAATTATTTTGGTGCATAATTTTAGAGTGGATACCGTTGCTATTATATTTAGACTATGCGGCATTTGTTATGTTTGTAATTGTCAAGATTTTTGTGTAGACCTTCTATATGAAGAATGTTTGAATAATCGTACTGCAAAGGGAATATTTTTAGTATATTCGTGCAAAGGGACTAGCTGCTAGTTCAAATATAAAATTAAGAAGTGTAGGGTGCCTGTGATAGCTTTTAGATCTGATGGGTCTTCACAGCTTCACCCGACTAAAGATAGATAAATGATCCACATATTCACATTCACATGTGACTAATTATTTTATCACAGTGCAAATAATATAGTCTGTGGAAAGGTTAATTCAGTAATATGCAAATACTGTTAGTAAACATTAGTCATAATTACTCATTAGTTGTTTAGTCTTTCTACTGCCAATATAAACTGTGCGAATTTTGTTAATGACACCAACTATGCACTCATTCGTCCCATGTTTTTTCTTTATTTTGTAGGTCTAAGTTTAGTTGAAAAACAGAATCTGTTTTAGTAGCATTCTTATATTTAAGTATTTCTGGCTTTTTAATCTTGCGTGTGTCAAATTTTACTGTCAAGCAAATCCCTGCTGTGCCCACTAACGGTTATTATAGATTTTATGAAATTTAACATGTCAAAACAAAAAAAAAACATGTCATCATTTAGTTTCAATCTATTATAAAATTGATACTAGAAAGAGGAACAAAAAAAATATACGACACTAAATGATGTTATATAGTTCCGATCTATGCTACAAGTCTTGTGTTAATCATAAAATGAACTTCAAACTTAATTGACAATTTAAACTAAATCAACAGAAAAGCAAAAAAAAAAAAAAAACGAGTTAATATGTTAAAAAACATCAACATTATGTTAAAAAAGCATGTTTCTTAAATGTTGAGTCTGTTAATATTGGTTGTAAAGGGTTTATTCCAACAAATACATATTTACAGTCCTTTGCAGTATTTATATTTGTTCTACCCCCCGCTCCGCACATGTTTGTTACATTATTGTTCACCATAAGCATTATTGGCTTGTAAAGCAATCATGGCTTAGTTAATCAATCTCATGTTCGAACTTTCATGTGATAGGTCAAATGGGGTTGAACTTTATACTATAAATAGTTTACAAAGCAGTGATAATAGAGATATATTTTCAGTATATCATAGTGAACTTATTTTGTTATTATAATGGTTTTATTTCAGGACAATAACCCAATTTCAACACGTTGTTTGTCTGCGATTACGCTCGCAACCAAATGTACCGCGCCTGCGTTTCGTATGCATTTACGTGCACATGGCACCGTACAAAAGTTTTTCAGCGCTCTTCATGATGCTACTAATGATCAAGTAAGTTTAAATATTTCTGCTCTAGAATATGTAAACCCTGGTATCTTTTTTTTAATATATAATTCCTCAGTGTTTTTTTTAAATTATTCTTAAGACTATTTACTTCATTGAAGGGATTTTATGTTTAATTAATTTGTCACTAAAATATGAGTTAATACTTTCAATTTTTTTGCAGAGCTTGGGCCTATGTACTGCTACAGTTATGTTTGTGCTTTCACAAGATCGACTTAACATGGATCTTGACCGTGAATCACTCGAGCTAATGTTAAATTTACTTGAATCAGATGTTTCACATAAGTAAGTAAATAAATTAATATATATCTATAGTTACATTTCTTTTTAAATATAAAGTATTACGAACTTACGATTAAAATACTGCAATTGAATTAATTTCAATGTTAATTTTCAGAAATGCACTTGATGACTGTGGTTTAACATCAATACAATTAGCCAAGACACAAGAACGAGTGCGAGAACTTTGTGCTGAAATCAAAAGCCAAGGGAAAGCTCAACATTTAGATTTGGACAATATAACGGTTAGTAATATTATGAAATTATGCGATTTAGAAATGGCTGACCATGATGTAGGTCTTGATATTTGGTGCAGATTTTTCTAAAAAAAATGGATAAATTTTATTTTTGGCGATTAATTATCCAGATTATTACTGTAATTGTCGAGTAGGTAATAATATTACAAACGCATTGTGATAATTTCAATGTTCTAACAAAATGGTGGCTCCCTTCTTAGAATTTTCCAGAGAGTTTCTGTGGATTCACACTTCATAGTATTAATTTCCATCCACTTCACTTATGCATATTAACCGAACTATATTACGTAAAATGTATAAAATATACCAATATGATAAAATATTTACAAGTCAAATATCACGATTAATGTATCTATACTAATATTATATAGCTGGAGGGTTTGTTTGTTTGGTTGAAGGTGTTAATCTCAGGAACTATTGATGCGATTTGAAAAATTCTCTCCGTGTTAGTTAGCTCATTTATCGAGGAAGGCTATAGGCTATTTATATCCTCATTCTAAGATCAATAGAGTTGAGCACTAATGAAGAATGTTTTGAAATCGAGGTTTTATCGAGGACGAAGTTTCGAGCATAAGCTAGTAAAATATAAAAGCCCTCCGTAGTCCGGTGAAGCTGTTAAGACCTTGCTAGGTCAATAGCGTAGTTAGTCAGAGAAAAATAAAAAATAAAAGCCCACTACATGACAGACTATGATCCCGCCTAAAACTCCCAAAATTTGGTTATGTTTTGTCAACAACTTTGGTAGCTCATGTTAACAGTTCAGTGAAGCTGTTAAATCCTTGTTAAGCCAATAGCATAGTCAGAAAAAATAAAATGAGTCGTCATGGGGCATCCCTGGCAGATGTGAAACATGGTAATTGTTTTGTATAAGTTATATGCATTAAAGAACAGATTACAGACAGTAATCAGCTATGGCATGAAGATAAAGATGAAGCATTACAAACTTGTTTCAAAAAATAATAAATGTTTATCTATTTTATTACATAAATTTTCATTTTTATTTAATACAATATACAAAATTTCAACTAGGCGCAGGCTCGGTGTGTTTAGCGGCATATATCAAAGGGCGTTAGGTCGTCGGCGCGTGCCGCGTAGTACTAGTAGAACGAATGGACGACAAAACAGTTTAAATCTTATGTTTATACAGATAGGATTGCAAATGTTTTTAAATATTTCGTTAATAGTGCAAAGTTTGTGCTTTACGTCGCGACGCAGACAATCAGGTTCACCGTCCGCCTATAGATGTTTCACATTAAAAAAAAATTGGTTAATTTACAGGTGGGTCATTTGGCGATGGAGACCCTGCTCTCGTTAACGTCGAAGCGAGCCGGTGAGTGGTTCAAGGAAGAGCTTCGTGTGCTGGGCGGTGTCGAACACATTGTACGCACTCTGGAGGACTGCGCCAACAGCCTGGACGCTCCGCCGGCAGCCTGGACCGGTGCACATCTGCATGTACTCCGCAAAGCTGACCGCTGCATGCGAGTTCTCGAAAATGTATGTATATGTTCCTGTTTTATATCAGTTTTGAATTATTGTAACGATTAATTTACACTGGCTAATATACTAATATTATAATAGTTAATAATATAATATACTAGTTGACCCGTGTAAATCGGTTATTACCTGTTTCGATTGTATTTTTAATAAATCTAATGCATTTTGTTTTGTCTGCATTTAGCAATAAATTACTTAATGTAAACCAATGGGAAATTTTATTTAGGATACTGCTTACATACCTAAACTCAGAATCTATTCTTTTTACTTTAAATATAAGGGACGTGTCATCCGCAAAAAGAACCACATCTGCAAAGTTATCAACCACAAGCCGCAGATCATTTATATATGCTAGAAACAAAAATGGCCCTAAAATGGAACCCTGTGGAACGCCAATTCGAGTCAAGGATCCTGAAGACGTTGCCCATCTATACTAACTTTATGACAGCGATCTTTTAAATAGAAGCTCAGAAGGTCGACAGAGGCTCGACAAATACCGTAATGTTTTAATTTCAGAATAAGGGTAGTATGGTCAACACAGTCAAAGGCCTTAGTTAGATAGATCACAAAACACATCAATTGCATCCTACGATCCCCCCCAAGTTCGCAATATATGACTTATAAGCGTCGCACCAGCGTCAGTAGTTGATTTTTATTTTGTGAAGCCAAACTGTCGACCATTCAAAATCTCTTGCGCTTTAAAATATCCTACTAATTGCTTAAGCATATTCTCAAAAATTTTGTTTAATAAACCTAAAACCCGACTGCAGCGACATCAACAGTTTTCAATTGTAAATGTGAATTATACAGGGACTCACTCAAACATATACCCAGTTGGTATGTGAAAAATCTTTTAAAATAAGCCTAACACCCGTTTGCAGCATTACCTACCGGGTCCAATTAAGATAAAAACTAACCTACATATATTGTCGATAAATGTTTTAATTTACTTCCTTATTAAATGTATAGACTAGCTTCTGCCCGCGACTTCCTCCGTAACCTGCAATGGAAACTGTAAAAAGGAAAGAAAAACACGATTTTCAAACATTCTTCATTGGTGCTCCGCTCCTATAGGTCTTATCGTGATGATATATAGCCTATAGTCTTTGTTGATAAATTAGCTATACTAACACTGAAATAATTTTTCAAATCAGACCAGGAGTTCCTACGATTAGCGCATTCAAGTAAACAAACAAACCTTCCAGTTTTATAATATTATTATAAATTGTCGAAATAGCAACTTTTTTCAGCAGGAGCTGGTAGTTTCGAGAATAGTTATAGTAGCTGGTATGAAATATCACGTGTGTATATACAGGTGACACAGCAGAATGAAGATAATCAACTGTACCTGGTGAGCGAGTGCAGCGGCGCGGCCCGCACACTTGCGTCGCTGCTGCGGCGCTGCGCGAGTGAAGCGCGCACACACCAGCGGCTACGCGGGCCGCTACTTGATGCCGCCTTGCCCGCTGTCAAAGTACTGCTCAACCTCTCGCACTCCTTCGGGAACACAGGTATTTTTATATAAGACTAGCTGCATCCGCGACTCCGTCTGCATGGAACCTGATGTATAAAACAAGTTTAAAATACAATAGAATTATATAATTATTTGTGTTTTTTTTTTCTTTTAGTTTCTCTTGGAGCCCAAGTGGTCGGTGAGCAGCCATCTATAATGGAGATCTGCCTTATTATATTAAATAATCAAGGGAATTTTATACCAGACAATAGAAACTTCGAATTTAGTGTTTGTGTAAGTATTATTATATTGTACTAAAAAAATAGACTGTGGCAGTGATATATACTGTGACTGCTAGTGCAGACAGAATACTCAATTATAGAGTGATGAGTTACTGTTAAATTTGTTTAAGACATTAGATTGAGTTTGTATAAAATCAAAAGTGACTAAATAGGTCCGACTATTGTTTGGCAATTTAAAAGAAATGGATTTATTTGAATCATATTTATAGACAATCATTGTAAATATTATCTTTGCTTGAATTTAAACCAATCACCTCAACCACCTTACCTCGACCACATTTTATAGTTGCTGTTTAATTTTGATTATTAATTTAATTGATTTGATTATTAATTGTGATTATCAATTGTTATCTCATTCAACAGATAATTATATGCATAATTTATGATTATCTCTATTAGTTTTCCTTTAATCTATTATAATCCACCTGTTCTCCATATTTTAGTCTAGCTAATCATAATTATTTAGTAAATCATGGATACTGGAAATAAAGCAGTATCTGACATCATCTATGCATATTGAGAGAAATGATTAATTTATTTATAGTACTAGTAACCATATCCAGTTTATTTGTGATGGGATATTTGTGAATTAAAAAGTTACAGCAACATGTTATATTCCATTGACCTAATCTAAATACTGTAGTTTGGAACTGGAAGTGGCATGGCATAAATACATTTGTCTTAATTTTTGTCTAAGCAAATTAGAAAGTCGCTATTTTATATGACCATCATGTAGCATCAGACTCGAATGGATTGTGACAATCATAGACTAGGTGTAACATCCTCTAATCTAACACGATTACTCATAACATCTATGTCAAGAGAGTGTATATCTAGAAAATAATCAGGGTGGTAGAGATCTGTGTTTGACTTAGTCGCGACCACCATATTATCCAGGGATATAACAGAGGAATATGTCTGCATAGAAAACAAAATGATCCCGCGTTTAATTTGAAACTTCTTAGTATATTTTGTCCCAATAATGTATGGCTGTGCTAACACAAGTAGTACATGAGTTATACTAATATATATCTAAGAGTACTAATTCTTGTCTAAAATAAAATAAAATCCAGTCAATGTCATAGCGAGCGTATAGTTATGTGGGAACTATAATTATATTACAGGTACTTCTATTGTTGGTTAACTTGGTGCAAAACAACGAAGTGAACACACAGAGATTCTTGAATGTACGCATTCGAGTGGACAACGAAGATGATATCATATCTAGAAGTGTGTCAGCACTCGATCTCATTGTAGATCTCTTTTACAAGCGGGAAGATTTAGCAAGGTGAATATCATTATTAATCTCTATTAGTGGTGTAATAATTTGTAATTAGGTTGTGTTATTTGCAAATTTTCCTTAAGAAATCTTAAGCTATTTATTATTTTGGAGCAAAATTCCTTACCGGAGCTTGTGGAGTAGGAGTGAAAGTTGAGTGGTAGAAACCATCACGTAAGGAATAAGCGTTATGCTCTTTTGTTTTTATTAGCAACTTTGATTCTAGGTTGATAAGATTTGTTGACACGTAAATATCAAGCTGATAATATTTTGATTTAATTTCTTTGCATTGAAAAAGTTATAGAAAATAAATAATCATGTCACATCGAAGAAAGAGAGAGTCACATGGAGAGGGCATAACTTGTTTTCCTTACTTGAAGAAAATATAAACAGTATCTCCGTATCAAATTGCATTCAGAATTGAAAAAGAAGGGCGATAAACTACGTTCCTGATGGAGATACCGTGTCTTTGCTATATTTTTGTATTTATTAAAGAAAAGTAGCAATTGCTACTTGCATAATATGCACTGTGGAATTTATGAATGATTCTTTATGTCAGTTATACTTCTTAAACTACTAGCTATTGAGAGTATTAATATACTCTTGTGTGTTAGAGTTTCACAATTTGTGGCAAACTTTTCTGTGAAGGAAGTACAATTTAAGTAAACTATACTATAGTGATAGCATAATTAAAGTAATCCTTACATCCTTTCACACGTTTCTTCAATCATATGCTCGCTTAACATTATATGTGATCATTAGTTTTTGTGTTCAAAAATACACTCGCATTTGTAGTATATTTATGAATAATTGTTCTGCCAAATATCGCATCCAGATATGCTAAAGAAGAAAAAAACATTTCAGGCGCGCAGAAGAAAATACAGACGCTCTCTTAGACGGTGAGAAAGAAACAGAGAATGAGACAGATAAAAAGAAGCAATCTCAGGATGATATAGATGAAACAGTGGCTAAGTGTGAGTAAAATAATCTTATTCTGTATAAATAAATGATAATACTGTGTTGGGAGTTTTTGGCATGATTTTACTCTGTCATGTAGTGACTTTTATATTATATTCATAATATTGTGTTATATGACTCTATATTTTGTAAATTTGGTGGTTTGGTTTTTATAGCTTGTTTATTGTGCATAAGTGAAGTGAATGGAAAATAATATCACGGAGCATGAAATTCTGAGATGCCAATAAACTCCCTGGAAGGTTCTAACAAGGGAGCCATCGTCTTGTTAGAATATTGAAATAATCACACGATGCTTGTAATATTATTTATTAACTACACGACAATGTCAGTAATAATCTGAAAGATTAGTTTCCAAAACTAAAGATAAAAGCGTGTTGAAGCGGTACAAAGTTCAATTCAGCCACTACTAACACCAACACTTAGTATTTTAGGTGTAAGTGTAGTTTAGTATTGGGACCCTCAATTCTATGGCAGGGGCGAAACAATTAAGAATTTCTTTTCTTTATTTTCGTTTTTATTTAGTAGATACTAACGAGTTTTGGTGTTACCAGCAAGAAGGTTTTCAAAATAGTTTTTTTCTTAATATTGAAATTTGAAAAGTTAACAGGCTATGGTAGATTTTGGACTACTAGATGATCTATAGTTCATATAATTCGTTAGAATAAAATGTATACAAAAAAAAATGTAATAATACCTATTAAATTATATATAATTAGCAAACTATTCTTCAGATTATTGCTGCCGTTGTCAAGTAGGATTTAATATTAAAAGTGTCTTATGATAATTCCAATGTTCTAACAAGACGGTGGCCAACTCGTTAGGATTTTTCTGAGAGTTTCTGCTGCAAGTCGAATCCATGCTCCATGGTATTATTTTCCATCCAATTCACATATGCACAATAACCGATCTTATACCAGGTGAAAGCTTAAACACTCGCAGTATTATAGGACATAACACTTCATGGTTACATTTAACATATAAAATAATATTATTAAAGCAAATGGTAATAAACAACCAAGAAAACCTATGTTAGAGTTAGTTCTAAGATTTTTAAAAGTATAGCTACAAACTTGTAAATAAAATAATAAACCTATGTGCAATGACCGGTGCCAAAAGCTACAATGCGCTACCCGAAGTTAATAACTTTCGATAATAAAATAGGCAATAAACCCCTTTTGTTTATTTCCTGACATTCCCACGTTCCCTATCAAATGAGAGTGATATCACCCGACGGTCATTGACATTGTGCTTAGACATAGATGCGTACAGGATTGTGTATAATTTTTGTATTTTTCTAGGCAATCAAGTTAAATATTAAGCCCCTATTTTTTTTTATTGATTTAAAACGAGAATCGAGAGCAGAGTGTTCTCCATAAATATTGCTACTGTCTAAACAGTCCCCTGGTATTAAGTAAAATGTACCAGTATTACAGAATATATACAAGTCAAATAACACTTAAGATTGGAGTTTTTGGCGGGATTTTAGTCTGTCATGAAGTGGATTTTATATTTTATTCATAATCTTGTGTTATTTGACTATATATTTTGCAAATTTGATGGTGTTTTACATAATATGGTTAGTTTATTGTGCATAAGTGAAGTGAATGGAAAATAATACCACAGAACATAAAATTCTGAGACGTAACAAAAACTCCCTAGAAGGTTCTAACAAGGGATCCACCAACTTGTTAGAATATTGACCTACACGACGCAATATTGAACTAATTACAAGACGCCTGTAATATTATTGCCTACGCGACAATGGCAGTAATAATCTGAAATATTGATTGCCAAAAATAGTTAAAAAAAAACCATACTATATTAAGTAGAATGCCACCAGTATTACAAAATATATACAAGTGAAATAACACGATTATGAATAAACTATAAAGGTCACTACATGACATTCCAAGATACCTGCAAAGAGTACTATTGATGTGTATTTTTTTTTTGTGATTATATAGTGTTGTCGCGCGCGGGCACGCACATGGAGCACACGATGGTCGGAGCGTACATAGCGCTGCTCGTGGGGCACGTCGCCGGCGCCTCGCCCGCATGCGCGCTCGCCGTGCGACACCGCGTGCCCCTCTACGCGCCGCTGCTACCCACGCTCAACAAGTACTACACCTTCCTCTCGCTCACAGCCAGTGTAAGAACAACTTTTAGTTATACTTACTTACCAAACACCATCCCCAATACACACGCAAGCACACAAAATTCGTACACGCATACACATTCATGTACAAGCATGCACAAAATTACGTACACACTCACGCTCACACACATGCATGCACACACATAAACACACACACTTTCGCTGATCTCGTACGGTTGTACTTGAGGGGGAAAAATAGAAATCCTCCCTTTACAGTACGACTATGTAATTTAACTGAATGACAACTGCACCGATTATGATTTCCAGTGTTCACTTGTTCATTGTTCATTGTTCTGAGTATTTAAAAAAAACTATTGTATAAGTAACGGGTCCTGTGGACGTTGTCCGTTTTTTTTTCTCGAACTGACTACGTTATTGACCTATCGAAATCTTAACAACTTCATTGGACTAGTAAGGACGCTGCCCCGCTCTGATAAAAAGAAATAAATCTCAACCTACTCATGAATCACTTTCCCTTTCTTTCACGTTCCCTTACATCTTATAAACTAGTCAACGAATTTTAATACGGTTTTCAGCAATAGATAGAGTGATTGAAGTGACATATGTACAATACATACATACATTTGTAATGTGATGTCATAACAAACATATTTTTGTGCGCTTAAATCGCAAATGCCTGCTAAACCTTACGGGTTAGATCAAGTTAATGTACTACGGAATTGTATTACTTTAAAGGATCAATAAAAGAGTCCCCGATGATTTTATTATCTCTAAAGGATGAACCAAAGTAACCATTTTTATCTTTTAACAAAAATAATTATATCTTATTTACCAAGCTATTTTGTACAATACAGTATTATTCCTTATGCAATTAAATACATTACATATGTTGTATATGTCATGTAGATCACAACTGTCCTTAGCAGTATTTTATTCAAATGGATATGTACATTGCTCCCGTGCGAAGCTAGGGCGGGTCACTAGGATACTAATTTTGTTTTTACATGCATGTCGTTTTTGCCTGTAAATAAAGTCATATCTAGCAAAAACTTCGAACTGTACAATTTTATTTTAATTTCAATAAAAATATATTGATGTTGACTTTGTTGGTAACGTAAATAAATAAAGTAGCCCCGTGAAGGCGTTAAGACTTTGCTAGGTCAATAATGTAGTCAGTTCGAGAAAAAAAAGTAAATAAATAAACGTCAATCTATGCATATTATAAGAATGTAAATCTAACGTGTACTTATTCGATTTTCTTGAAAAAAAAAAATATTTCAGGTGTCTAGAAATAAGTAATAGAATACATTTCATTCTTTTTTAGAAATGTCTGTCTATCTGTTTACATAACCACTCATCACTGTTAAAGTACTGAATTTACATTAACATTACATTAATTAGTATATCCTAAGGAGTAACTTATTTTTTGGTTAATTAAAATCGGTCCATTTTATCAAAAGTTATTGTAATTTGAATGATGACTGGAGTTAATTACGACATAATCTGTACTAATATTATAAAGCTGGAGGGTTTGTTTGTTTAATAGGTAGAACGCGCTAATCTCAGAAACTAATTTGGTCCGGTTTTAAAAATGAAATTAGTGTTATAGGTTGGTCATTTATGAAAGGATAGGATAAGGATAGGTTATATATCATCACGCTAGGACCAACGAGAGAGAGAGATAGATTTTTCTTCTGAGAGCTTACGCTGCGTGTTAGCGTAATGTAACTCATCCACGCGAACGAAGTCACGGTCAGAAGCTAGTCTGTCATTAAATGTGAAGATTACCCCTATCGCTTTCTATCACACTCAGTTAGTATATTGGTACAGGCTGAAGCAGCGATCGTGGCGCACGTCAAATCGACGCACCGGATAATTCAGTTTATGGAGACAAGTGATAAGGAAGCGACTCAGCAGCCTCCGGTCCAGCCGGTCACTCCGTACACTGCAGCGGACTCATCTCGATACTACCACAACTCTCCCTCCGATGTACCTCAGGATATGTCACTCAGCAACCTCAACTATATGAACTACACGAGTTCCAGCTCCGATAAAGTGCCATCGACTATGGAAGTTGACAGTTACGACTGAAACAATACACATTAAAGAGTGAAGTCGAAGTAAAACTTTAATGGTATTCGCTGAGACTATAATATTTGTTCAGTGCTATCTACAATTGTTTCTTGGAGGTTTTCTGTTTGATTGTTTTTTTTGACATATTTTAATACAAATTCCGCCTCCGAATATTTTTTATTTATTACTTTCAGAATGTTACCTTCACGCTTCTCGATTATTCCATGAAAGATTTTACGTTTTTGAAGTAAAACTTCTTTACGCAGGCGTGACTTTACGAAAATGCGTGATTGGGTCAGGAGAACGGAAGTGGAGAGGGAGAAAGTTAGAGAAGATAGTATGAGGCAAATTTACGTTAGTTATTTTAAATAAAGATTATATTTTACATTAACCCGAATTTAAAAGTTTGCAGCAAATTATTATATCTTTATATAAGTTTCTTCTGTACTTATGTATGTCACTGAACTCCTAAACGGCTGGACCGATTTTGATGAAATTTTGTGTGCGTGGTCCAGTGGTTCCGAGAATGGTTTAGATTCACAATTGGATTATAGGTGGCGCTGCGGTAGATTTTTATGATTTTTTTATTACCAAAGCAAGACAACGTCCGCCGGGGCCGCTAGTGTATATATATGCTTATATATATATATATATATAAATAGAGCTAAAGAAGTTTTACTTCAATTGTGTGATCTAATGTACACTCGTTTTTTTAAATATTTTATTGTTTATTGGCGCGTATAATAACCGTCGTTTACAATTGATCCATAGGTAAATTAACAAGAAACCAATTTTCACATGTGTTTTTTGTCAGTTTGTATGTGTGAAATGTGTTAAAAAGAGTCTTAATGATATTGTAAATATATAAATCAAATAATTAATGACATTCTTGTACATTTCAAACATTAAGCAATAAATAGCATGCCATTTGTACTAGTTATCAACAGAGTGTGTATGTTTTGTTACAAACGTACAACAGATGCATTGTAAATATTTAACGAAGTGTAAAAATAAATACATTTACTGTAAATGGGGATATATAAGGTGTTTGTTGTTTTTGAATAAAATGAGATATTCCGAGTTTAAGCCAACTGAATTGGCAATATGAAAGTGCAAAGATAGCCGTGTAAGTGTATAAATAGATATTGTATTCTTCTATGTGAATATTGTGTCTGCACTTTTGTATGATATTACTTCTAGGACGTTACAAAAATTACTAGATTATTGTTCTATTGAGGCACAATTCTTTTTTGTAAATAGATTTTAGCTAGTATCTCTTTAAGTCTGTTGGTTGAACGAGTGTAGTTGAGGATATCCGGAGAGAATTTTAGTTCACGGGTGAGCTAGACTCGGTGTGTTGTACCCGACTTATGGAAGTTGTGTTGTCAGAATGACCCAAAATGTACAAATGCATAATGTGGTTAGTAGTTCATAATAGAGTGTGATCAGTCGCTTTAGGGATAAAAAAAGTGTGTGTGTGTACTTTCGTACACGCGTTAGAAGTTATACTTCTTTGGCTTTCCAAAAATTTTATCTTTCGCCTTATTTTACGTTTGTAGAAAAAACGACTATAACAATAGAAAAAAGGTATTTAATACATTGAAAGTCTTTACACAAAGAAATAGAAACAACATATACAAAGAAACAAAAAGTTGGCTACAGGTAACTGCAGGGTGTCGGTTTTTCGTGACGGTGAACACGCGCATCGTAAAAATTTTCTCTCATCATTTTTCCCTAACGCACCAAAAGAAGTGTAACTAAAAATTATTTGAAAATCTATAAATTTGGAGTTTACCACAAAAAATTTCATAGAACTCGTTTGCTAGAATTCTGTTTAAAATTGACTGATTCATTGTTAAATATATATACATATATATATGAAATATGAAAAATTATAATATAAAGTATCAGAACGGTTGGGCACGTAATAAATCTTTTTTTATGAGATATATTAATGTTATATATTTAAAAAAAATTAGCATTAACATATTTTCTTTGTCCTCTTAAGGAGTTGAGATTAAATTTGCGTTTATATACAGCATCCAGTCGTGTAAAATCTGTGTGATTTAATCGCAGACTTGAATGTAAATGCCCTTATTAAATCTTGTTAATTAGATAGAGAAATCTTATTCCGATGCCTTATTTTTCCATCTTTCATACTTCTCAATTTCCTGCATAAAAATTACTGTAATATCGATTATTTCTGACAGCTTTAATTATAGGTTTTTTTTTTAATTATTTTAAATTATATAAATGATCGTGGGGTTTTTGTTGTGTGTTATGGGCCAGCAACTATCCTTGTGGAATTAATTTAGTGTATTTTTTTTAATACCAGGAGACTCCCTATTCTGATGTTGTACAGCTTTCATTATTACCTAAATTATTTACGTAATTTATTGATCTATATTATTATGTATGTATTAAGCTTAGCTATAAAGTGCATTTCGTTATCGAATTTTACCTTTTATCACCCATATCTTTTGGATATTACGTTGTTCTAGTATATTCTAAGGAGAGATTGATATCTTGAGAAATTATTATTGTATATGTAATGTGTAATTATGTTATGAAGTATTACGTGTAATTATTAAAAGAAGACAATTTAAATATCTTTTTTGTTTTATTTACTGAATATCATGTACCAAAGTATTAACTTTATTCTTATAACTAAAGTATATAGTTACATTATTATCTCCACCTGTTGTGTAGTGAAAGTAAGTTACGAAACAATTTCTTTTTAAATTTTATCTTTCTAAAATGAACAATTGTCATAATAATGTTTGGTTGATTTTGTTCATCTTGATGATTACTTTGGCTTAAAACAGTGTTACATATTAAAGTGGAACCTAAAAAAAAAATTAAAAGGCGTAGTTGGTTGGCGGTTTAACACTACGTTGGCAGATGGTTGAACTGTAGTCAATTGACATTTTTGGTATGTCTGTAAAATAAAAAAAAGATGTAAATAATATAATAGGGAAGAATCTTACAACTAGAGAGAAAAACAAGAAATGAAATGTTATCAGTACACTTTAATAAACTCGTGAATGTTAAAAAAACGAACGATCATCTTTCGTTAATCTAAGGTCTGTAATCTGTATGATTTGAGTAACTTTATGGTATAAAATCAGTTTCATATACTAGTAATCTTGATCATAAGTTGGCATGCAGAAATAATATAAGAAGGAATCATAAGGTCCGTTAAAAATTTTATATAGGTGGTAGAGCCACGCTGAAGCTGTTACTAGTTTCAGCATTAATGGGTCGGCTCGGCCAGGGTAATAGCACCCGACCAACAGAAAACCGACGTGAAGTAACAGTGCTTGCATTGTAGCGTTTCGTTCGGTCAGTGAGAACGCCAGAGGCCCTCCTCCCTCTCCCCCAACACACTTGGTGACCCACCTGTTCGTTTGTCACTTATGTCACAAAAAAGTCAATTGCTAGCAACGCTAGTGCATCGATAACTTGCGCCTATAGATAAATATAGTGCTCTTATTTTTCTTTACTTCAAAAGAGCTTTTTAGGTATATGAAACTATTTCTTGAGTCACATGAAAGAGGACAACAATAAGTTGTGTGTATTTAAACGAAAACTACAAAGATGTTTAAATACGTGAAGTACCTAAATTATGAGAAAATAAAAATATATCAGAAATATTGCGTTTTATAACCAAATAATTGTATATCATTACGTATATTGAGTTATTCAACCATATTAGATTTAGCCATGATTGTATAAAAATAATGTTTATTTTATAAAATATTTGTTGTTCTTCTGTTGGTCATAATAATTTTTCTAATCCCTCATATTCTAATAAGGCAGGTGCAATGTTGTTTCACGAACATACTTGTAGATCGCTATTGGTTTGTAGTCCGGTGAAGCTGTAAAAGCCTTGCAAGCGTAGTCAGAAGAAAGCTATTGGTTACATTATAATATACCTAAGTATCGCATAAAATGCTTGTACTACGTATATTACCACTGTTCCTTCATAAAAAAACGACTAAAATATCGTAATGTGTAACGGTATTACAACCTACAATGTTAGTGTTTTGTATATTTCTACTGCATCGAAGTTCCAAACTTAACGCTGTTATCATGTGTATTTATTTTACGCCGAAACTAAATCGCTATAACATAATTTGATATCAATGTATATAATTTACATAACAACAATAAAATATTCAAAATCAAACTGGTTCTATAGCGTCCACACGTTCGGTAGCGGGAGCAATAACTCTTTGCCAATCAGCACTCTCTGTAAAACGCTTGTTAATAGCCAACAATTGCTCGAAATTTGCCTTTGCTAGTTTGTGCTTGGTATGGATCTTCTGCACCAATTCTTCATCGTAGACTTCTTCTGGGTTGTGGAGTTTCAAATGAGCTTTCATTTCTTGAACTGTTACTAAGAAGCAATTCCACGGTGACCAGTCCTCGTCTACGTGCCAACGGCAGAGCCTCAACTCTGTAATATCATTACATTCACTAATGGCGGAATGAGAGTGCCAAAGCTTTTCCACGATATAGAATATATCTTTCTCTTGAAGAACAAACGCAAAAGAACCCCAACACTTACGACGACGTTCATCCCGTTGTATTGCTCGTAAAATAAATCTATACGGTGTCATATCTATCCAACTGCGTTCAGTTACATCCTTCCAAGAACACGAAGTACATATTAGGAGGCCACTCATCTTTGTATTCAATGGGAAATCGCTATACAGTTTAACTTGATGACATAATCTGCAAAAATGCATTCGATTATCTTCCATTTTCTTGTAATCTCCCATGTCTTTGCGTTTAGTGATACCGAAATTTAATTCAGATGTTTTAATGAATTGAAATATGCTAGCTGCTATTCTGCGTCTTAAAAATTCTAACTGATAATCGTTACAACGTCGGACAAGAAGATCACATTCCCTATCCAGGAGTGTTATGATTTCTTCTGCTAAGGGATGACGAAATTCTTGAAGGGAGAATTTCATATCGACAAGAAGCTCCATACGTTCTTTTACTTCCATATCATCGCGTAGAAAAGAGTTGTACAACTCCTTAACCTTCCGCGCTCTCTGTATCTCGACGGTATCCATGGTTATAAGTTTACCACTGCGGCCGTACCATGCCACCGGTTTCGAAATTTCTTCTAAAAATTGTTTTTCCTTTACTTTACGACTGTCTTCTTTTACTTTCACTCTGTAAGATTCTATACACCTAAGTAATTCTACTTCTTTATCGAGAAGTAAAGTGAATTCAGCTATCTTAGGACCTTTTGAATGTAACTGAGATATTCTGGCTATCTCAGTATGTTTCCAACGGTCAACCTGTAAGTAAATTTAACATTATTAGAAAACTAAACACTTATAAATCCAAAGCTTGCTCGTTATTTGTATAGTTTCGTAATTTACCATTGCGTACAATTGATCGAAATCTTCGCGCGTTTTTGGAAATGTCTTAGATACAAGATCTTTTCGTAAACGCTTCTCCATAGCCTCTCGTTGCAAACGCTCCTCTTCTTTTATTCTTGCTATTCTTTCTCTAAAAACAAATAAGATTTCGTATAATAAACTTTATATAATTACCGTTACCGTTAACTTTATATTACTCTTCGTGTACAAAATTTTACTGGACTAAATATTAGCGACGAATTGTAAACTTCTAGATCGTTCTTTTTATGCATTATAGATTTTAGCGTTCAACTATTTCAGATAATGCTAAATGGGAATGTGTTCTAAACACTTTAAACCTAAAGTGGAACAGGCTCTCAAGTGCAGCTGCAGAAATATACGCATAGGAGCTTAGCAACAGATTTCCAACTTAAAAGTGGTAGCTAGCTAGATGTGCTTAGAAAGATTCCTACCACCATGCTATCGACTCATCACGATGTTTTCCTTCTCCTAAAGCTTCGACCCATTTGCAAGGATGCGAAACTACGTCGATCAACACAGTGTTTCAATAAGATTCACCGATACCGTTCAAAGCATCCTATGTGCTTAGCATCATACACAGTGCAGGCAAAATGTTATGCTTCAAAATAGTAATTGTGTAACTTGTAATGTACATTAATATACGTTTGTTTATACATACTTGCACTCATTCAGCCATGCCTCTACTTTCTGGCGAAATTGATAATGTCGAAAAGCCCGCTGAATGACGGATGCAAAATGATTATGATGTAAACGTCTGATCATTTCTTCGTAAGTTTCGTATGGCTTGGGTATGACAATTTTATCAGTGATATTTGGAATATATGCATCGACACAGTTCATTTGTGTAGCGCGACTATAGTTTGTATCCTACAAATAAAAAAAATGAGTTACTTAAACGCTATAAATGGTGACGAGAACAACAAACCTTTTCAAAGATAATGTAATATTTGGGTATAAAGATCATTATATACCAATCTTAGACAATACTTTTGAGTCATATAATCAGATTACATTCCAGTAATATGTTACCTTAACTGTCTTATATGGCATGGCAGAAATGACAAACGGTTACTACATACCCCAATGATCAATTTATAGTACCTAATACCAACCATTCTCATGAAATGGGTCTTTGATACTCACATATAATTTTTCTCGTTTTTCTGCTGTCTGTGTGTCCCTACAATTTTTCTTTTGAGGTGGCAGTTTTTCTGGTTTTTGAGGTGTCTGCGTAAATGCATGAAGGTACTCGACACCTGCAAAAGTACATAGTATGTAAAACCCCGTGCAATAAGAACATTTTCTCAACCACTATTACCGTTCAGTTAAAAAAGAATTTACTTAACCTATATTATATATTTTAGCATATTCAATTATACAACTGATAGTGGAATAACGCAGTATCCAAATGTCTAAACAAATACTCAACATTATGATAAAAATAAATATAAAGATAAATATGAAAAGGAACAATGAGTTGACAGTTATTTTGTGATATCATACCTGTATAAACATTCCTATATCCACCTAAATAAGGTTTCTTTATCAGTTCAGAGAATATTTCAACATTTATTTGCTTTACAGTACTTCCGAAGGGAACTACCACACTCAGAACATCATTGACTGGGAGTTCTTTATATATTTTTTCCAAAGAAAGTTTTTCATTATTCTTCGTTAGTAATTCAACTTCAACTATACCGAATTTATCATAATCTATATCTATCAGTGGCATTCGATCTTTCAGCGTCTGTTCTCCTCTCAACAACACTAAGTTGTCTGGCTGAACTTGAAATAATCCTGCTAAATTCTCTTTAATCTCATGAACTTTTATAATAGAATGATAAGACCGTGTAAATGATTCATTTTGATCATTAACTCGAAATTTAATAGCTATGAATGGCATTGTTTTCTTTTTAGGTATAACAGTATGCAGAAGTTCATGGAAATACAGTTCTTTCGGTATGGAGGATAAAGCGAACTCTTTAGAGTCTGTTGTAAATACATCAACAACCAAGTTCCCATAAGTATCTGTTTTGAGGTCTGATAGGAGGCTGGAATCCTTTAAAACAGTTCTATTTTTTGTTAAAAGAAGACAAGTGTTTGGAACAGAAAGCAGTTTAGCTAATTTACGTTTAACAAATTTAACTGGCGTATTTGCCGGGAAGACTTTATTGAACACTTCGTTAGGATGTACTGGTGATTTAAAAGTAATGAGGATGTGACTAATTGGGCATTTGTATTTCTCAAGATCTCTTTCACATGGCGCCGTTTGGAGTCGTGTCTTCTTCTCGTCTTCATGCGTATTCACACGCTTATAAGGTGGAGCTGTAAGTAGTTTCTCCCTTCCTAGTTCACACTGACACGCAACCACTTCTTTAGCACCGTCAGAATTTGGGGCAATACTAATTGTTCGTCTTGCGTCCATTATGATAAAATATTTAATTTTTTCTCAAAATAATCCAGGTAATCGTATGTACCTAATAAATAAAATATTTAATAAATTGTGGCTCAATATACATAGTTACTAATTATATTGCTAGGTAACCGTTGCTATGATTTGACTTGATCTGATTTAGCAGATTAGTTGCGTTCAATGTTACGATGCCTTGAAACGGCATTGTTAGCAATAATATTTTCAGCATTTAGGCATAATATTATTTGTTCTTGGAATCAGGAATTTTTCTGTCCAATTTCATTACAGTTAGTCAAGTATATTCTTTGGTGTAATGTTATTGGCAACCTTTGCTTGCGGCTTCGCTGGGATGAAGCAAATTTCTATCATTGCAAGCTAAATAAAAATTTAATAATAAATCGTTTTATATATACTAATACTATAAAGAGGTAAAGGTTGTAACTTTGTGAAGTTGTAGGACGTAATGTCAGGGACAACTGGTCTGTCCAATTACGTGCACAGGCGGCCCAGGGGTTTTCGCCGGTAGGAGTCCGGCATAACCCTCTCATTGTCCGACGACAGTGGGAGGGTATCCCATGTAGGATTTCCCCTGGATAAAAAAAAGGACAACTTGTCTAATTTGATTCTTTCAGTGTTATTTACCTATTAATCAAGGTAGATTATACCATCACGCTAAGATTAATAGGAGCTGGGCACCAATGAAAAATGTTTCAAAATCACTTTTTTCCTCTAGAGCGCTTCCGCTACGTGTTAGCGTTAACCCAAAGTAACTATTCCACGCGAACGAAGTCTAGTCCGGTGAACCTGTTAAGACCTTGCTGGGTCAATAGCGTAGACATTTCGAAAAAAAAAAGCGAACGAAGTCGCGGGCAGGGACTGTTGTAATATAGCGCAAATGAAGTTACGGACAGTAGCTAGTTAATTACAAAAATGTAAAATAGAGAAATGTTCGACTGTTCATTTTTTTTCTTTATTAGTCTTAACGTTTGAGCATAATACCATATGAAGTCAATTGACGATTTGGTCGAATAAGATAATGAACACACTAAACCTGGACAGACCTTTTCTTTATTAACGTGGGGAAATCCTTTTTGGATACGCCACCCTCCCGGGGGAGAGAGTGTGTGATGTCCGACTCCCACGGACTAAAACCCCACGGTGTACCGTCCGCCGCATTGTAGGGGCAACCAGGGATCGAACCTGCTGTCAAACCTGAAAAACGGCCCCTGCGGCAGCCTAGCGAACGAACTCGGGATTTCGCCCTACTGTAGAGAGACTACTGGGTACACGACCAGTAGCCTCCCCTCGTCAGCCTCACCCGTGCAACAAGAATATCCTGACCCATCCTCTCAGGTTCGGCTACGGTGTTGAGAGAAGACGGGCATTACGCCTCACCTATCCCACTGCTCTTCTTTGGCGAAGAGGGCCACTTCGCGGATCTACTTCCCGGGCCCTGTCCGCCACCTCCTTCTCCAAGATAACGACCTCGCAGAAGGAGGCCACAGCAGTCCACATTTCCTTGCTGCCAAGCATGGCCGAAACCAAGCCCGGCAGCGAGAGAAACCTATACAGACCTGTCTTTCAAATACAGCTGTCAACAGTACACTGATGCTTATCGCAAGTTTTATCCTTGAGGGTTTTACTGTACCAAGTCGACTTAGAAAAAGTCCTATCATCATACAAATCAAGAAATAATTTCGTTATTTTATACGTTAATTACGTCACTTGGTAATATTATTTTTTTAATAAAGTAAATAGAATTTAAAAGTAAAGTGGAATTCTTTGCTTGCATTTTTTTAGTAAACTTCTTACAGTTATTTAAAAAAAGATACACGTTAGATGACTTATGAAGTTCAACTATCTTAACACAAGTTTAAATATTAAATGAACACAAGGCATATATCTAAATAAATGCTGATAAGCACTGATATAAAATCGTCATCTATCATGAATTCAGAGTTGTTGCCTTACGCAGCAGACAGGTAAGAAAAGGTTCTTATTTAAATTAAGTCATTCGTTATAATCGCAAAACCCAATATGATATAGATACCAGTTTATACAATTATTGACGATAAATATAAGCTATTTTTATTTAACTGAATGTATTAATAGACAGCCTGTCGCGATATAGTCATAAAAATAAACACGTTGTTTACTCACACCATAATAGTTACTTCAGGAAAGTTCTATTTTTACAAAACAATTATCCTGGAATCAACGTGTATAAAATTTCCTTTTATTCTGCTCTCGTTATATTCACTAGAATAAAAAACGAAATGAACATAATGTTTCTCACAGTTTTCTTTAAGTCAGTCCTTAAAAGAATGGTAAACATGACATAAACACTGAAAGGTTCAATTATATAGAGTACGAACTTCTGCTCGCGGCTTCGCTCGCGTTAATATATATTTAACCCATGCCACGGGTACAGTTCTTTTTTTCTGAATGAAGGTACCCCCTTTTTCTGTACTTATGACAACGTGTATGCAAAATTTAAGGATGATCTGTTAAGTAATTTAGAAGTGGAAATGTAACAAACAAACTCAGGGTAGCTTTTATAATATTATCAGTAAGACTTGGATACCGTAAACTGATTCATTCATCAGTGAAAAATAATATTTGATAACGCGGCGACTTAAAAAACATATGTTATATGAGTTAACAAGAACGGTATGGATTTATAGATAGTGACTGTTTAAAGAGTGACAACCTTAAATCATGTGATAGTTCATGGTCACATTTAACGTATAAGATAATAATATCAAAACAAATATTAATAAACAATATAGTGAACCTAAATTGAAATTTGTGCCAAGACTCTCAAAAGTTTGGGTATTAATTTAAATAAACCTAGGTTGCATGGTTGGTGATAAAACCTGCGAGCAGCATCCAGGAACCTTCGATAATAAAACCGATAATAAACCGTTTTGTTTGTTTAGGCTTAGAAAAATAATCTTTTTTTAGTTGGTTGGCTTCATTTTCACTTCACTTTTACTACACCCGATGGTCATCGTTAATGTTCTTTAACGTAGACGCTTAGGGGATTGGGTATGATTTTTTTGTATTTTCTAGATAATTAAGTCAAATATTAAGCACATATTTTTTAAATTGATTTAGAACGAGTATTAAGAACGAATTTCGATTTTCAAGAGTGCCGTGGTATGTCTTCGGTATCTAAGGTTTAATGCTAATTAAATTAAAATGGGACCTCTTTGGAAATATGTCTTTGCCAATTAAAAAAAAAATTAAACCGGTTTCTAAATGTCGAAGTTGGGAGTTTTTGGCGGGGTTTTAGTCTGTTATGTAGGAGTTTTTGGCGCGATTTCAGTCTGTCATGTAGTCTGTGGATTTTATATATTACTCATAATCTTGTGTTGCTTGACTCTATATTGTGTAAAGTTTGTGGTGTTTTATGTAATATTGTTGTTTGTTGTGCATAAGTGAAGTGAATGAAAAATGATACTGAATTCTGGGATGCCACAAAAATTCCCAGGAAGGTTGTAATAAGGGAATCACCATCTTGTTATAACGTTGAAATAACCGCAAGACACTTTACTTGAATATCGATCTCCATACTTATTCTGAAAATTTTAAACCTAACTTTGACTTTATCAACTCAACACTTGGAGATATCAGAACTTTTTTCTAATGATTATTTGAAGATTAAGAAGATAAAAAATTTCTGAAATATTATATAGAAAATTTGGTGCTTATGTCTTTACATTAACTGGGACATAGAAGAAAACAGATTACAGAAAACATAAGAACTATCTGTATTGACAACTTCAGAATTGTCAAAAGACTTGAAAATTAAGATAAAAAAACATGGACGAAATATTATATAGAAGATCTGGCGCGTATGCTTTCGTATTAACTTTTTTTTTTTTTCACTTTATTTTTGGCAATCAATCTTTCAGATTATTACTGCCATTGTCGAGTAATCAATAATATTACAAGCGTCGTGCGATCACTTCAATATTAAGCGTCGTGTGAGTCAATATTCTAACAAGATGGTGGATCCCTTGTTAGAACCTTCCTGGGAGTTTTTGTGACATCTTAGAATTTCATGCTACGTGATATTATTTTCCATTTACTTCACTTATGCACAATAAACTAACAATATTACGTAAAACTCCACCAAATTTACAAAATATTGAGTCCTATAACACAAGATTATGAATAAAATATAAAATCCACTACATGACAGACTAAAATCCCGCCAAAAACTCCCTCGTATTAACTTGAACATAGAATAAAACTCACTACAGAATATACAAGAACCACATATATTGACAACTTCAGAATTGGCAGTATGGATTAATTCCTTCGCCTGTCTTATTGGACGAATATTATTACTACTACTACTACTGTCATATAATATAATTACTTTATTGCACATAAGTGAAGAGAATGGAAAATAATACCACGGAGTATGAAATTCTGAGATGCCACAAAAACTCCCTGGAAGGTTCTAACAAGGTATTTTGTTTTTCGAACTGACTACGCTATTGACCTAGCAAGGTCTTAACAGCTTCACCGAACTACTAAGGCGAGCGCTTAAGGCACTCAGCCGATTTTATTTGGGCAACCAGCTCAAGGGTGCACGGCACACCTCGGTTTGACTGTTGCCTGTTACTTGCAAACCCGCGACCTAACTTAGCTAACCTAGCTAACTATTCATATATGTTTGAGTTGTTGAGACGCATATGTGTACCAAGTATACACGCCTCAACAATCCCTTCATATATTTTTTATCGGAAAATTAGAGTTTTTTCAGTTCGATAAGGGAAAAAAATAAAACCCTTCCACTTCTATGTGTCAGCGTGTAGCATGCACGTGTGTGGGGGTGATCGTGTAGTGTTGTAGCAGTGATGTAAATTTTTGTATCACTGTATCGCGCGAGCAGCGCACTCAAGGGCTCCACACCGAGGGAACGGATCTAGGCTTGAGTCGGTGCCGAGGCGGGAAATTCTAACAAGAGATCCACCATCTTGTTAGAATATTGACTCACATGACACAATATTGAAGTGATTGCACGACGCTTGTAATATTATTGACTACGCGACAATGGCAGTAATAATCTGAAAGATCGACTGCCCAAAATAAAGTCTTAAAAAAATGACGAAATTCTGAAGTAACAAATATAATCTATAATAAAATAAAATTTGGGGTGTAAGGGGTGTCGAGTAACATTTTAAGACTTGAGACACCCAAGCCAACCTTACCGGCACGTGGTGCACCCTGCTGAATAACGAACGAGGCAATGGCGAAAGCGGGGTGGTAGGGTTTTACAGCCCGACTGAGTCGCAACCATCATGCATATAACGAAAAAGCCCGTCATAGTGACTCGCTTCTGCGCGTCGCGTTTCGGAATCAGCCTGTGCATATCCAGTACCGGGTGACTTTGGTTATTATGGCCGGCATGACAGCGGCGACCGGCGATGGATAATCTGTCTCTCGGTGGTTGCCGATGTTTTTGGATTGTACTATGGTTAACATCATGCATAGTGCAATCACTATATCGTGCTTCGATAAAAAAAAAATCGAGGTCATCATTTTGAAGTCGATTAAAAAGGAGATATACGTGGTTTGCGATTCTTTTTAGCTCGTGTACATAAGATATTCTTGGAACTTCTAATTAATTTGTAGGACACTATTTCACGCTCCAATACGTAAGTATAACTTTTTAAATAAGACTTTATACCAAGAATAGTGCGAGGTATGAAAAGATTTCACTAAAAAAATATATATATCATAGAATAAAAGAAAGCCCCAACAAAGATTCATTCATAGATGAAGTAGTGTATTATTATTATATCGATTATACCGGTTTGTATGCATACATACTGTAAAAGCTATTATTAAAAAACATAATAACGTTTCACTGATAACGGTGATTTAATTTATGTAGTCCGGTGAAGCTGTTAAGACCTTGCTAGGTCAATAGCGTAGTCAGATCGAAAAAAAACTGATATAATTTTCCATTCTATTTGTTTTTAATTAGTAGGAACACAAATCTGTCATCATTAGTAGACAGTAGTACCTACAATGAAACGTACGTATTGAACACTGAAAGAATTAAAACATAACTCAACAATAGTAAAAGGATGATAATTCTTATTTGTTTGTTTGACAAGAATCTATAAAATACTGGCCTCTGCCCGCGACTTCGTTTGCATGGAATAGTTACTTTGGGCTAACACTACGCAGTGGAAGCTCACAAGAGAAAAAAATCCCCGATTTTGAATCATTCTTCATTGGTGCTCCGCTCCTACTGGTCTTAGCGGAATAATATATAGCCTTCCTCGATAAATGGTGACCAGTAGTTCCTGACCCCCTATAACGTGACAAACTTATGAACTTTACCTCTTTATAATATCAGTATAGACTAACATTGACGTATATTTTCTGGTGTGATATCACGTGATTGCCAAAGACACAGTTAAATACAAACCCCATAGTTGTTCCAAACGCTCAATTTGTGATTTTATAAAATCTCTATATATCTGTGTAAATGTGAAAATACGGTTGTTGGAATTTATTTCCTTACATAACGTTTGTGCGGTTGAAAGGATTTTATTAAATTTGAGGTCTTTTTTTTCAGCAAAGCGGGTTGGCTCTAGTTGATGTGTATGTGTGTTATGCTTGCTTATATTTCGTTTTTCGGAGATGAATCTAAGGATTTAGGTGATATTTTGTATTTATTTAGTGTTGTATTTACCAAGTTTACATGTTTTTTTTTTGCTAGACAAAGGCCGTTTTTTGGGCGCTTAGATATTTTTATCTTATTGTTCTAGACATAATATTATTTCTAAACTTGTGTTGTGTCGTATACCTAATTTCTATGTTTTTTTTTTTCGAAATGTCTACGCAATTGACCCAGTAAGGTCTTAACAGCTTCACCGGACTACTAAGGCAAGCGCTTAAGGCACTCAGCCGATTCCATTCTGGCAACCAGCTATTCTATGTTTTTGGATAGTTGCTATTCTATGTTTTTGGATAGTTCAACATATCGCTAATCAGTTATGAATCAAAAATTAGTAAAATATATATTCGTAACAAATAGATTTCGGCTAACTTTCCTACAAAGGTAAAGACCAATAGAACTTTTAAAAAAAGCAGATCGGACATCTTTTGGGGACGATGTATGTATAGATGTGATAAAATATATGATTTAGTTATATATATATTTTTTTGTTATATTAAAATATATACTCAGTTTTACCTCTCGGAGGTGGTAAGTATTTTGTATTGCAGACAATATTAATATCAGTGATTATGAATAACTAATATAAAACAATATGTGAATTGTAATATTAATTTATTTACAAATTTATATTCCAACAAAAAGCACTCAGAAACAACATAAGAGTAGTTTAAAGAAGGATAACTATTATGAAATAGGTAGTTATGAATCAAGTCGTAATCTAACTATCCGCTTCTTCTAAAGAAAGAAATAATAATCTAAAGAAATAATTAACCGTTAAGCATGAAAAATAAATCTAAGCTCCTTTGTATCTAAATAGTATAAAAACGCGAATGGTGTGCATTCAACGTTCATTGTCTAAAGCATAAATATGGTTCCTTTGTAACGTACTTTGAAGTAATTATTTCACATAGATTCAAATCTTGGCAACTTTAATATATGTTTTTAATCATAACGTGCCCAAGTAATGTTTTATGGATTAAATATACGTAAAACCAAAGTAGGTGGTTGATAGTTAATAAAAATAGAGAAAACAATAAAATTAGACTGCTATAAAAGAACGAATGTGCCGCGCATAGCTGGCGTGATATTAAATTCCTTTGAAAACATAAAAATGATTTTCGATCGTAAAACTATAATTTACAGACGTAAAAATGCGCTGAGTTATATGTTGAGTATGAGATATATGCATTGAGGATATGGACTGGGGGGTATTGTGTTAAATTCAATCTGTGAATGGTAAGATTTGTGATAAGTTTTTAATACTATTAATAGTTACCGCTGTTAAGTTTTGGCTCGCCTACCATAAAACTCAAAATAAACTAATACGAGTAAATAATGTACGTAGACACTAATTAGCGACACAACGAAAAAAAAAAACTAAAATTTCGATGGTAAATTCTTATTATTAGTAAACATGAGCGAGTAACAACACTCATGAGAATATGAAAAGGAAAGAAACAGATTTATCAAAAAGGAAATATAATACATCATTCAAAATATGTTCAAGAACCGACCACCTTGACTTTAGTCCTAGATCTTTACTTGTTAGTTAAAAAATCATTCAAACAAATTAATTAAACAATTACATGACACGTTTTAAAGATTTTTTTTATATCATAGGAGGCACACGAACAGTTGGGTCACCTAATACTTAGTGATCAACACCGTCCATAGACACTTGCAATACTAGGGTAGTCGCATGTGCGTTGCTAGCGTGTGTTGAGGGGAGGGGGAGGAAGGGAAGAGGAAAGAGGAGAAGTGAGGAGGTAGGCATCTGGCGCTCTCACTGACCGAACGAAACGCAACAATGCAATATTATAAAATGTGAATGAGTTTGTTTGTTACGCTTTAATTACTCAACTGATTATAATGAAGTTTTGTGTATCCTTTGCTAGGCGTACAGAAAAGGCCATACTATATCTTTTATGTCGAGAAAAATATGTTGTTCCCTCCGCCCGCGTAATCACAGATCACGCCGCCGTGGTCTGGGGGTAAATTTCGCTCCTGCACACCAGATTAGGCCCCCCTCGGCAGCGGCTCAAGCCTAGGTCCGTTCCCTCGGCGTGGAGCCCTTGAGTACGCTGCTCACGCGATACAGTGACACAAAACCTTTCATCACTGCTACAACATCACACACATAACCTGTACACACATGCACGCCTACACGCTTACACGCTGTTTTTTTTTTCAGAGAAATAAACGACAAAGAGTTCTACCCTTATTTTTTCCTATGCTATCCTATCCTATATAGTTTAGAGGAATTTTTCCGACACAAAATACATATAGGCGTTGTTGAGCCACGCATGGTTGGTACACATGCATGTTTCAATAACTCATATACGTATATCTAAATAGCTTAGTTTAGCTCAGATAGGTCGCGATTTTTGCACAAAACAGGCGACAGCCCAAGCCGAGATGTGCCGTGCACCCTTGAGTTAGTCGCCCAAACATCCCAAATCGGCTGAGTGCCTTTAGCGCTCGCCTCAATAGTTCAGTGAAGCTGTAAAGATATTTCCAGGAAAAAAAATTATGTTCCCGAGGTACAGATAATATCTACTTTATCGCGAGGGAAGGCACGAACAATATAAAATAAACAACAAAATATTCCAAATATTGTTTAAATAATAAAAAAAAGTGTATATGTCATACAAAATAAATACCGTAGTCACTGTATAGGCTAATAATAATCGGCGGTGTATGCAACTAAAAGAGCTTTCAAATGAATAGTTGCTGGGATGTTAACTCTGTATTATTGCGTTTGTCCAGGATCTCGGGTGCGTTCTGTAAACACGTGTTTTAATCAAGCCTGTTGCTTCGCTTCCGTTTGCTGCGGCCACTCGGCACTCGGCAAAGAAAAACTTTGCATGTGTTTTATTACGACGGATGCGAAACAGCTGCAGGGCTTAATTTCGATGTCGGTCTGTTCCGTTTTAATTGTTTTATTCTATGTTTGTCAATATGATATTTTTATAACTATTTATTCATGTTCTTTTTGCGTACTAGGTTTATTTAATCAATGATGTCGATAGAGTATGCCTATTATAGACAGAGCAGCATTTGTTTGGCAATTATTTCGATTTTCCTTTATATCGCTTGTTTTTTATATAAAAGTAATAATTTGGTCTAGCTGTTGAATAGTTATCATTTGTACACACTTATGCGAAAATAAGTATAAATTCCAATTAGTTATATGATATTGTGTTGCTAAAAAGTATTTCCATAGTTCACGATAATCGAGATGAACAATTTCATAGCGCTCGCGAGCGACGCGACGGGCGGCAGGCCCACGGGGTGAAGGGAACACTGTTTCATTCGATTAAAGCCCTCTGTACACGGAAATTATCAAACGAAACGCACCGACAACTCAACGGTCCGTGAGAGCCTCTACATTAATAGTTTTTGTTCCTAAACTCGTTCGTTTCGTCGTAGAAATTACAGAGGATTTTCACATTTTTCTTTATATTAGCAAATTGTATTCACATAACTCATGGTTCAAGGTTTCAAATAAATATATATACACGGACTGGTCTATTCACTTATCACACACCCCTAACATCTCTCTAATTACATTCAGAATTTACTTTGATTTTTAAATAGCACAAACACCCGTTTTGAAATTTCTATTATATTTTGGTGTTATAGGAGGCAAACCAACGTCTTTTTTTTTCGAAATGACTACGCTATTGACCTTGCAAGGTCTTAACAGCTTCACCGAACTACTAAGGCTAGCGCTTAAGGCACTCAGCCGATTTTATTTTGGCAACTAGCTCAAGGGAACGGACCTAGGCTTGAGTCGCTGCCGAGGGGGGCCTAATCTGGTCCAAACCAACGTGCTGGTCACTAGTATAAGGTGATCACCGCCTGTGTTTGGGTGGCAGGGGGAAGGGTGAAGAGGGAGGAAAGGGAGGGAAAAAGAAGTTGGGCCTTCGGCACTCTCACTGACTGAACGAAACGCAACAATGCAAGCATTCTTACTTCATGTCAGTTTTCTGTGAGAGGGTAGTACTACCCGGGCGAGCCGACCCCATTCATGCTGAAACCAGTAATAGCTTCAGCGTGGCTCTACCACCTACCAAATTAATAATTTTTATAAGCTCATAGAATTATTACTTGAAATTTGTTTATTTTTTTAAATCAATTTTTGTTTTATTTATAATGTTAATTAATGGTTTATAGGTACATTATGGTAGTATGGTATAGTATGAATATAATTACATGATATTAATATTTTTCTAAAACGAACCTATTTTCATTTATAATTAAGTACATAGATATCGAAATACAAATCTAATTAATTCTCATTTTCCGTTCGCACCTCGCGTTAATTTGGTTGTACAAATTTACCGAACGCGTAAACGATTCGATTACAATTTAACTTTGCACACGCTTCTAATAAAAGTGATTTTGATAATAAGCAACGCAAAGTCATCACTAATAGCAAAATATTGATCGCACGTTGATTTGCAGATTGTTGAAATGCTTGTCGCAATTGTATATTTGTCGTCAATATTGTGAAAATATGATTGTCACATAGCAAACATGAATAATTGTAACGTTGAAACTGCAACGGCAATATGCTTAATGAGAGTTGATTAGCGTTGACTATGCTCGGTACTATATATGTAGTCGGTCGGAATACGCTATTACAAATTACGTATTCAGTTTGTTTGGTCTGTGTATAGTATGTTGTTACATTGGCAATTACTGTTAACGTCGGTCATTCATTAAATACTTAATTATAATAATACGTGACCTACATTAATTAACACTCAAAAGAATAATTAATTATTTATTCCTTAAGTACCAAAACGTGATATTTATAAATAAATTACCTTATATCAGGATACATCGGAGTAAATTGAGAGAGCATCAATCGGACTATCATTAGCAGGTATTTAGCCTTTCCCCGACTGCGGTTATCAGTCAATTTGCCGAGTGCATTTCCATCTGTATCCCACTCACCGATCCAAATATGAGCTATTAATTATTTATCATATTAAATCGTACGTCAAAAACTACGTATCCGATTTATGTACCCATGCATGTTCAGTCAGGTTAACTGTATAGACTACACGTACATTAAATTATGTATTTGTAATGTATTTTATTCCCAATTTTTCTTTTTTTTCCGGTGTGGCCTCTGCCTATGTAGACAATTTTGCCAATATCAAGTGTGACAGATAAACATTATAAGCTTAATGTCAAATATTCAGTGTAATAACGTGGAATAATCTACAAAACCAACATATCAACATAGATAAATCACCAAAAGGGGATAGGTAATGTGTTGTGAGTAGTACAGAGATTATTTATAAAAATGTATTGGAAATACATATGTATAGCATAATTATATAAATATAAACCTAATTCCAAATAATAGCTATGACAAATCGTAATCGTTTTTAACCATTTAAAATACAATAGTAGAAGGATTATAACCAAGAGGTTCAATTTACTTATAAGTTTGTAATTATTCAGATGATAATACTAATCGCATTAGACATTTGTTTCATATAATCTAATGCGTAGATACAAGTTTATAGTTATAATCGTGTTATATAACTTTACGAGGAATTGAAGTGACTGATTCAGCTAAGTTAAGAGCAGTAATATTCTCGCGAGTTCATCACATATGCATATTATGACAAAACTAGACGGGTTTTATTGCGACGCAAACGGACGTGGCCAAGGATTGGGGAGACCGCACATCGCTCGTCTGCAATATTATTATATGCCTAACCGAGTACTTTAATATACCACCTTTATAGCGCTTCTGTAGTAGCTGGATACTATTAAATTCGTATCTCACGTGTGAAAGTAAGTAGGAAATTGTTCGCAAATATTTTCGTCTACATTAATATGGCTCTTCAAGTAAATTATTTAGGATTTCAATTATTTTGAGTAAATACTAACATCTTCTAAATAAATGTGAATATTGTTTACCAACACAAACATGAAAAAAATACAGTCGAATTGAGAACCTTTTTTTAAGTCGGTTAAAGTTTTTATAAATAGCAATTACAGCTTGTTCGTCTAATAATGATATAGTAATGTGTGTAGGTCTTTCAAATAAATAAACTCAAATTGCGTTCGGCAAAATGCTTATATACGAGTAGAATAGATCGTGCAAAAACCATTCGCGAGATGAAAAGATGAAATCGTAACAAACAGTGATGAATGGTGTAAAGGAGTTAATACTTTAACTATTTAGCAGGAGTATAATATACGCACATATTGTACGCAAAATTAAGAAACCTGAGTTGTAATTTTTCAACCGTCGATTCCGATTAACGGTTGTGTTCCTTCTTCTTAGATGACTGGTCAGTTGTTACTTATTAGTAGGTACATCATATTATAATATTTTAATAAAGATTTTTATGTTAAGCACAAACATGTCCCAAAAATAATCTCATGATCTTGATACCATATAAATAATTATGAAACTGTATTATTTATATTATTGACTTCTGCTCGTATTTTTATAAGATTTGAACTACCTATCACTCGGGAACAACACTTCCATTCTTGATAAGATACAATTAAAAGATTCTACTTAAATTTTATTCGATTAATGTTCAATTCAGTAGGCTTGAGGTTAACACAACAGCTTCGACCTTCGATTGTTGACAGAGTCCGGTGTGAGCGACAAACACATTAGTATACACGGGTAATGCCTGACCAAACGGTCGAGGGTCGCGCGTGATTGTGCTGCAGTTGTAGGGATCTCCGACACGATCACACCATAACTACAGCTTCCGTGAAACAATACGAACAATATTATCTTTGTTTTTTATTTTGTATCAACACTAACACACACTTATACGTCCTTTATAAGATCGCAGATTCATTAGAACTAATCTAATTCGTATCAGATCGGTAATCAGAATGCAACCAATTATGATGTTTATTGCATTGGGTGATAAATTGAAAATCAAATGTAATAAATAAACTCGACCATGTTTAAGTGTTCAGTTGAAAAATAATTATAACTTTTTGTGATAAAATCTTGTTCTTGTAAATTACGTTATAAATTCTAATGAAGGAATTCAAATGTAAAGATCATAATAGAATAAACGGATAAAAAAAAATCTTATGGGGTGTAATGTTAATCAACGGTAAAACACCCTTATGGGTGTTACTATATTCAGTTTTTTAATTACAATTTTTCGCAAATGCAAAGCGATGCCTAATATGTCAAAATATCTGCTTAATATTTTAATTAATTTAATTTGTGTACCTGCCATAATCAACCTCCAACAAAGCATTAATAGGAGTGCTTTTTATACTTAATATCAATACTTTCCTATATATAATGTAGTCCAGTGAAGCTATTAAGACCTTGCTTGGCCAATAGCGTAGTCAGTTCCGGAAAAAAACCTCTAATTAAGTCCTACGTTCATATAGAAGAGTGCACATTTTAGCTTACGTTATGGGCGGTACATAAAAATAATTTATCATTTATATTTATTTGCATCAGATATTTTGCGCTGTTAGCTATCGTGTATATATTGCAAAACATGTAATTGGGCCGGTCGATCTGTATGACAAAGAGGATGGCTAGTAATATATTTTATCACATGAGATGCTTCAATTTAGTATTCAGTAGTAATAAATTACTACTGAACTTCGCATGACCATGAAAATGTTTATAGATTGTTGTGTACTATGAAGACACCTCATATCAGTTAGAAAGCATGTTTGTTTATCCTTTACATTAGGGGAAAGTAATGCCAAAAATATATAATATACGTACTTCGTTAAGAGTAGGTCACGGTATGATTGTGATAAGCCATATATGTGAGTTGTGAATACTTCTCTTGCATCGACGTACACCGCTAATACAACTTCCCACGGGCTCTAAAAACAGGAAAACAATAGCCCAACTTATAATAGTGTGTCCAATGCAATTGGCAGCTAATTTGTTGTTGCTCCGGCATTGTGCATTGTATCGAATTTTTAATAACTTCTCTTTGTCGGGGATTAAAATAAAACAGGAAATACACGTACTCTAATTTATCTTAGTCCATTCATATTATTATTTGTTAGGGCTGTATCTCGAATGAATGAATGAATATGAATGTTGCGTATCGACATGTATTTACGAAAAAAAGTGTTACCTAAAATTAAGATCGGACCTCCAATTGGGGTTTTCATTGTCTGTTGTTTTAATTCATAGTTTTCAATTATAATCACAGTTTAATGCTTTTACAGAAATTTAACAAGTAATAAATACACATTTCAAAACTATGGTTTATTGATCTATGAATTTTATTTAATTACCTGACATCCGCAATTTTGTCTTCAATGCCTTGTTATCTTAATTATATATGTTATGTACAAAGGAAAAGACGTACGCAACACACCATTACCCTCACTTCACCACAGCAAGAAACACATGTATGAACAAGTAGTCTCTTAAAACTTTAATAAGTTTATGTTAAATCGAACCATTATCGTATTTTTTTTGTAGATAAAGATCAAGTGCTTAAATTGTAAATCAAAAAACATTATGGTACAATAAGCGTGTACCCGTGCGTGCAACCACGAGGTGTGGTTAGCAATATGAATTTATCCTACTTAGGTTACGGGATTCTAAACAGTGGCCTAGTGACAACTCTTCTATTTCAAATTCGGTGTAATTTTAATTCAAACATTACAATACAATCATATACACCTTGATTGTTTAAAGAGTGACAACCTTCAATAGTGTGATAGTTTATGGTCACATTTAACATATAACATAATAATATCAAAATAAATACTAATAAGCAACAAAGAAAACCTAAATTATAGTTTGTTCTAAGACTCTCAAAAGTATGGGTATAAATTTAAATAAACCTAGGTGAATGACCGATAACAAAACCTGTGAGCGACGTCCGGAGTTTATAACCTTCGATAATAAATCCGACAATAAACCCTATTGTTTGTTCAAACTTCAAAAAAGATGCTTTGTTACCTATACTATTACTGCACCCGACTATAAATCTTGTATTTTGTAGATATTTAAATCAAATATTAAGCATCAATTTTTTTCATTGAGTTGGGTAACTGATTACTCTTTAGCAATATTTTTACAGAATACTCAGTACTTTATACTAGTTCTAAATCAATGAAAAAATATGTGCTTAATATTTAATTTAAATATCTACAAGTATCACACGTTCTAAATCAATGAAAAAAATAGATGCTTAATACTCGTATTTAATTTAAATATCTACAAGTATCAAGTACTGAGAATTCTGTAAAAATATTGCTAACGAGTAACCAGTCACCCAGTTTGTATATTGATTACAATATTTCAGTTGAAGGATCAAAACACGGCAAGGTTGGTAAAGCGTTTAAAATTGTACTACTTTAGTCCAGACATCTATACATTGCATCAGTTACTTTAAAATAATTGTATGTAGCCTCTATGCCTATCGTAATATCCCTATCAATCGAGTTATATCCGTATAAACTACTTTTATTGGCTACACTATCTGTGGATTCGTTTTTCATACTATGCCATTAATAAGCAGTTATTATCATTATTATTATTACATGTTATAAAACAAAGACCCCTACCACGTTTGTTTGTCTGTCGGTCTGTTTGCGATAAACTCAAAACCTACTGAACGGATTTTCATTTAGTTTTTACCAGAAAGTAAAAGTGATTTATGAGGAAAGTTTTGGTATATAATTTGGACTTTTTTGTTATCAGGCCTCCTCGTCCGGCGGTCCCGTTAGTTGTTCAATAAATGTATATACATTGTAAATTCTATAGTATTTTTAATTTTACATAGTATATTAACAAAAGTCTAAATATTCTCATCATCACTAGTATGGTTTAAAACATCGGCGCTTCCGGTTAAGTAATCGACAAACGAGTTTGGGTTCTATGGATCGCGGTGCAGTAACTGTGAACAAACATAAAAATGCACGTGTTTACCGACCCCGCAGGCCAATATCCAACAGACTGATTGCTTCTTTATTGTTACACGATAAAAATTTTATTAGATCTGCTCATAAAATGTGCACTGACGACTCGCGAGACCCAGTAGCCAATATATTTAAAACTACGCTGTAACAAGCTTTATAAAACTTGGTTATACTTAAGACTTGATTATAAATTATACTTTATTACTTCTTATTTTATATATGATCCATAAACATTTATCCTTAAAACTTACTAAAATAATACTTCTTACTACAATACAGTTATATGTATGACTCGTTTATACAATGAGCTCGCTTCCAAGCATAACTCAGACATATTTGACCATCGAGCATTTAAATTAAAAAGGACAATTAAATACATTTAATATCCATGACTTTTTAAACAACATTTAGTTAATATTGGAATAGTAAACATTTTAATTTTTAATTAGTATTAATAGTGTAAGTTGTATCTATGTGATAAAGCGTTGTAGAATTTCAGTCTAGTTTACTACTCTTTTACTTGTTTACTATATTTTATAATTTGGCTGTGTTATGAAATATTAATTTAACAGGCGTCTAACATATTTTAATAAATATAGTGTAAGTTTAATTAGATTAGATTTGAGTTGTCCTTCGGGAACAGCGCATCTTTTCTCAATGAGAAGTACGCTCTATCCTCTTTTTTACTCCTGACGACGTGATTTCATGATAATGTGTTGAGCAGTTAAGACTTCAAATCGTAACAAAAGAACAAACCTATTTCTGCATTTATGAAACAGCAAGGTATTTATAAAAAAAATATACTTCTCTAGATTTATATACGTTCGTTCTTTCGACATCTTGCTCTTTTATCTCGCTTTAATTAGGTTAGGTTAGACTTACGAAAAAGGATAAGGCGAACTTGCCTCGGCAGTAGTCGACGAGTGCACTATGTTTAATACGAAATTACCCAAACTGTTTTAAAGCAAGTATTCAATACGTGTTTAACTTTTTTGTAATAACACCTATAATTTGTAATAAAGCCCCAACGGATAGATATAACAAGCAATAAGTGATCACTTGACATCAAGTGTCCCACCTCATCGTTTACCTCCTTTGATATAAAAATAAATAAATAATTTAACAAGTACAATTATACTTTATCTTTATTTATTTAACAATTCGTGAGAAATAAATGCATAAAAATTGACGCAGCTGGTTGCCCAAACCGTCGAACTGTTCAAATCGTTTAGTAAACACCGAATAGGTTGTGTACAAGTGAGCTACAACGATTTTAATCGAATGGAAACGGAACAAAGTGAAAATGTACACCTCAATTATTCCAACAGTCGTTTGTGGACAAATAACCATATGTATACGGAAGTGACCACCGACAACTGAGTCAGTATGTCCAATTAATATCATGCTATAAATGAATATATTATGCACGTAAAATAATTTTATAAAATGACTTAAACCCGGGATGAAAATTAGATTCTTCCTAACAAGTTTACGAAGATCTTCAAGATTATCAATTAATTAAAAAAAAAAAACATGTTCTCGCCCAGTGATCGAAATTTAAAAATAATATGGTGTACAAAGCTTTATCTTCATATGTTTATACGTAGATCTTATTTCTTTTTTTTAATGCTAAAAACTATATTGATTATTGTACAAATATTGTAGACTGTATAAGTAAGAATCGTGAAATATGCCAAATAAGCACTTAGTATCTGGACGACCGAGCCTAACTCTGTTCTTTAAAAATCATCTTAAATTAAAATAAACTGTTAGGTTTATCTCACAAAATTAGCATTTTTAACCAAAAAAAAAATCTCCTTTGCTGTCACTGGGATTCGAACTGGGGTTAGACGGATTTTTGAAACAGCCAATTTCCATCCGAACTATTTTTGTTTTAACCACAGTGACGAAATCTATCTTTATATTGTAGTTATATTTTTTCATTGCCTGAAAAGTCAGATAAAAAACGTTTTCTATGAATGAAATCTAGCCAGATCGGGTTATCGTCCAAGAAACCACCTACGTACTAAGTTTCACGGAAATCGCTCTTGCCATTTCCGAGGTCCTAAATATATAACAATATACAAGAATTGCTCGTTTAAAGGTATTCGATCGATAAAGATTTGATTTGTCAACAGTAGGTATCTATGGAATTTTTTTTTTTCATTGATAACACTGAAGCTTGTTAATAGCTATTAAATATGAAACTATAACGAATAGGGTAAGAAACAGAGAAGAAAGGACAAAGAAAATTTATACATATATATTTACGTGTGTACAATTTGTTCTATATAATTGTTGTGATAAGACTTTATCGTGGTGTACCATGAACTATTCTTTTATCCAGTATGAAAAAGAATAGAGAAAATAACTTTAAGAACTAAGACATTTCTTTAAGAATGACGTTGTTCTATTTAGTTTTTTTAATTCCAAATGCCTTCATATTATGAATCCTATTTTTTTTCGAACTGACTTACTCTATTAACCTAGTAAAGTCTAAACAGCTTCACCGGACTTTTAAAGGCCTAATCGGACTTCACAGTTTTAAGGAACTAATGGGGCGAGCGTTTACGGCGGATCGCTACTTGGCAACAATTTCAAGGGTGCCAAAATCGCGAAACTTGGCTTAGACTGTTGCCTTGAACGCAACAACGCAAATCTTACTAAGCTAAATTATCCAAACTAACCTATAACTAACCAACAAACTAACCTATAAGGCATGTGTATATACTAGCATTATGAATGGATAATGCACTGCCTTCATTACATAGTATAAAACCAAGTCTCGTACTGCATCTGTTTGTCTGTTCGCGATAAACTCAAAGACTACTGGATGAATTTTCATGCAGTTTTTACCTAAAAAGTACTGTATAAAGTAATTCGTGGGAAAGGTTTTGGTAAATAATTTAGATTTTTTTTATAATCAGGACGGGACAATGTCTGCCGCTCCCGATAGCACCGGATAAATATGAAACTAAATTGAATCAGAGAATATTAAGTATAATAACACATTTTTAATTATTTTTTTGTTCTATTATGATTTTATTAGTATAATTTAATAATACTGAATATAACTATGATGTGTTTCAGTATTTTGATACATATTTGTATATAAAAACATAATAACGAAACCTTTTATCAACGACAATTCAATGTTAAACACAGAGGTACATATTCAAAAGAAGCCCAACGAACTGACGGCGAGAGCTTTTGTAAGTTACAAGTATAGAATCGCTTGCAATTAAATTAGACCGGTGTAGAAAATTGAAAAGTTAATGGATTCTTAATAGACTTTTTTTACCTCCGACATTCCGCTACCGTAAAGATACTCATTTAATCCAATTTTATTTATACACATTTTAAATGAAATCTCAGTTGTAATGAAATTAAAACTTTTTTACTACTTATATTATAGTATAGTATTTTGTAGTATAATAAGTTTACGTAGGTACGTTGATTATTAATAAAAAAATCAACTTCAATCAATTCTATTATATTCATAATGCTACATCGTGTATCAGAAATATTTATTTACAATTGTTCATTGTAATGATAAATATTTTTAATATAATTTACACATACTATTGTTTTTATAACACTGTAATAACCATACATCGGACAAATGCATTGAAAAATTATTATTATCATTATAAGGAATAATATTATGTGTTTGGTATTATTAAACTATTATAAAGTGTAGGTCAGAAAGTACGAGAACAGCACCTAGGTATTAGTGTGGGTGGATTGTATGGTGCAGTGTAAAGTATTAGGGGCGAGGGCGGGTTATCCGTCCGCCGAAAATCGAATTGTACTGATAAGGGACAAACTGTAAATAAAGTGGTTCCATGCTCCGGCTCAGTTGTGTGTTTGGTTACGTACACAAGAGTCACACAGTGAAACCGTTGTGCTCATTTAGTACTAGTTTATAAAAAAGAAGAAAACCAGTGCGTTCTCTTGCAATATATAATCCATTAAATCTAACAAATAAAAATCTCGTGTCACAGTGTTTGTGTTCGACTTTCGAGACGGTTAGACCGATTTTTATGAAACTTTCAATCTATATTTGATACCTGTATTAGAATAGGTCACAAAATATATTTTATATATCTAAGTCATCAGTGTCTGTCTATCCAAAAAAATCAATTTTCCTAACGACTTATTTTTGATATTTTATAATTCGCCATCAAAAATACTCATAACCCCAAATTTTCACCTAACCTAACCCCACCCTTCCATTTTTTAAACGCAACTTCAGTATTATTGTATGAAAAATATCCAAATGATTAAACGGTCGTTCGTATTTCAAATAAAACGAAATTATTGATATGGCTTAATGATAAATGGCACTATATCCACCTCAACAAATTTTTTTCCACACATGCGTATGTTATTTACTAAACCAACTGGGTATGTGTTTGAGTCGGTCCTGGAATTTTTTGGTTTCATAAATGGAAACTTTGGGTGTCGCTGTAATGGGGTTCTAGGATTTTTAATATTTTTTGAGTTTGGAAATACAACTGTAAGCGGTAGTAACCGATTTCACGTAGACGAAGTTACGCGGGTCAGCTAGTATAATAAATATAATACAGTGGGCAATTGTTTAAAATAGAAATGACTAAAAATCGTGACAGGTAAAATTTAAAATATTAAACTCGATATGCAATATATAAATTATTATCAGGTTGAGTAATTTTATCATCATAATTTAATATATACTCATTTATAACTTCCATTTAATCTCATTTCTTATTAACCGCTTTGATATCAAATGTCTGATCTTTGTTAGAAATTCTAAATGAAAACTAGCCTCAAATTTAAGCTTACGTATTTTTGATTCGAATTTAGTGATTCATTAGCTTTCACACTATTCGATTTTTCTTTGATATCGTTCTTTTCATAAAATGGAAAACTTAAAATTTCGCGCTATTTATGAATACAAGCTCCATCATGGCATCAGCTCGAAGGCTTCAATAAAAGTTGTGTACAAAGAAGATCAGCCATAAATATTGAAATATAAAAAAACTAAGCAATACTTTAAAAGTTTTATAAAAAACCCCAAACAATAATTTTATAGTCCACTAACTATGAGCACTGTGTGTAATAAAATCATATTTTTTTCATGACTGAACGCATATCTACTGGAAGACTAATTTAACAATCCCATTATTCAAGGATATTAAACTTCATGGTCACATTTAACATATAAACGTATAATATCAAAGCACATACTAATAAACAACAAAGGGAACATTAGTTAATATTTGTTCTAAGACTTTCAAAAGTATGCATACAAACTTAATAAATTTAGGTTGAATGCATCGGCAATGGGAGAACAGTTAAGAACATCGCCCTCCTCTGTTTTTCATCCGAATTTCTTCATTATTTCTTTAATAGCTATTGACGATTTTTAGTATTATCAATAAAAAATTGAAAAAGGTTTTTCCTTTATAGTCGAAGTTCGACAATTGGATGAACACTTGTCATGTTAAAATGACTTAAGCAATTTAAATGTAGTTATCAAATGAATGTCGGATGAAAGTCAAAGAAGGATCTAGACTACATGATACTAAACTTTTCATAGAAACTAACCAGTGACGATAGGAATAGGGGAGAGTGGGGGAATTGGGAACACTTAACTTCAAACGCTAAAAAATAATAGAAAAATGTTATAAACTAAATCAAATTTTATTGCTACATGAACTTTAGTTATCTATGTACTTAGTAGTCATAAAACATTATTTTAAATTTACGTTTTAATAAAAATATAAACTAATACATAGAACATTGCCGTTCCTGTTTACCCGATACCCTATGGGGTAATTGAGATCATCCCGTGGGGGAAATGGAAATGGTATGAGGTAATTAAGAAAGACGTTTGTGCGATCTTTCTTACGTAATTACGAGGCTTCTGAAATTATTTGTAATGTATAAATATTGTTACACAATCAACCAGCAGTACATTGGGTATTTAGGAGGCTAAAGGGTAATTGGGAACGTTCTAAATTACTCACCTAATGCCGTTCCTAATCACCCGAATCAGTCAATGTACATAAAAATTGCTGCCACTCTCAAAAGCATTTTTTATTACCTTCAATCTATGTTGCATTTGAAAACAGATACTGTGTGTATGATATGAGCAAAAACACAATACCTTTGAACTCAAAAATATGATACTAACATGTGTTATAACTGATGACAAAAATTATATCAAAAATACAAAAATAATTGTTCGACTTGCCGTGACAAAATTAGTGCGTCCTTTCAATCCACTTTCGCATACGCAATGAATGGCTCTACCTTCAGCCGTAGAATAGGTTCGCGACAGTGCAGTACGGGGAGATGTACTATTTATCTAACTGTTCCCAATTACCCACCGTTCTCAATTACCCTACTCTCCCCTACATTTAACAGATTGAGAATTTTAGTCCATATAAGAAGCGTAGTTTGTGTAAAATGCTAAACGCATTTATGGGAACAAAGTCTCGGATACAAACTGTAACAAATGCAAGTAACACTATACAAGTTTCCTCAGTATTATTAAACAATGACCGCAGGTTATGACCAAAGTTAATAAACAATGAAATGCCCATGATAAAGTTATAGGATACACACCTTTTCGACTGTATTACGACTACTGTATACTATATGTATTTAAGTTACATAAATATATGTACTATATATATGTAAGTTACATACAGTAAACATACCACATACTAATTTCAATATTTTTCATTTTTTAGTTTTAGTCGTAATGTTACAGTTTGTCGTATAGCACTTCCCGTGATATTGGTAAACGAGCGTGAGATGGGGGAAATCTTTCAACGAACAACATTCTTTCTAGACAGTATTTTGTAGTATTTTTAAAGTGGCGTAAAGACTAATTTAACATTTAATTTGATTTGAAACGATGATAGTTTAATGATTAGTGTATTCGGACACCGCGTCAATCTACGTAGGTTCAAAGCCTTACGTATTCTTGCGTATATCGTGATGAAATCATAGTATGGTGCTGGAGATATTCTAGGACCGTTTGGGTTTCCATTATGCACTAGGTCTATTTCGGTAACGGCAATAAGAATCCAGTCACCCTTTAGGTTTAACATTTTCACATCTATACCACACCCTCATTTAAGGTTTAATTGTAGCCAAATGATAAACCTATAGTGTATTAAAAATGATTAACAATGTTACTAATACAATCACTTTACCTTACCAATTTTAGTGGTGATATTCTATACTCTATATGGTACCATAACTAAAGTTCGAAAGCCTTTAATGTACACATTACCTAGATAATCTGCAGATTAAGTGATCTGCTCCGGTAACGTACGGAATCAATACTTTTTCTCATTTGATAACAAGTCGCTATTTCGAGTATCAAAGTTCTTATTTTAGACTATTATTGCAAGAAATACAGTAACAAAATTTTGACATAAGTTACAAACAATAAGAATCTTATAAATGCAAATGGGAATATAGCGTAGGTACATAAACCATCCTAGACAGAACGTATTGATTTTAATAAATGTTACTTAGCAGCTAATTACTCAGTACTAAATTATTCCAGCAGTATCAAAAGTCTATCATTTGTAAAGTCTCATAAAAGAACTCAATAAAACATAAAGCTTAGCATTCGTCCTGGGCTCCAGTCTCTTCCAATAAAATACAAATAGAGTCGATTGAAATGCAGGACGTACCGGACTGTTTACTTGATGCCGATGTCGTACAACGCAACTATAACCGAGATTGCTTTTTTCAGTTTTCCATCATTTGTAAACTGCTGTAGGTTTAAATTAAAATTGTCATTACTTTGAACGACTCGGTAGTGTCTCCGATTATTATTTGCGTCGGTAAGTAAATTGTATCATTACGTTGTTCCAAAACTTGTCAAGCTAGAACTATAACAATTTATTCGACTATTATATACACGAATTAATAAACTATTTACCGTATAGAGCGAAAATAAACAATAAAATCAATTATTTATTAATCAATGTCGTTATAAAATCTAGGCATAACTAATTTAATATAACGTTTAATTAATATTTCGAGTACAATTTTACCTGGTAATAAACTTAATACCAGACAACCTAGTAGTGTGTTCATTTAGAAAACCTGACATTAATATGTTCGGTGTTTGGTGTAAGACAAATATTACTTTGATAAGAACATATAACTATAATTAAAATTTTCAAATAAAATATATCTAAAAAAATATTCAGTTATATTTACAGAGATATTTTCAGCGTAAATTTTGATGATGTTGAGTAACAATAAATCGCAAGTTACCATGTTTAAATAATCATTATACAAAAATTTAAGGATACATTTTTTTACATTTATACAACTTTTTGAAAAAGGGAAGACATACAAGTGGTATATCTGTGTAAAAAGTTTGCTTTTATATATTTTAGAAAAAACCATCTTTACTAATTTTTTTAAATGTTTATGTACACAGACCTAGCTACTAAAAATACACGTGAAAGCAAATTTCAAAGAAAAAAAAAACGATTAAACCAATATTATGTAAATATAATTCTATGCTCTTAAACCAATTAACATTTCTTTTCAGATATATTTCTTATAATTTTGGCAAGAAAAAAAAGAAAAAAATGAGCAAGGCGCAGTAATGCTTCGCAGAAACCCATTCAGCAAATATAAGCTTTCAGAACATGAAGAAATGACAAAATTAATAATTATAAATATTGTAGAAAACCTACTTACTTTTTATGTAACACAAAATCAAAATAATAACATACAAAGAAGTGTAACTGTGCCCGCTAATTTAATTAATAACTTGGAGAAAAAACTCAATACAGAAACGATTTTGGAAGTAGCCATCAGTACGATACATGGTTGGACCATCTCGAGTAACATAAATAGGGAAAATATAAAACAAAACACTATGAGTGAGGAGAAGTCAAAAACACCATTATTCTACGAAGAATTTAAACGAAGTTGAAAGAAGGGTTTTGCAAGACCCAATGACGTAGCAAACGCATTATTTCATCGGTATCCTGAAAAATTGATCGATGAAATAAGTTACAGCAATTAAAAGAAAACACTGGTAGATGATATCCTCATTATTCCACCATAACAAACTGAAATTGTAATGCAGACCGCACAGGAATATAAAAAATATTCGACCACAGAATTTTAGCTTTATATATAAATTTCTTCTGTACGTGTGTATATTACTGAACTCCCCATAAACAGCTGAACCGATTTTGATGAAATTTTGTGTGCATGTTCCAGTTGATCCGAGAATAATTTAGATTCACAATTGGACCTGGTAGGTGGCGCTACGGTTGGTTTTTAAGATATTTTTAAATTATCAAAACAGGACAACGTCCTCAGGAAACGCTCGTATATCGTCATATATCAATAAATAAATAAATATCAATGAAACCTTTAGAAAATAGTGAATTTAAAAACCGAAAAAAAGGAAATCATGTGATGTTCAAAAACCTGTAATCTGTTTATTTTGTGTGTAAGAGAATGCCATTCTTTGTGGTGATTTAAAGTCATCCACTATTAAATATAGCCTTATCTTAAAGTTATTCGTATTTTATAATCTAATCAATAAAAAATCCGGTTTCGTCTATCAGACTATTTACAACAATTATATTTACGGGTAAATGACAGTAATGTACTTAATTTGCTATTACAATAGTTATTGATAACACATAGACAATAGCAGTTAGTTAGTGAACTTGTGAATCGGAAATACAAAGAAGCTATCCACAATTCTCTGTCTAACTAGTGAGTAACAAGCAAACATGATCAAACCAAAGTCCAAACTGCGCTCAAAGATCTAGTTAGCTGCGGGGATGACTATACCGTTCAATACCATATACTAACGTGGTTTAGACCGGTAAGTGAAATGTTATTGAATAACAAATATCTAAAAAAAAGAACTACCATACAATTTTATTTCCTTTTTTGATATTCATACTGACTTATTTGTAGAAGTAATTGTTTAAATAACAATTATTACTTAGAGCGGTTTATAGTAGAATTGATTAGTAAAAATCGTCACGTAAAGAAAAACGTTATGTATTTTTGTATCCATACTACTTTTTCTCTCTGTGTGTTCATCGTCATCACATAGTATAAAATAGGGGACCCTATTACATTTGTTTGTCTGTCTGTTCGTGAAAAACTTAAAGACTACTGAATGGAGTTTCATGCGGTTTTCACCAGTAGATAAAGTGGTTCATGAGTAAGGTTTAGGTATATAATTTGTCAAGGTATTTCTTATTATCAGGGCTGGACAATGTCCGCTGGATCCGCTAGTTACATATAATTGTGTTTATGCTTGTCAGTGTTCGAAATTCTAACAACGAACGTTGTTAACTATCAGTTGTATTCTCAGTACCTAGCACTTCAGCATTAAACATAATAGAGGTTAGAGTTGTTTTTTAGAACTGACTGCACTATTAGCCTCACAGGCCTTTACAGCTTCACTGGACTACTGGTTAGAATTGAATAGAGTAATTGTTTAACTTATATATCTAGGACGATAAAATGTATTAACAATTAAATATCAACTTCTTAAACTTAACAGTGCTATACATATTGCCGCACTGTGAATATATTACAGTATCTGGATGACCGACTTTAGATCAATTCTTTAAAAATTTTAATTTTTTAAATGTTAAATTAAAATAAACTATTAGGTTTCTCTCATAAAATTAGCATTTTTTATAAAAATAAAAAGATATCTCTCTTATAATTATAATAATAAAAATATTTTTTTAATTAAAAATAAGCTGTTTGGTTTGCCTTACGCCTTTTAAGCAAAAAAGAGATATTAAAAAAGATATCTCTTTTGCTGATTCTCGCATTCGAACTGGCGTTAGACAGATCTTCGAAGCAGCCGATTTCCATCTGAGCTATTTTTGTTTTGACAGCAGCGGTGTAATTTACTTTTACATATATTCAAACTATATTTTCATTACTGAAGACTCAGATAAAAAGTTTTCTTTGAATGAAAACTAGATCTAGATAGCTCGATCGATTTATCGCGCCGAAACCACGTTCATACAAAGTTTCATGGAAATTGCTGACGCCGTTTCCGAGATCCTAAATATATAACAATATAGAATATACAAGAATTGCTCATTTAATGGTATTATTAGATTAGATAGATAGATAACAAATTACAAATTGGCATAATGCTAAAACGTGGACATTGTGAATATTTCAATAAAAGTTATATTTGTTAAGGTGAAAACTTATTTAGCCAAAACAATTTTAGCTGGGGAAAAACTTATGAGTTCGCGTCACTGATGACCTCGACATGCTAGTGCTATACTGCACTTGTGCCAAGCATCGTACGTACGCGACTGTATCACATGTGCAATGCGTAGATATATCATGTTTGAATTTTGGGTTGGATTTCTTGTAATTTCACGTCACCGATGACGTCGATACGATCGTGACGTTGCGCTTGCGCCAGACTAGCGAGGTGAAGCATAGAGGCCTGTGAATATGTTGTACAGCACTCTAACATTAATTATTTCAATTGACAAATTATGAAATTTAATCAAGTGAGGCCATCGTTTATGTAAAAATTCGCTGTTTTACATTTAATTTTTAATGAATAAATATCTTTCCTACAATACTAAGTGAACCTTTTTGAATAGATTCGCTAACTTTACGTAGTTTGCAGTGAAAAAATATATAATCAGATTATACAGAGAAACAAAGAGAGGAAGTCGCATGGAGGTGGCATATTTTTTTTAATCACAGACGAAGATATATAAATAATGACAATCAATCCAAATCTCTATATTAACTCCATTCAGAATTGAGGAACAACAGTTCTTTAATATAATTATGTATACATTATATTTACATAACCTTTTATTAAGTATAATTCTATAATTTTATAAAAAAATGTGTACATAGTGTGTACTAAAAAGTGTATTCTTATAGTATTAAGTATACTGGAATATTTATAAATACTTTTCATACACTACTCTGAAAAGTTGTGATATTAATCCAAAATAAAAACACAAAATATTCGGAAATAATTTTTATTTACATACGTGTGTGCACTCAGAATATTTGCATTTTAATAATTAATAATATTAATCAATTACTTGTTCGTTTCATATGTAGTTTACACGTGTTGCATTCCCATACACACTAAGGGAAACGCATTAATTTTTCAGCGATGGTCGTTAGCTTCGAGCATTATATAATAAGACAACTTCGTACCGACAACGATGGGTAATCCTTGAACGCGTATTTTCACGCCGCGTGTTAATCTCCGTGAGGATGAGAAGCTTTCAATAGCGTTTCGCATATAGAAAAGTTTCGTTGAAAATGTTTGAAACTCCTCACCGGCAACACGTCGAGTGAAGTTGCTATGTTAATGTATTTCCTCTTTGTATCAAAACTGTCTGCTTGTTAAATACATACATGCTAGACAGATAAATAAAGCGTATCAAGGCGAAAGTTTTAAGTTCCGATATAGCATAAATAGAAGACTCGACAAACGCTTAAACTCGTTACGTATAGGATACTAGTCGTGCCCGCGGCTTCGTCCGTGTGGAACCTATGTAAAAAAAACATTGATTAATAAAGTCATTTGAATGTATTAAGTCAATTTACCTATGTACTTTTCTGTCGTACTTATGCCGCGCCGTCATTAAAATTACAATAAGTTTTGATAGAGTGGAACGATTTTAATGAGACAAAGACTAAGTTATTCTCGAAGATATTCTTTATGATTTTGTTGTGAACCTAAAAGGTACTTTAGCAGTAATGCGTGTTCGTATAAATAGACAGACAGACATTTGTAAAAATGATTGAAATGTATTTTGTTACTTATTCCTTGACACCTGAAACATTTTTTTTTCACGAAAATCGAAAAACCACAGACACGTTAGGTTTACATGCTTATTATATGTAGGTGAGATAAGGAGATATAAATGTATACTGTGATAATTACTTCTTGTTCATAATTACCTAATCGCACTTTATCAAAATTTGTTAATATTACACGATTCTTTTGATACCTTCAAAGCCATTGGGATGACAACCACCACACCCTCACAAGCCGAGGCATCTAAACCAGGCAGTGTATATTTGAGTTCGTTGGAGATACATACTCCTTTAAAATTTGTGCCAAAGGTCTCTTTCATCGGTAAAATGGTTCACTTACCTGATAATCTTCACCACCGCCGTTGCCGATGTTAACAAAGCATTCCAAGTAATGTTCACAAATATAGAAGCACCAATTATCGTACTGCGCCGGTATACGTCTAGTACGGAAGAGCCAATCCGAATGCGAATGAGTCAGAATGCAATTGACAGGCGAGTGACAGATCATTACTGATTCTGACATATAGGTACATAATATTTGTAAAATAATTTACATGCAAGCTTAATCTAACCAATTTATGCACAAACAATCATTAACATATTCTATAATCGCATCGGCTTGTAATACTTAAAACTTATTGTCGATTAATGGGTATATTCTAGTTTTTTTTTTTAACCAGTCACATCTAGGCTAGTCTTGTTTAGCGCCCTCTTCTACTTTCTAAGTACTAAGGACAAATAAATATATCGGAGCAAAAATGAATTCAATTTCCTATTAACTTGTTCCTACGTAGTTGCTTTAAAGAGAAGTGTATTAACTCTTTGCGAGAAACAAGTAAACATTTACTCGTATATAATACGTAGTTTAAGAAACTTATACAAATCCAATTTATTTCCCATTTCCTCACTTCATGAAAATTTAAATATGCTCTCAAGGTAAACCACTTTAAAAGCAATCCTTTGATCGCGTTTATATTTTCATGCAAAGCTATTCAATTCATATACGACAAATAATATTAACATATTTGTTAAATATTTTTGAAAGTTTGAAAATGTTTTTGACTCAGTATAACATTGTAATGTATAAAAAATAACGATTAATATTGGCGTTATTAAATTTTTCTGCTTATCTAACAATATAATAAATGTTGGAAATCCGAGGTGGACTTGATAAAAATTCAAACAACAAAACGGTTTACAATAGCGTTCAATTTAATCTAGATAAGCGAACTGCAATCGAACTATTACTGAATATCGCAACCGTTTAAACAAGAAACACGAGTCTGTTTAGCAGGAATCTTAAATACAGGTGGTTATCGATATACTAAAAATATTTAACCTAACGTTCCTTTTTTCCTTGTTTTAATTTATCTCAGCTTTTCATTTATAAATCATAATTGTTATTTACATAATATATACATTATTTAAAGTAAAGTCTTTTACTGATATATGTGCTAATGGGAGTTCTAGAGAAATGATACGTATTAAAGACAAACTAGTGTCCGCCCAGTGGTCGACATTCGACCATAATTAATTGATTTTTTAAAGTTTGAACTTTATTATGGTTCTTTTGTCGAAGGGTACAATTCTATAGTCAAAGGTTTTCATCATGGCTACTCAGTTATTTGCCATTTTCCACGATCATATAAACAAAAACAATATATGTGTAACTTTGAAACAAAAAAGAGATAGTAAAACTCTCAAATTCTAAGTAAACATAACTTTGCAAAAATAAAGAAATTTATCACAATCCGTGACACAATTTTCAATTAAAATTACACGACACCATATGCGGGTGGTATTTCTCGGTGGTAAAATTCAAGCAGTAGTGTGAGTAATGCATATTTTAATTAATTTAATGTACTTTTAATGCATTTTAAATAAAATAAATAACTTTCTGCACTTCTCCGCCATATAAACTTTAACTATGCCAAATTTCAAGTTCATACGTTAACAGAATTACATTGCATTTCCTCTAGTGTTGCCAAGTTGAAATCTTTGTGGATTGATGATTATCTTTGGGTTAGAAATAGCGAAGATAATAGTAAATTAAACAGAACAGTGGTCAAAGGGTGGTACCTATCGAAAAATGGTATAACAAGACTGAATAAGATTGAGAATGATTAACTAAATCAGATAAAGTATGAAAGTAGCACCAGTGAGAGATAAATTAAGTGAAGGTTAGCGTAGTAGAGGTATATAAGAAATAAAAGTCATATAATCAGGACTAATTTTAAGATATAGCAGTAAATGAAGACTGAATATAGTATGAATTGATTGTATGAATAATATGTGTATGAAAGATGTAAATAAATGAACACTGAATTAACTGCTGATAGAGAAAAGTAGAGTCGACGTTACTTAGGTGCGATAAGTGTAGGAAGATTTTATGTTATGTATTTATAGTAATATTATATTATATTAATATTACAATAACTATACTATTTATCGTAGACTATTTATCGTCGTTAGCGATTAGTATTTTTATTGTTTATGTAAATTGTATATCGTACTAGCAGGTATTGCGGACGTTGCCTCGCTCTAAGAATAAGCAAAAACTTTGATAAATTATACACTTCAACCTTGCTCATGAATGACTTTATCTGCTGGTGACAATCACATAAAAACCTATTCAGTAATCTTTGAGTATATCGCGAACAGACCGACAGACAGACGTGTCAGTGGATTTTGTTTTATAATATCTAGTGATTCTATACACTAGGAAACAAGAATAGAATATTGAACTCAACGTAGCGTATGACGAGTCTACATGCACAATATTTCATTCACGGTGCGAGTCGTTCGCGAGGTATCACTCCAAAGTTTATGGATTGTGTATGAGACACGAATTAACTTAGAAAAGTAGCTCGACACACCGCGCCGTCACATACCGTCGTACGGTTCTACACTGAGTTGATTCACAAAGGCCGAAACATTTATATTATTATGGAACTCAATTGCAAAGTTTCCGACTGCTTTGCATACTAACAATTTCTCGGTATATACACGAGACATATTCTTTCTAATATATTTTACTCGTACACTGGTTAAGGACTTTAAGAGAAATAAAAATAATATTTACCTTAGCTCAAAACTTAAAATTTTTCCAGTTTTACAGGTTAATGTAGTATACAAATATACTGAGATATATAAATAAGTACCATAGTATGCCGGTTTTAGGGTGCATTAATGTGTGAACGATAATTATATTTAGATGTAGCTCCTCTTTGAGTAGTCCGGTGAAGCTGTAAAGGCCTTGCAAGGCCAATAGCGTAGTCAGTTCGAGAAAAAGAAGCTCCTCTTTGTAAATTCGCTAAAAATAATGATTGTGAACATTAACTCTCCTTCTGCGAGATGACGACCTTGCAGAAGGAGGCCACAGCAGTCCACCCGTCCTTACTGCCGAGCATGACCGAAACCACGCCCGGCAGCGAGAGAGCGTCCCCTACCACCGCAGCCACTAGGCAAAAGTAAGTAAAAGTAATTAGTTACCTGCTGTAGACGTACAGAAAATACCGCCATAAATAGATATGTATAATAAATATTTTTTTATACTAATTATATAACTCTTCGTTCCAAAATAAATAGATTAAGGTCGTCAAAATATAAGTAGGATTTTAAGTGTGTAAGATCTGAAGCACCATAGTGAGAATACGAGTTGCGCTTGTTTTACAACACTTTAAAACAAGGTACTAACACCTTGTTTAACTGATGCGAGAACGTCGGAAAAGAATGCATGTTTGTTTTATGGTTACGGTGTCCCGTATTATGTACACCAAAATAATTAAAGTTTTTACTATCTTCCTTCAAGCACCGTGTAAAGAACATTTACAATTCAGCATTAAGCAACACATTAAGTAAAATGACACAATAATAATTAAATTTTTAGGTAGTAGAGCTATGCTGAAGCTAAAACTGGTTTCAGCATGAATGGGTCAGTCGGCTTGCCCGGGGTACTACCACCCTCTCACAAAACCGACGTGAAGTAACAGTGCTTGCATTGCTGCGTTTCGTTGGATCAGTGAGAGCGCCGGTGGCCCACCTTCCTTCCCCCTTCTCTCTTTCTATATCCCTTCCCCCTCCCCTTCCTAAACCCCTCTCCCCCTTCCCCATACACAAGCTGGCAATGCACTTGGAACTCCTCTCGTATTGCTAGTGTCTATGGACGGCGATGATCACTTAACATCAGATGACCCACCTGTTTGTTTGCCTCCTTTGATATAAAAAAACTTTTACTATATCTTGAAATTGATTTTAAATCAGGGAGTAATTTATAAACTCATTAGTAATTTATAGAGGCATGGGAAACATTTTACCGACATTAAAAATGCCGTCAGATTTAACTCGTTCGTGACTACACGCTACAAATTAAGATCCTTTTAAAAATGACTGAAATATGATCACATGCAAATCGATCAATTTTAATAGTTCACGTAAATATGCAAAGAGCCAATTTACGCGTGTGAAGATATTTGGTATTCATTTCTGCATTGATTTTTGCAAAGGACCTATGTCAGACCGATTTATGCTCGTGATATTGGATGTTCAAAGACAAAAAATGAATAAATTTCTGTAATTTCATTTAAAAATAATCAAGTTAAAAATAAACTTAAGCAAACAAAATACTAGTGTATTTGTAGTGGATGACAAGTTACACACTAGCGGACAACGCCTGTTTTTTCGATAATTGAATAAACTTTTGATTAAAATAAAAATGGCAAAAGGTCAAGGGAATCCAAACAATAAATATGATCCATGAACCATCTAAGAATGGTCATAGTGTATATGCTTACAATCACATCACAAGTACTTATCGTATCGGCATAAAACTATGACAATTCGTAAATGATCTTTGCCATTTTTTTTAATTAACAGTTTATTTAATTACAGCGAAGTAGGCGGTATATATAGATTATAACGTTTTCATTTTAAAATATGAACACACTGTGATACTTTAACAGTATTGTACTATAATTTAATTATAATATTAAGTATTTAATTATAGCCAACGGTGCAAAATTTATCATATTTCATACATTGTGAGGAGGTTAAACAGTTGTACAGAACTCTACACAATACAAATAGCAGAAAAAGCTCCCTTTGCAAATTGACATTGCGAATAGGAGGATAGGATACGGATTCGCGGATCTGAAGGCTGAGCATGCCGTAGCTTGTTCGAGATCCAACATGTAGTGAAGACGATTCTCGAGGTTTAAATGTTTGGGTTAAACACTGCCACGAATTACAAGATCTGGGGTGTAAGGGGTGTCGTATAATATATAAAGACCTGAGACACCCAAGCCAACCTCACCTGCACATGGTGCACTCTGCTTAGCAACGAACGAGGCAATAGTGATAGCGGGGTGGTAGGGATTTATAGCTCGACTGGGTCGCGACCACCATACATATAGTGGAAAAATCCGTAATAGCGCGCGTAATTTTGCGCGTCGCGTTTCGGGATCAGCTTGTGTATATCCAATTTACAGGACGACTTTCGGCGTGGCTCGGGTACCGATGGGATTCTTCGATAGTTCACCGCCTAAGAGAGCTGCATTGATCCGGCGGCCAGGGAGACCCGTAGAAACGGTTGTTCCGCTGGCCGCCCTCGGTACAGTACAGGGGCCCAATCATGGATAACCACCATGGGAGGCTGCCCCACCATGCCGCGCATAATCTCGGGTAGGTTCGTCCTGCCGGTTGGTGACCGGATTTGGGTCCTGGCGACCTGGCGGGGGGGTATGGGGGCCCTTCCGTCCGCCGGGTCAGTGCAATTCTTGCAGGAACTATAGTGAGCCGGCGATTAACATTGGTCACTTCCGGACTCCAATGAAGGCCGTTCGCTCTTCACGTTACTTTAAAAAAAAATGACAGCGCAGACATCGAGTATAGGTTCAACAGCGGTGCCCAACCGCTTTTACAATGGAGTTCATTACCATCCGCGGACTTCATTCTAACTTAAATGCCGTTCATCAACACCTCGAGACGGTTCAGCCTGAAATGCTCTTCTTGACGAAAATACAAATGGACCTTCTGTTGACGAGTTATCCAGCTGGGTATGATGTGTCAGTCAATGCTCCCTTGGGCGCATCGGATCACTGCCTAGTTGTTTACTCTGTACCACGCACTCCACCTCCACCGAATGTAAGTATCAAGCGCAAGGTATTTACTGCAGCTTTATTTACTACTCGTCAGCAGATTGGGATGGAATGCGGGATTATTTCGCGTCCATTCCTTAGCGGCAATGGTGTTTTGACGGAAAAGAGCCTTCAGCGATTGCCGATGCGAATGCCGATGAGATTAGGGTTGCAATGGAATATTATATTCCTTCATCTGAGATCGTCGGTAATCGCAAAGGACGCCCTTGGTACAATCGTGAATGCGCTGATCTTTTAATAAGAAGCAAGCCGCGGATCGCGAATGGATCAAGGGGCGCGCTAATAAGGATCCTAATATTCATTTCCTCAAATCAGCTTATAACTCTGCCACCAAAGTCTGTAAGAGAGCCTACAGCCGAGAGCCTAGAGTGGATGCTCAGCGCGTTGCACGCTTAGGTCATGAACTTGTAAGTTATCCGACTAATAGTCGAGTCTACTGGAGTCTAGCCAAAGCTATGCAAGCCAACTTTTGTCATCCAATGTTGCCGCCGCTGAGGTACTCTGATGGAACACTGGCCTACGAGCCGCAAAAGAAGGCAACACTATTAGCTAACCATTTTGCGGCTAATTCCTGGCTCGACGATCGAAACGCGCAACCGCCTACCGTTCCTTGCTGCGGTGTCACTATGTCGGAATTAAGGTTCAGGCAGCGTGACGTTCTTAAGCAACTGCGATCGCTCGATGTCCGAAAGTCTAGTGGTCCGGATGGTATCCCAGCGGTTGTTTTAAAAACATGTGCAGTCGAATTAGCTCCAATACTAACGCGCTTGTACCACCTGTCTTACATCGCTGGTGTCGTGCCTCGGTCTTGGAGGGAGGCTAATGTGCAACCGATACCGAAGAAGGGGGATCGGTCAGTTCCTAATAACTATCGTCCAATTGCCGTAACCTCAGTGTTGTGTAAGATCATGGAGCGGATCATCAACACCCAGCTTGTCCGTTACCTGGAGGATCACTCATTGATTAATGATCGACAATATGGCTTTCGCCAAAACCGATCAACGGGTGATCTTCTGGCCTACATGCTGCACCGCTGGGGGGAGGCAATTGTCCAATACGGCGAGGCCTTGGCAATCAGTCTCGACATTGCCAAAGCCTTTGATAAGGTCTGGCACCGTGGTTTTCTCTCCAAGCTTCCAGCGTACGGACTCCCTGACAATTTATGCAAGTGGATCTCTAACTTTCTGCATGAGCGCAGAATGCGTGTTCTTGTCAAAGGATATGATTCGCAGCTCATGTCAGTAAACGCTGGAGTTCCTCAGGGCTCTCTACTTTGGTATCCATAAAGGATTTCCCCACGTAAAAAAAAGGGCTCTCTACTTTCACCTACTCTGTTTCTTCTGCATATCAATGATATGTTGCCTTTGGGCCGTATTCATTGCTATGCAGACGATAGCACCATCCATGAATTATATTACAGCAAGCTTTCTTGCGGTCGGGGAGAAACAGAAAAGAGACGGCAGGAACTTATCATTGAGCTCGACCGATCCTTACACCGCATATCAATATGGGGAGCAAGTAATTTGGTCGAGTTTAATGCTAACAAAACACAGGTATGCAAGATATCTCCATTTACCCCCCTTCCTACTTCATAACATCTCGCTCGCAATGCGAGACAGTCTCAATATCTTGGGTGTAGATATTCGCAGCGACCTAAATTCCAGGGACTACATCTGGAGCATAATCTCCACTGCATCTCGGAGAATCGGAATTCTGAACAAGGTGCTACGGTTTTTCACGCCTGATCAGCTATCTTCTTTATAAGGCACAAGTTCGGCCCTGCGTGGAATACTTTTCGCACCTTTGGAATGGTTCCGCCAAATACCTACTGGATGCCTTGGACAGGTTGCAGAGACGGGCTGTCCGCATTGTTAATGATGCAGACATTACAGAATTTATAGAGCCGCTTCAACTGCGCAGGGATATTGCCACACTGAGCGTGTTCTACCGTCTGTATCATGGCGAGTGTTCTGCAGAGTTGTTCAATTTAATCCCTTCCTGTCCTTTTCACAACCGTACCACGCGCGCTGGTCTACGGAGCCACAGTTTTACGGTAAACCCTATCTGGACACGAACTAAAACGTTCAAGTTCGCAACATCCTGTCTTTGCCGTACCGTGAATCTGTGGAACAATCTCCGGGCTAGTGTGTTCCCTCCTTCCTATAATATGGGGTCCTTCAAGCGTAACTTGAAGAGGCATTTACGCAGGTTGGCATGACAGCGACGATCGACGAAGGATGACGTATCTCTCGGCAGTCGCCGTTGTTTTTGGATCGCACTATGCTTACCATCAGGCACAGTGCAGTCACTTTGCCGTGATACTATAAAAAAGATAAAGCAGGTTACGAAAAAAAAAGCAGGGAGAAATATGAAACTTTTTGCTAGGAATATTCTGATGTTGTTTGAATTAAACACAGCTAAATTACTTGCGCCCTATGGAGATATTATATACAAAGAGCGGTCAGGAATTGTTATTGAACAAATTCTTTTTCTCTCTTTTCTGTTTCACATTAGCTGCAAAGAGGTACCTAGTCCATATATGGTGTCAATAAATAAATAAAGCCAGAATCATTACACAATGTAAAACAAAGTCATCTGCAATGTGTCTGTCTGTTCGCGATAAACTCAAAAAATACTATACGGATTTTTATGCGGTTTTCACTAGTAGATACAGGGATTCATGAGGATTCATGTATATGATTTGTTAGGGTTTTTTTATTATCGGCGCGGGAACAACGTTCACACGGGCCCGCTAGTGAAAATATATAAGAAAAATAAATAAATAACGGATTATATATAAATACTAGCTGCTACCCGCGGCTTCACACGCGTTTTTTGAATATATTAAATAGATTTAAAATTGTTATTAGATGTGTAAATAACAATAATACTCTTTCAAAAATATTTGTAAGTATGACACGCACATCATCTACAGTAACAGGTAACATGTACAGTATATATGTGAATACTAATAGTGTATCGAATGGGATGGGATTTATCATAAGCCATATCTCAGTGCTCACTTACACTATACCCGATTAGGCCTCCCACGGCAGCGGCTCAAGCCTAAAGCCTCGGTAGGGCGCCCTTGAGTGCGTTGCTTGCGCGATACGGTGACACACAAATATACATCACCGCTAAAACACTACACGATCACCCCCACACACGTGCACGCCAACACGCTTACACATGAAAGTGGAAGGGTTTACTTTTTTCCCGTATCGAATTGAAAAACTCTCAATTTTCCGATAATAAATATATGGAAGAATTGTTGAGGCGTGTATGCTTGGTACACATATACGGTTCAACAACTCATACATATATGAATAGTTAGCTAGGCTAGCTAAGATAGGTCGCGATTTTGCATGCAACAGGCAACAGCCAAGCCGAGGTGTGCCGTGCACCCTTGAGCTGGTTGCCATAATAAAATCGGCTGAGTGCCTTAAGCGCTCGCCTCAGTAGTCCGGTGAAGGTGTTAAGACCTTGATTGGTCAATAGCGTAGTCATTTAAAGAAAAAAAACTTACACTATATAAGAAAGTAATGAAAATATTAAGCTATACATTATCGAACAATATGTGTTAAATCTTTTATTATATAGATATAATAAGTCCATATTATTGATATAATCAAGTTATTAATATACCTTGCTATAATTTAATTCACATATAAACATATGACTTTCAATTATATTTATTCTTGGAGTCCAGTACAATGTACGTCACTTGCGCATGTTTACAGTGAACAACATATTTTTGGTCAATTTCACACATACGAATGCACGTATAACAATTCATCACAACACAATGTCAACAAAATCGTGTTCCACGTCTGTCTATATGTCTGTTCGCGATAAGATCAAAAACGTATCTTCATGCCGTTTTTACCAATATATAAAATGATTCTTGGGCAAGGTTTATGTATAGTTTATCTTATTATCAGGGCAGGTATCGTCTGATGAACCCGCTAGCTGAAAATAAAACAGCTAATTAGTTACTTATTTGCCCGTAGAATTCCCTTTCAAATATTACTTGTAGTCCGGTGAAGCTGTTAAGCGTAGTCATTTCTAAGAAGAAAAAAAACATTCAAATAGGTCCAGTCGTTTCGGAGATTACCCGGAACAAATAAAAAAAAAACAGACATATCGACAGAGTTAAAAAAAAATCATGTTTGTAGCATCACAGATTTTATTCACCAAAAATAATTTATTTTAATATAAATTACACTCACTTTACTTTTATAATACGTAATATATCACAAATAAAAAATTGGCAACAAAACTAATGTAGAATAGAGTTTTTTAAGAGTGTTTGGCGGGATTTCAGTCTGTCAGGTAGTGGATTTTATATTTTTTTCATAATATTGTGTTACATGATTCTATATCGTGTAGAAATTGGTTGCGTATTATATAATATCGATCGTTTATTTTGCATAAGTGAAATGAATGAAAAATAAAACCATGAAGCATTAGTTCTATGGTCTTGAAGATTAAGAAGATAAAAAATTACGTTATATTATGTAGAGGATTCGGCGCTTATACCTTTACATTAACTTTGACATAGAAGAAAACTAACTATATTGACAACTTCAGAATTGGCTGTATGGATTAATTCCTTCGACTGTATTATTGGACGAATATTATTACTACTAAACTTTCTGAATAACAACACAAAATAAACTTAAGAAATGTTTGCGATATAAACGTAACACGTATAATTAAAAATCGAAAACAAAACTAACGTAGAATAAACTTTTTGAATAGGAATACAAAATAAACCATGAAAATATTTTTAATAGAATGTTATCGCGTTACCATGGCAACGCGTATAATACTGACATTAACACGCACCGGAAGCTTCCAAAGTAGCCCGATTTTGAGACATTCGTCATTAGTGCTCAGCTCCTTTTGGTTTTAACGTGATGATATGTAGCCTATAGCCATCCTCGATAAATGAGCTATCTAACACTAAAAGAAACTTTTAAATCGGATCTGTAGTTCTTGAGATCATAGCGTTCAACCAAACAAACAAACTCTTCAGCTTTATATATTAGTATAGATGAATTATTTTCCCTACTCAACACGAGTACTTATCGTGTTGTGTGTTTGCAACGACAATTGTGGTGTCTCGTCATACTTAGAATACTGACTTTGAGCGACGTATTTGCGATCTGCACTATTATTAAGGCTTATCATATCGAATACGACGTTCAAACTTACTGTAATTCATCATGCTCCAATTTATATATGTATAAATATAGGATGGTAATGAGTTTATTATTATGTATTTCCCCGCTGTATCATTCTTAAAATTACTATATGATCAAGTCTTTAGGAAATCCTTTTATGGTATAACTACGCTAAACTGTAGTGTTATCTGTGTATATATGTGTGTAACTGTATATATTACTAATTAAACAATATTCTGTGCAAAATCGTTTGCCCATAACTATAACTCTAAATACATTATTATTATAGACTAACTTCTGCCCGTGACTTCGTCCGTGTGGAATAGTTACTTTAGGCTAACGCTAATGCGCAGTGGAAAATCTCAGGGGGAAAAAAACGACTTTGAAACATTCTTCATTTGTGCTCCGCCCCTATTGATCCTAGCGTGATGACATTTAACCTATAGCCTTCTTCGATAAATGAACTATCTAACACTGAAATAAATTTTAAAATCGGACCAAAAGTTCCTGAGATTATCGCGTTCAACCTACTTAACAAACAAACCCTCCAGTTTTATATTATTATTGTAGATTACTACTCTTCACTTTTATTTACCTCCAGTCGTCATTTAAATTACTTTTGGTAGAGTGGATCGATTTTAATGAAACAAAAAATTAGTTACTCCCGAGGATATGCTTTATAATTTTCTTGCTGATGTTTTATTATGAACTTAGTACTTTAGAAGTGATGCGTGGTCATACAAGCAGACAGACAGGCAGATATTTCTAAAAACGATTGAAATGTATTCTATTACTTATTTCTAGACACCTGCAGCAATTTTTTTCACGAAAATCGTTAAAGTACAGACACGTTACATATACATTCTTATTATATGTACCTCTGGAAATTAATCTGAAATAGACAAACTTTATTACGGTTATTATATATAGTATAAACATTATATGAAATTAATGAATACGAAACTTAACAACACCGAGATAAGTTTTGTTTTCAGTTATGAAGTTGATGCTAAATCGTGCTAAAAGCTAAAAATATACGTAGGGGAGAGTGGGGTAATTGAGAGCGACGGGTAATTGGAAATAGTTAGATAAATAGTACATCTCCCCGTACTACACTGTCGCGAACCTATTCTACGGCTGAATGGAGAGCCATTCATTGCGTATGCGAAAGTAGGATTGAATGGACGCACTAGTTTTGTCACTGTAAGTCGAACAATTATTTTTGTATTTTCGATATAATTTTTGTCATCAGTTATAACGCATGTAAGTATCATATTCTTGAGTTCAAATGTATTATGTTTTTGCTCATATCATACACGCAGTATCTGTTTTCAAATGTAACATAGATTGAAGTTAATGAAAAACGCTTTTGAGAGTGGTGGCCATTTTTATGTATATTGACTGATTCGGGTAATTGGGAACGGCATTAGGTGGATAATTTGGAACGTTCACAATTACCCCTTACCCTGCTAATTACCCATAGAACTGCTGGTTGATTGTGTAAAAATATTTAAACTTTACAAATTATTTCAGATGCCTTGTAATTACGTAAGAAAGATCGATCAAACGTATTTCTTAATTACCTCATACCATTCCCTTTTCCCCCGCGGGATGATCTCAATTACCCCATAGGGTATCGGGTAAACAGGAACGGCAATGTTTTTTGTTTTCGTTTATATTTTTATTAAAACGTAAATTAAAAAAAAACTTTTTATGACTGCTAAATACATAGATAACTAAAGTACATGTAGCAATAAAATTTGATTTAGTTTATAACCTTTTTCTATTATTTTTTAGCGTTTGAAGTTAAGTGTTCCCAATTCCCCCACTCTCCCCTACTATTTGATCTCATATGTAAAAAGCATACTCTACAGTAATTTGCACTATGTTGTTGTGTTTAAGTCCTATGTGAACTTGTATCTTTAAAAACCTATACCATACTTAATATACTTACCATATTAGTAAGTGTACTAACATAAAATAGTTTAAATTTAAATTCGCTGTAGAATTCAAACATCAACATTGTGTCTATTGCGTATAAGCCGATTAAAAGTTGAATATGAAATCAGAATGAAAAACAAAAGTATATTGTTCGTTCAAACAATAGCAGAAATATGAATATTTCCATTCTAAACTTTGACATATTTTCACTTTTAACTTTTTCAAATTCTATAATTAATTCGTTGGGTTTTAGGTATTCTAGTAAATAAATATTGATGATCACAATACTTACTATTCCGCTCTGTTAAATTTGTGCTTATTGGACCATATCTAAGTGTTATAACAATAATGTAATTTTTTTATTCCTACTAACGGTCTCTGCGGACGTTGTCCTGCTTTGATAATTTAAAAAATCCTAAAAGCCAGTCTCAGCGCCACCTACAGGGTCCAATTGTGAATCTATACAAAATTACTTACTATTTTTTTAGATAATACTTTACATTCATAATTTACGACACGTGATAAAACTTTAATTATGAAACATTTACTTAGCAAATACCTGATTACTACACTTTATACATTTAAAATAAAATGTACTATTAAGCTATACCTTTAATGAGTGTTCCCTATTATCCATTTGAAATATATGATTTTTGGATTCACTCCGTAAAACGTGATATAAGACTTCGCTCCATGCCAAAATTTCAAGACTTATTAGGTTCTCGGGAAGCTTCTCATAGGTTTTGATACCCGATCAGTGACTCAGGCTCTTGTTACGTATCTTGTATGACCGTGTCTATTCGTACATCGTTTTATAGATTTTTCAACAGTTTGGCTTAGTGTTCGATATTAAATCCTATCTTTACATATAAAGCCTGCTTTGACACAAAAGACGTTTACACACGAACAAACGGATAGATGGAGATAACCAAGTATCCTATTATTTTATTATGAGGTATGTAGCCCTGGTAAAATGTAACGACTGCACACTTCTAAATGATTAAAGCGGTTATGTTAATGAGAAATATTAAAATGTTCATTTATATTTTATTCGTCCTTCTCGTGGCACGTTCCGTGAATTTAATTGCAGTAAAACACGTGTCCCTTAGATGTATGTTTAGACGTTTACACAGAGCATCGCATTACAGGACCGTTCTACCGATGACTCCATGTGCTCGCAAACTTTTAATTGCGCGTCTCGTGAAGCTACGGTTATAGCTACGCCGTGTGTCGTAGCCCGTACCTTTCGACTACGGATGTTTTAGTTCGTTTTTTATTCATGTTCCTCCTGACTGATATCATGTATATTATAAGTTGATTTAATTTTAATACATTTATTTATCCACTAGCGGTTACCCGTGGCTTCGCACGCGTTTTTTTAATATATGAAATAAATGTAAAATTGGAACTGGAACTTTAAACTACTATATACCATCCTCAGTGCTCACTTATACTATATAAGAAAGTATTAAAATATTAAGCTATACATTATCGAACAATATGTGTTAAATCTTTTATTATAAAGATATAATATGCCCATATTGTCGATATATTTAAGTTATTATTATACGTAGCTATAATTTAAATTACATACAAATATATGATTTTCGATTATATTTATTCTTGGAATCTAATACAGCGCACGTCTCACGCGGATGTTTACAGTAAACAACATATTTTTGATCAATGCACGGGTAACAGTTCATCACCACATATCATAGTATAAAACAAAGTCCTCTGCCAAGTCTATCTATATGTCTGTTCCCGATAAGCTCAAAAACTACAGAACGTATCGTCATGCCGTTTTGACCAATATATAAAACGATTCTTGGGCAAGGTTTAGGTACAGTTTGTCTTAATAGTAGTGCGGTCAACGTCTGCTGAATCCGCTAATTTTAAAGTAAAACAGCTAATTCGTTATTTTGCTCGTAAAATTTCCGTTCAAATATTACCTGTAATCCGGTGAAGCTGTTAAGACCTTGCTAGGTCAATAGCGTAGTCATTTCTAAGAAAAAAAACCGTTCAAATAGATCCAGCCGTTACCAGATTAGGCCCTCCTCGGTAGCGGCTCAAGCCTAGGTCCGTTCCCTCGGCGTGGAGCCCTTGAGTGCGCTGCTCGCGCGATACTGTGACACAAAATCTTATATCACTGCGACAACATTACATATATCACCTCTACACACGTGCACGTATACACGCTTACACATGAAAGTGGAAGGGTTTTATTTCTTTCCCTTAGTGAACTGAAATAGTTTAGTAAATTATCTGATACGAAATATTTGTTGAGGTATGAATGCTTGGTACACATATATGCTCCAACAACTCATATATGTATGAATAGTTAGCTTAGGTCAGCTCAGATAGTTCGCGAATTGCACATATCAGGCAACAGCCCAAGCCGAGGTGTGCCGTTCACCCTTTAGCTAGTTGTCAAATAAAATTAGCTGAGTGCCCTAAGCGCCCACCTCAGTAGTCCCGTGAAGCTGTTAAGACCTTGCTGGGTCAATAGCGTAGTCATTTCAAGAAAAAAAAGCCGTTTCAGAGATAACCCGGAACAAATAAACAAACAGACATATCGACAGCATTAAAAAAAATGTTGATATTTGTAGCGCCGCAGATATATGTGTTCACCAAAAAGTATTTATTTTAATATTATATACACACTCTTTATTTTTATAATACGTAATATATCACAAATCAAAAATTGGGAACAAAACTAATGTACCTACAATAAACTTATTGAGGGATTTCAGTTTGTCATGCAGTGGATTTTATATTTTATTCATAACCTTTTGTTACTAGATTCTATATTGTGTTAAATTGATAGCGTTTTATGTAATATGGTTCGTTTGTGTATAAGTGAAATGAATGAAAAATAATACCACGGAGCATGAATTCTGTGGTCTTGAAAATGAAGAAGATAAAAAATTACGAAATGTTATATAGAGTAATTGGCGTTTACACCTTTTCATTAACTTGGACATAAAAGAAAACTGGCTAAAGAATTTATAATAACTTCCCATATTGACAACTTTACAATTGAGAGTTTTTGGCGGGATTTTAGTCCGTCATATAGTGGATTTTATATTTTATTCATAATCTTGACTGTATATTGTGTAAATTTGGTGGTTTTTTTTTCGAACTGACTACGCTATTGACCTGGCAAGGTCTTTACAGCTTCACCGGACTACCATAAATTTGGTGGTGTTTTACGTAATATAGTTAGTTTGTTGTGCATAAGGGAAGTGCATGGAAAACAATACCACGGAGAATGACATTCTGAGATGCCACAAAAACTCCCTGAAGGTTCTAACAAGGGATCCACCACCTTGTTAGAATATAGATTGATTCACACGATACATAATATTAAAATGATCGCACGACGCTTGTGATATTATTGACTACGTGACAATGGCCGTAATAACCGGGAAGATTGATTGCCAAAAATATAGTTAAAAAAAAAACTTCGGACTTGGCAGTATGGATTAATTCCTTCGCCTGTCTTATTGGATGAATATTATTACTACTAAACTTTTTGAATAACAACACAAAATAAACTTGGAAAATGTTTGCGATATAAAAGTACCACGTATAATCAAAAATTGGAAACAAAACTAACGTAGAACAAACTTTTTGAATAGGAACACAAAGTATACTCGGAAAATATTTGCGAGAGAATGTTATCATGTTACCATGGCAACGCATATAATATTGACGGTAACACGCAGCGGAAGCTCTCAAAATAGCCCGATTTTGTGACATTCTTCATTAGTGCTCCGCTTCTATTGGTTTTAACGTGATGATATGTAGCCTATAGCCATCCTCGATAAATAAGCTATCTAACATTGAAAGAAATTTTCAAATCTGATAGATAGTTCTTGAGATTATCGCGTTCAACCAAACAAACAAACTCTTCAGCTTTATATTTTAGTATAGATGTGCAATTTGAATAATTATAAAGAGATCTACAACATTTTTAAATTTTCACATAGGTAATAGACAAATCTGCCCAAACGGAATCCACTCGTCACTAGACTTAGTCATTTTTCAAAGACCTCCTGTCTCAACCACTGTTCTTAGTTTTTTACTTATGTCAGAATCGTTAACGATATTTTCACTTTAAAAAGTTTTTTACAAGTAATAAATAACTAAATATATCAAGGAATAATACCTAATAGGACTTAGGCAAAATTAGCATTTTACAAATACTTATTACTGCATTTTGCGTTATCCACAATTGCCGTTGTATTACAAAACCCATTGGGAACCGTCATATTACAAAAAACAACAGGAACAGGTAAGCCTAAACTACTGTTAGAATAGTTAACTTTTATCCAAACACCATGTACTTCAATTACTACAAGATGGATATTTAAACAAGGTAACTACTATACGAATTAGTTAAATAACTGTCTGCCAGATGGTAAGCAATCTAATTTTGTTAAGCTAATTCAGACCAACATTTTAAATGTCGGTCAAATCCAATTAAGTCAGATTAGAATCTATTATAGCGCCCCGTAAAGTTTTGGTGGAAGTACGAGCGGAGGGCTGACGGTGGTTATAAAAAATAATTAACATCTCGTACAGATAATAAAAGAATTAATAGCTTGTATGTGTCGAGATATTAGAATTATGAAATTAAGACAGTCGAACCTGAAACAAACGCTTCGTTATGTGAAATTGTCATCAGCTAAAGCAAAAGTTATTCTGTGCGGACTTTTTGAATTCGGCGAAAGTGTAAACGCATTTCGATTACAAAACACAATAATAGCGTAGGATATGATTTTGTTTTTATTGCAGAACTCCAAAATAAGTCCACTATACCTGTCACAATTTAATAACAACGGCGAACGTCGAGAAATATCTATCCCAAGAGATTTCTAAACGAGACCAGCTAAAATAGAGTCACTGTGATGGTTTATAATATGTAATATGGTTGACTTGTTACATGCATGCTGGTTGCAATTAATCTGGTACAGATTCCTATCACTACATATAATAACTGGTCCCGAAACGCAATAAAGCTATGGCTGGTGTTACATAGCCTATAATGATCCGTACTAAATAATCGGTTGGAAAAACCAAGATTTTTTTTTATCTCGTGATAGTTCCAGATCACGGTAAAGAAAACCATATCTTGAGTTTTATAACGGTGGTAGAGAATAAATATTTGTATTTCTCAGTTTGCTGCGCTAATTTAACACTCATAGTGCAGTATACAATGATTTCTTCTTCCGAAAAATATTATAGTTATGAAGATTTAAATGCACTGAATCACTTCTCGCTTTCGGATTTTAGCTATTATATTTGATAATGACGTAGTAGTGTAAATTCTGTGATATTATTTTCGTATTTACAATATGAGTTTTGGATAATTGTTATATCCAGGGGCTCAAAAATACATCTGAAAAGCCACTATTCTCAAATTATTTTTTTTCTACCACCACTTAATATCAAACTAAGTATTGTGAAGATTTTGTTAAGACTATGAATAAGGATTGTGACGCGTATCACCTTCTCAAGACCAATAAATCGGTGTAGGGAAAATTAAAAAGGAATTATGGTAATTTCATAAATATGATGTAAATTTTAATACAATGATGAAAAAAGAAGAGAAGAACACGCGCTACTTTTTTAATAGGGTGTCAAGGTTTTCCCTGAAATCAAAATATTGTGAATTCCCAAAAACTTCTTTCTGCTTATAAAGTTCTGAAATATTCTTAAAAATCCATTACACGCTTTTGTTTTTTTTAATGAAAAATTTGGTAATATGTTAAATGGACATCGTGAAAGGTATCACCGAGGTATACAGTATGAAAATAAATCACTACTACGCAAAATGGCCCAAAGGATTGCTTGTTAACTTTGTTCGTCTATCTACTACAAAAGTCCAATTAATAATAAAGTAGAAAAGACCAATAACTATATGAATTAAAATTGTACCATCGAAAAGAATTACTAACAGTTTACGTTGTCAAATTTTGAACTTGATAACTTGTTTTCTGAGTACTTTGCTATCATAAGTGTTTGATACTAATTTGATGAGTTTTTAAGAAAATAAAACCACATGTGGAAATATTTTTGAAAGAGAAGAGTATGACTCATTGTCACGTTCCGCCTAAGCCGAGCGTACAAGCGAGAGCGCTGAACAAGCGATAGACAGGCGAAGCGTTCGGTCTGTGATGCATGTAATTAATCTGTACAACTTAAGTAACATTGAATTAAAGAGTAAAAGAGTTAATTTATCATAATAAGAAAATATTAACTCCTTTGTTTTATACAAAATAATAATGATAATAACTCAATTCAATTCATATTAGTATGGGATTCTTCATCAATGTTTTCTTACGACGTTATCACGTAATTGTCGTTCGTAAACCGGGTTTACAGACAACTGTTTTTTGTCAAATAACGATTAAGGAGCTTCATATATAGAGTAATCATTCACTAAAATTAGAAGTACCAGTGGTATTGAGGACTAGAAACTAATTATTATCTGAACTAAAATACAGTAACTTTTTATTATACGCTATTAAATGACTACACAGTCCATACCTTTAATAAGAACCGAAAGCGATGTCTCATCCAAAATAGCTTGTACATGAATAATTTATTATAATCGGAGGAAACTTTTGATCTAATTATTATATCACATATTCCGATAGACGCAAGTGTATGAATAGGTAAAACATTTTTAACGAAGTTTCAATATTCGTTCAGTATAAGCGAATTGATGGCAAAAATTTAAAAATCAATTTCAAAAACGTCCCGTCTGTCTGGACCATGGTTAAATGAAAAAAAAACTCACTGAACTTCGTTAAAATAGTATATTAATAATTCTAGGTACACGTAGGGAGATATAGAATTATTATTGACGAGTATTACAAAAAAATAAATTATTTCTCCATATGTCTACAAATACAAAACAAAGTTATAGCTCTTACAGACATACGAATTGTTTGGATGAATTGAGTAATAAAAAATATTTTAGTTCGATTGATTGAGGTAGAACTTGACACTGATATTTATTTTGGATTTATTTGCAGTAGCAATGATATTGTAGGTTCTAGGTAAATTATTGACATTTTAGTATTTGAAATTTATCATATATGCTTCTCGAGAGGCGACAAGTGTCATGTTAAAACAAATCATCAATTAAAATATAAGATAAAAGACAAATATGTAATCATAACCATGAATATTTGGAATACAAGATTCCTAATTTGAGTATGTTATTATACCAGATGAATATAAAGGCCTCTTTATAAGTTTATATGTGCATATAACTATATCTAAATGCTTCTTGTTATGACAAACCTCTATTAAAATGAGCAAAAAAAAAGTGACGTCATTGAACACATGTATAACTGACTAACAGTTGCCGGCTATTTCGTCTGCGTTCGTATCTGTATAAATGTTAACACAGTACATTATTTACATGTAAAAGTGTACATAAAGCGCGCGCCGACGTAGTGTTGAGATGGCAGCATTTTTTCAAATTTACTTGATCCCATAAGTATCAAGTAAACCTATATTTTGAACAGTTTAAAAAATATATTTTTGTTATTTGACTGTATAAGCTATATAACTTTTTGTGGGTGGTAAAGCCATGCTAAAGCTATTACTGGTTTCATTCAGCATGAATGGGTCGGCTCACCCAGGGTAGTACCACCCACTCATAGAAAAACAACGTGAAGTAACAAAGTTACATTGTTGCGACGAATTCAGTGAGAGCGCCGGAGACCCACTCCCTCTTGCCCCATTCCCCCCTCATACACAGGCTGGCAACGCATTTGCGACTACCCTGGTGTTGCAAGAGTCTATGGACGACGGTCATCACTTAACATTAGGTGACCTATCTGTTCGTTTGCCTCCTATGATATAAAAAAAAATAAAAGTTCATGAAAGGATATTTGGTCGCTTTTTGTGACAAAGTTCCAAACATATATACATCCTAATAAACTTTCCCATTTATTATATTTTTAGGTGTGTTTTATTTAAGCTAACAAATGGAAAAACATGTTTTAATAATCTACTTAAACGATTTGTAAATGTATAAATCCCTAAGGAGGGAGATAATAAATGTTTCATTAATGTATTGGAAATTATTTTAAATACAACTACTAAACGTATTGTGTGAAATATTTATTTGGGTATCCTATAACAGATAATATATTTGTTATTTATAACTTGCAGATAATCATTACAATATTATTACAACCGGAAACATATTTTAATATTTCATAGTTATATTCGTTCATGCTTCACTTTAACAATTTACTAACCTCTGCCCGCGACTTCGTTCGCGTCGAATAGATACTTTGGGCTAATGCTAACACGCAGCGGAAGTTCTAAAGAGGAAAAAAAAACGATTTTTGAAAATTCTTTACTGGTGCTCCGCTCTTATTGATTTTAGCGTAATGATACATGAGCCTATAATCATCCTTGATAAATGATCTATCTAACACTGAAAGATTTTTTTAAATCGGACCAGTAGTTACTGAGATTACCCCCTATAACCTCAGAAACTCACAAACGTTACCTCTTTATAATATTATTATAGATAACATCTGCATTATTTTAATTTTAAATTTCTACTATAATAAAATTTATCTAAAAACTATAAAATATGATGTTTTGATGGTATTTATAGTAACACAACAACAAGTCTAACAGTTTTTACATTTGAAATTGTAAGATCTAGTTTACCCGAACAACATACCATCGGAGGGCGCGACACTCGCTAATTGGAAAATGAAAATCCTATTCCAGTTATCGAGTGCGAATGCTTGGGGTATTTCCACCAGGATAACGGTATGAACAGATTACAAAAGTCCTCGCAACACTGCGGACGATACGTCGAAAATTAATATATGGAGGGTTGGATAGTTTACATTCTCTGTATATTAGAGAGTTTATAAAAATACTAGAGATTATCATAATGAAACTATGACCCTTAAGAAATTCTTATCTAATCTATCTAACACCTTTAAACGAGCAATTCTTGTAAATATATCCGTGAAATTTTGTATGTAGGTAGTTTCGGGGGCGATAAATTAATCTAGTTAGATTTTATTCACAGAAAACTTTTTTTGACTGAGTTTTCAGGCAATGAAAAAATATAGCTATAATATAACTGCAAATTTCGCCGCCGCTGTCAAAACAAAAATAGCTCGGATGGAAATCGTTGCTTCGAAAATCCGTGAAACCCGTGTTCGAATCCAAGTGACAGCAGAAGAGATGTACTTTTTTAATTTACTTTTTTTTGTACAAAAGTGTTAATTTTATAAGGCAAACCTAATAGTTTATTTTAATTTAAAAATGTTTTTAAAGAACCGAGCTAGGCTTGGTCGTCCAGGTACTCTAATACCTTTAAACGAGCAATTCTTGTATATTTTTATATTTGTATATATTCAGGATCTCGGAAACGGCGTCATCTATTTCCGTGAAACTTAGTGAGCAGGTAGTTTCGGGGACGAAAAATCGATCTAGCTAGATTTTATTCATAAAAAACTTTTTTAACTGAGTTTTCAGGTAATGAAAAAATTTAGCTAGGATATAAAGGTAAATTTCGCCGTCGCTGTCAAAACAAAAATAGCTCAGATGGAAATCGGTTGCTTTGAAAATGCGTGTAACCCCAGTTCGAATCCGAGTGACAGTAGAAGTGATATATTTTTTTAATATTTTTTTTTTTTTTTGTAAAAGAATATTAATTTTATAAGGCAAACCTAACAGTTTATTTTAATTAAAAAATGTTTTATAAAGAACCGAGCTAGGCTCGGTCGCCCAGGTACTTTAAATAATTCTTCGTTATGAATTGCGTTTTTAGGTATATTATAGTGTTTTTGTTTACTGAAGATGCTTCAATAGGTGGTAGAGTCACGCTGAAGCTATAATTGGTTTTAGAATGAATGGGTCGGCTTGCCCGGGGTAGTACCATCCGACCCACAGAAAACTGACGTGAAGTAACAGTGCTTGCGTTGTTGTGTTTCGTTCAGTCTATGAGAGCACCAGAAACCTACCTTCCTCTTCTCCCTTCCCTCCATCCACTTTTCCTACCTCCCCCCCGTCTTCCTCACCAGCGCAGGCTGGCGACGCATTTACGACTCCCCTGGTGTTGCAAGTGTCTATGGACGGCGATGTAATTTAACATCAGGTGACCTACCAGCTCATTTGCATCGTATGACATAAAAACATATTTCTGCAAATAAAATCGTGATAATAGTAAAGAGTGGTGCAATAATGTTCCTTCCATGACAGCAAATGTTTTTGTTATGTAAATTTTAGCATTTGATCCCAATCTCACGTCGTATTAAATGACAAAATATCAACCTAAATGGTAAAGACGCTAAACCTTGAGGGGAGGGTTCTTAATTAAAAGGGGAAGGCTTAAGTGGTAGAGCCACGCTGAAGCTATTACTGGTTTCAGCATGAATAGGTCGGCTCGCCCGAGGTACCACCCGAACCACAGAAAACCAACGTAAAGTAACAGTGCTTGCATTGTTGCATTTCGTTCAGTCTGTGAGAGAGCCAGAGACCCATTTCCCCTCCCCCCTCCCTTTCCCCATTCCCCCCGAAAGACAGGTTGGCAACGCACTTGCGACTCCCCTGGTATTGCAAGAGTCTATAGACGACGATGATCACTTACCATCAGGTGACCCGTCTGTTCGTTTGCCTCCTATGACATAAAAAATGCAGTTACCAGAACACATCTATATAAGTACTTTAATTATTTTTAAGTTGACGGTGGTAAGCCAGGTGGGTTAAGAAAAAGCCATACCAATTTTCTATGCTTTCATAACAACGTTCACGGCAATTGAGACAATGTCTGAATACACTAAGCTTTTTTTTTCTCGAACTGACTACGCTATTGACCTAGCAAGGTCTTAACTGCTTCACCGGATCACTGAGCCATTACTGCTTTATTTGTCAAACATTTTTTGATAGAGGTTTTAGTCAGAATTTTTAATTAATATATATTAAATGTTAGCGCGACACAGTGAGACTTTTGTACCTAATAGAAAATACGATGTAATCAAAACAACAACGATTTTGTGATCTACAATGTATCACCATTCACCACTCTAAGTAACTGGATATACCAATATGATATAACAGATAATAATTTCTTGATTTATAGGTTCATTTTGTAATACTCACTAATATTTCAAATGCGAAAGTAACGTATTTCGGTGAAGCTGTTAAGACCTTGCTAGGTCAATAGCGTAATCAGTTCGAGAAAAAAAAAGAGCGAAAGTAACTCTGTTTGTCTGTCTGAATGTCTGTCGTGCTTTCACGCCAAAACTACTAGAGCGATTTAAATGAAATTAGGTACACAAATAGTCTAGAACCTAAGAAAGGACACAGGCTACTTTTAAATGCGAAAAAGGGTTAAAAGGGGTAAAAGGGGATGAAATTTTTAGGATGTTGATGCCATACAAATAAACATGACATTCAAAATTTGTAAGTTTTATTCTCAAGGGTGTAAAATAACAATAGGAAATAGGAGTTGAAAGTTTGTTTGGAAATACATAAGGTTCTGCTCCGATTTGAAAAATTTTTCAAGATCTTCCGCTACGTTTTAGCTCAGTTATTATTCCACGCGGACGAAGTCCCGAGCAGAAGCTAGTTCTCAATATACAAAAGCTTTGATAAAAAACAGATGTGAGATAATTAAATCTAATAACAGTATAAATACAAAGCATTAATAAAGCAAATACATATAAGACTATTGTATTAATAGAATACTATATTTAGGAATATCAGTTACGTTTATAGAGCACAAGAATCACATGACAAATATAGGTACTGTATAGGTACTGTAACAGAGAAGCCCTTGGGAAGCTTAGCTCAGGCGTGTAATTACTGTTAATAGCCTTTCGATTATCAGATATACGTACACATAAAGTTACGTTGTTGTAGGTATATAAATTCTAATACTCTGAGATCCTTGATTTAAATTTTAGAAACAGCAAAACTTATAGAGATTTGCATTTTATAAAAATGAAGTAATTAATTTTGTATTAACTCTTTGCTGTTCTAAATAATTTGTAAAATATAATAAGAATAAATTCTATACAGGTTCTTAAGAAAAATTTGTAAGCTAAAATACATAGAAAAGAAATACGATGACTAAATTAGACAATCTCCCAAAGAATATCTTAAATGTGTACCATACTGTTACATGGGAGGCTTGTTATCAACGAGTTGTTAAGTGCATGCGAATCAAACAGGAATAAATCATTGAGATAGGATTGTCGCTTTCCAATTAGTATTGCGTCAGTACCCCGTCTCTCGAAGACAGATACCCTTTGAAATGTTTGAACTGGATGCTTTTGAACGGAACGTTTTAAATAGGTATTTTTAAAAGTTGTAATTTGATTTTAATTGAGCGTTGTATTTTCCTCATTTTGAATTAATTGCCTTTTACTGTATACTTTTACTGTATACACTTATTTGACACCTTTACATTAGAGTTGTATAAGAAATAATCGAGTTATTTATAATTTATATGAGGTACATTTTAAAAAATATATTGTTTTTACTCAACAGTGTGTATTAAATATAATATTTTGATATTAATTGTCTTTCGTCAATAACAGCATCTTTTTTATATACTAGGAGGCAAACGAACAGGTGGGTCACTTGTTGTTAAGTGATCGCCGCCTTCTATATACACTAGCAACACCAGAGAAATCGCAAGTGCGTTACCAGCCTGTGCCTGGGGGAATGGTTTCGTTGGGAGGGTTAGGGGAGAATTAGGGCGAGGAGGGGAGGTGGGTCTTCCTGTGCTCTCACTGACCAAAAGAACCGCTATAATGCAAGGACAGTTAACGTCAGTTTTCTGTGAAAGGGTGGTACTATCCCGGGCGAGCCGACCCATTCATAATGAAATCAGTAATAGCTTCAACGTGGTGTTGAAGGTTGAATCTGACGTCGGTTGACATTGTTGGTATTTAACTATAAAATATAGAAAATATATTTTTATTACTGATGTTTTTATATTTTACAGCACAAAGAAGCCACGCATCGCTGAAGACGTACTGTTTATAAAAATCGTAAGATCTTAAAAGCTACCCATCCGGAACACTGTTAGCAATTTTACATATCTAATGTACACGTTACATGTTACAGTAGTAGGCGTGTGTGTCGTAATTACAAATATTTTTAAAAGAGCATTTCTGTAATCGTACATCGTCCCACAAGGTTACATTTCTTTAATAAAGTTTTAAAAAAGCGTGTTGAGCTGCGGGCAACTGCTAATGTTGAATAAAACAAGTTATAAATGGGTCGCATTGGAACACAAATTATTCTTTATGAATTGAATATTGTCTGAACCGTGAAATCTCATCATGATTCTTGACAAATGAAATAAAACGTATTATGTATAGTAAAAACCAATTATATCTGAAAAGGATTCTAATAACGGAGATGCCGCAAGCGTTGTCGCCCGCCTAATTTTAACCGATAATAACTGGTCTCGACATGGACATCATACACAGAATCTTTGTGGGAACTGCCCGTTGCGTGATACATCATACTACCTGCACAGGGATGTTCCTATGTTAAATAAATAAATAAAAAAACAAAAACCTTTTTACTATTACAATATGAACTCCGTAAATTTTATTAATAATATAATTTTGTTTAGACATCTGAGCTAACATACTAATAATATACAAAGTTTATATGTATATAACGTGCCCGTACTGTTAGATTTTTGTAAGAAAAAATTGTTGCAGTTGTCTAGGAACAAATAATAAAATACATATCAGTAATTTTTAGAAATGTCTGTCTATTTATTTGCACACAGATCACTGCTAAGTTCATAATAAAACCTCTTCAAGAAAACCAGAATGTAAATATTTGAGTAACATGTAGTCCTTGTTTCATTATAATCGGTTCGGTCTTTCAAAATTTATTGCAATTTAAATGATGTCGCAACGTAAGTACGAGATAAATGTAGATAAGTGAATGTACTTAGTAAATTCAGATGCCTTATTAATCACTGTTTTTTACATAAGTTCCACGTTGACGAAGTCGCAGGTACATCAAATAATCTAATAAGACATATCCAAGAAAGTGGTTACCTATGTACATTATCTATTTACTATAATAATAGTTTAATCTCAAATGATTATAGAAAATTTATATTGTCTGTTGAAAATGCTTTGGGTCATAATGTAAAATCTTTTTGGCGGTTTATCAAATCTCGTAGAGGATACAAAAATATGCCAGCATTTAGCAGTGTCTATGAAGATCATTTTTGCCCTAGTATTGATTTAAGTTTTCCTATTAATACACATGCTGTTTTATCAAAAATTACTCTCCAAAGTACTAATATAAATCGTAAGCTAAAACATATTGATCCTAATAAGATTCCCGGTCCTGATGGTATTCCTGCCAAATTTATCAATGCTTGTGCGGATGAACTTACTTTGCCATTGATATTTAATAAATCACTAGATAATGGTACTTTTCCACATGCGTGGAAACTGGCATATATTATCCCTATACACAAAGATGGTGATATTTCCAATTGTGAAAATTACAGGCCTATAAGTATAATTTCATGTATTGCTAAAGTTTTTGAATCTTTGGTATATGATTATTTTTACTTTCAAATAATCTCCTTCATTTCTGAAAAACAACATGGATTTATTAAGCATAAATCAACTGTTAATAACTTACTTGAATACAATAATGCACTCTGTAAGGAATTTGCTAGAGGTGGCCAAATTGACACCATTTACACCGATTTCAAAAAAGCCTTTGATAAAGTAAATCATTTTATTCTTATTAAAAAATTAGCTCTTTATGGAATTCATGGTAATTTACTTCGTTGGGTACAATCCTATTTAAATAATAGAAGTCAATTTGTAGCTATTAAGGGTTCTACTTCCTTACCATTTTTCATTATGTCAGGTGTGCCTCAAAGCTCTCACCTTGGCCCACTATTCTTCATAGTTTTTATAAACGACTTGATTATTTAACTTTCTTGTGAATCATCATTACTTTATGCAGACGATCTCAAAGTGTTTAAATCTATTAGTTCTACTTCTGATTGCTTCTTTCTACAACAAGATCTCGACACTATATCCCGTTGGTGTATTGATAACTTTATGTACCTTAACGTTGACAAATCTTTTGTTATTTCGTTTACCAATAAGAGATATAAAATTTCCTATCCTTACATAATTGACAATCAATTACTAACAAGAAAGTCTTTGGCAAAAGATTTAGGAATCTTATTTGATGATAAATTATCATTTAGAGAACATTACCATGACATCACTAGTAGAGCTTTTAGAATTTTAGGTTTCATAACTAGATCATCCTTATCTTTTAAAAGCCCTAACAGTCTTCTCATTCTATTTAACAGTTTAGTTCGTAGTATCGTCGAGTATGCATCTGTAGTTTGGTCACCCTGTTACACCATACATTCTAAAACTATTGAGGCAGTTCAAAAAAATTTTTCAAAAATTCTGTTACAGGTATGGTCATGCTCACAGTATCTTTTCTTACTATGACAGATTAAATAAATATAACATTATACCGTTATATGTTCGTAGAATTCAACATGATCTAGTATTTCTTCATAAATTGTTGCACAATTATATTTCAACTCCCTCCTTGCTAGAGTCTCTTAATTTTAACACCAATTTTAATTATCGTTTTCCTAAAACATTTATTCTTATAACTTATATGAATAATACTTCTTATTTCAACCCAATTGTACGTATGACTCGTATATATAATGAGCTTGCAAGCAAACACATTTCATTAGACATTTTTAACCATCGGGCATTCAAATTCAAAAAAACAGTTAAACACATTTTATATCCATGACCATCTAAACAACAGTTTCCATATTATATTTTAATATTCATTATTTATGTTTCACAACGTGTTCTTTATTTTATTTTTTTTCAATGGGGTAATTTTAGTTTTCATAATTGAATTCATTTGAACTTTTTCGTTTATTCTTTTATATATAGTTTTTTTAATCCAATGTTTCTATATATTTAAACAATTATTATTTCCTTATTATTATTATGATTAGTGTAAGTTAAGTTTCTATGTGGTAAAGCGTTTTAGGTCTTCAGTCTAGTTTATTTTTTATTATTGCTATTGTATTATTATTTTTGATTGTCGTCTGTTGCTTTATCCATGTATAAATAAATCAATAAATAAATAAATAAATAAAACTGTAACAAGTCGAAATCTGCACATTAAATATTTTTTGAAAATTTTAATCAGAGTAGACTATGTTATCGATATAGAAGCCAAAAATAATCTTTTTACAATTTTTGTCTGTCTGTCTGTCTGTCTGTCCCTATGTACACGCATCACTCTGAAAGTACTGAACCTATCTTGACGAAACTTGACATAGTGATAACTAATATTACGAGATTACATCAAATATACTTTTTGTCCCATAAAACGCAAGGAGTTCTCCAGAATAACGAAAAGTAAAAATTTTTAGTTAACGTAACTAGACTTTTTTGCGACACCTTAGTACAAGAGCCGGCAACGTTGGAAGAACAAGAATTTTAGAGTACCTGATTCTTTAATATATGAATATATATTTTTTTGTATCATAAGAGGCAAACGAACAGGTAGGTCACGTGATGTTTAGTGACCACCACCGTCTATAGACACTAGCAACACCAGGGGATTTGCAAGTGCGTTTCCAACCTGTATATGGGGGAGGGTAAGGGAAGGGAAAGAAGGAAAGGGCAAGAGAGGTGGGCCTCCGGCACTCTCACTGACCGAACGAAACACTACAATGCAAGCACTGTTATTTCACATCGGTTTTCTGTGAGAGGGCAGTATTAGCCCGAACGAGCCAACCCTTTCATGGTGAAACCCGTAATAGCTTCAGCGTGGCTCTACCACCTACAGAAATTATCAATATATCAATAGACAGAATTTAGGACACTTGGTAGCGGGTTAACATTGTATTTTTAATAGGCATTTTGATTTATGATTAATCAATAATAAGTTTAGGAACATTTTTTTCAGTAACTTTTAAACGCAATTAAACAGTCAGACACATTTTTTATAAACAATCATATATATACCCGCTGATATATTTTATAAATAAAAAAAAGAATGTGGTGTCCTGGGACACCAGGTAGGAACGAAGTTCTTTCGCCTAATGTAGAATCGAAACTATTTGGAAAAAAAAAATCGTGCTCAATTTCATGTAATCGTAATTCAAATTATCAATTAAAATAACAAAATATGTCTCTTTATTTTTGTTTGATGTATATCATAGGAGGCAAACAGACAGGTGGGTCACCTGATGTTAAGTGATAACCACCGTCCTAGACACTAGCAACACCAGGAAAGTCGCAAGTGCGTTGCCATCCTGTGTTTGGGGGAGGGGAGAGGGAGGGTGGGAGAGGAGGTAGGTCTCCGGCGCTCTCACTGACCGAACGAAACGCAACAGTGCAAGAAGCACTGTTACTTCACGTCGGTGTTCTGTGAGAGGGTGGTGCTACCCCGGACGAGCCGAAACAGCTGAAACGAAACGAGCTGAAACCAGTAATAGCTTCACTGGGGCTCTACCACTTTGAAAATCAATAAAAAATTGAGGTGTAGGTTGCAATACAAATGTTACCAATTATTAGATATCATGTCATTAGTCAAACTTATAATTGTAGTCTTCATTCATCTTTGCTTCAACAATAAACTTGTAACATCCTCATACCTTTGTTGTACCGTGAAGCTATTGAACAGACTCTCGGAATTGCTCTCCACTCTTTCGAAAACATCAAATCCTTTAAATATCACGTGAAAAAAAAACAAACGTGTTAGAGTCATGACGGTTGGTTAACTGGGATTAATGTACGAAAAGTGACAGAACCTACGTCAGGTTCAATTTGGGAAGCACTACCACCACATATAATTCTGCTGCAAAGAAGCATTATTACCGCTGTTGTGTTCCAGCCAAAAGGGTTTGGTTGACAATATTAATGGTAGACGGTGAGTTTTAATTGATTACGATTGGCCACTGAATTTCATTTCTACTGAGGTTAATGTAAACAGTTATAGACTATTCTAAACACTCAAACTATGATGGACTGTATGCTCGTTAGTTACTTAGCGTTGGCTAACTTTTGCTTGCGTTTATGTAGTAAAAATATTTTTTTCAATATTCGGGAACGGTACTTTTTAAAAATTACCATATGTCCTTCTGTGAATATCTCACAAAGTCTATGCTTAATTTCATAATGGTCGGCTAAGTAGTTAGGGTGTGAAAATATAACAAACAAACTGATATTCGTATTTACAATACTAGCTTTTGACTGCGGTCACGCTCGTGTTAACATAGATTTGACCAACCGCTGGGGAACGATACTTTTTCCTGGATGAAAGGTAAGTTATATGTATACTTCTCTGTACCTTTAACAATGTGTACGCAAGATATCATGATGATTGGTTGAGCACTTAATGCCTGAAACCGTATCAAACAAACTCATATTCATAATTATATTATTAGTTATTGTTATTTTATAATTTACTAGCTGTTCTTCCAATTTCGTCCGCGTGGAATATTTACTTCGGGCTAACGCTAAAACATAGCGAAAACTCTTAAAAAGAAAAAAAAAAGATTTTAAAACATTCTTCATTGGTTCTCCGATCCTATTGACCTTAATGTGATGATATATATCACCTATAACCTGCCTCGATAAATGAGCTATCTAACAATGAAAGAATTTTTCAAATCGGACCTGAGATTAGCGCGTTCAACCAAATAAACAAACAAACCCTCCAGTGCCATAATACTAGAATATATTATAACATTTTATTTTTACCTTTTTTATTCAGAGGCGAGAAAACGTAATGATAATTATGGTTAGTGACAAAATATGAAAAAATATTTTTTTATATTATAATTGATTATTTTTTATTGTTACTAGCATTTTTGGGAAGTTATTACATGTGTTTTCTAATTGTAAATAAGTTAATATACAGTGATCGTATAAAATGCACATAGATAAAAAAAATCATCGTGAATCGTATGTCACCCCTACAAGCTATAGAATAGGAGGATGTTTGGGTATTGTAGTGCGAAACTGAAATCAGTGACGTCTATTCGACGTTGACGAGATATTGCTTGTTAAAGTTCAATTTAGAATTTTAGCGAGGCCTAAGTTTGCACAATGGTTTATTATCAATAGGCATTTGAACGGAAAATTAAACGAGTTTATCGAGAATGATCGTCACAATTTCGGTAAATCTAATTTCAATAATGAACATACATAGTTAACAGGATAATGTTACCTAGAATTTGCTCATATAGGATGAAATTGTAGAACTATCTAAACATAACTAGCTATAATATTTGTATCCAAATCTTATAGAAATTTGTTTTGTTTTTAATTTTTTATTCACCATGACGGAATTATTCGACAAAATATAAGTCGAAAATAATAATTTAATGATATACATCACTAGCCCTTGCTTGCGACTTCGTCCGCGTAGTAATAGTTACTTTGGGCTAACCTTAACAAACAGCGGAAGCTCTCAAGTGAAGAAAAACACCGATTTTGAAACCTTTTTTCATTGGTGCTCCGCTCCTATTCGTCATAGCGTGATATATAGCCTCGATAAATAAGCTATATAACACTGACAGATTTTTTCAAATCGGATCAGTAGTTTCTGAGATTACCCCCTACAACGTCACAAACTCACAAAATTTACCTCTTTATAATATTAATATAGATAATCATTGAAAAACAGGAAAATGAAAATTCTCATTCTCTCACCGTTACAAGAAAGTAATATAATTTAAAGTGATTACAAACGTTATCACATTTAGGTATGTTTAATGCTTCATTCATTAATTAAATTTAATGCTTCAATGTTCTCTGCGTTTATTAGATAAACATAAAATATGAAAATATTTATAGAACTATTATTCCGATAAAAGTTATGTATTATTTACAGAAAAGTATATTTGACTTTGGACTTTGTCTATATAAGTTTTCACAAATGTCAAATTTTATTTTTAGTGGAGAATTAGTATTTAAGATTATACATAGATTAAGAAAGAAAAATATATACTTAAGTAATTACATTATTGCAAATCAAATGTTATCTTTTTAAATATCACAAATCAAACTTCCTTATCTTAACGTGACGTCACTTAATGAAGTGATAACTCTTTACGGCATATGAATATTATTTATCTGAAATAAAAATCATTTCCTTTCAACACCATTAAGTTCTTTTTAAAGAATTGTTAAATTTTGTGAGTAAAATTGAACTTTATAATATTATGTATTATTATTATAACCTAAGTATTCTATCAGTTACGTCTAGTTTCGAGGTAAATTAAGATTAGTCTTGGCCTAAAGGCTTGTACATAGTTAAAAACGAATGAAAGTATTTACAAGGTGACATTAATCTGCTCTAAAATCTGTTTTATAATGCTGTGAGAATTATTTCGAAGTAAGCTACATTTATAGAAATCCTTAATCTACCAAAAGTGTGCGTATCTTATAGAATCGACAAATAACAAGACTTCCACTGATTCCAATGCTAGAATAAAGCCTGTTCTCATTTTACAAATAGTTTTCATTATTTACGTGTTCACCTAAAGTCAATGTCAACCTCTAACTTATCGAATGACATCACTTTACGTTTGGAATTAAGTTCCTATTTACATAACATATGACTTTTTTTTTGCAAAAATTATAATTTTAAAATATACCGTTTAGAAATGCATTTCTCATAACTATTATGACAGTCCGTTAGTGGTATCCGCCGCAAACTATGAACCCGTACCTAACGCTGTGCGTTATAAAAGACGTCCGCGACACATTTTTACCGACTTTCCTGATTCAATCACGTCAGCGAACGATCAGTACCAGCCTGTCCCTCGAAACAGAGCGTGTTCACGCCCACGCCCGCGTAACCACAGGACACGCCTCCGTGGTCTGGGGGTTAATTTCGCTCCCGCACACCCGATTAGGCCTCCTACGGCAGCGGCTCAAGCCCAGGCTCGATCCCTCGGTAGGGAGCCCTTGAGTGCGTTGCTTGCGCGATACGGTGACACACAAATATACATCACCGCTTCAACACTACACGATCACCCACACACACGTGCACGCCTACACGCTTACACATGATGTGTAAGGGGTGTCAGGGGTGTAAGGGGTGTCGACTAACATCTTAAGACTTGAGACACCCAAGCCAACCTCACCTGCACCTGGTGCACCCTGCTGAACAACGAACGAGGCAATGGCGATAGCGGGGTGGTAGGGTTTTACAGCCCGACTGGGTCGCAACCACCATGTATATCCAGTACCGGATGACTTTCGTCATTATGGCCGGCATGACAGCGGCAACCGGCGATGGATAATCTGTCTATCGGTGGTTGCCGATGTTTTTAGAATGTGCAGTCACTTTGTCGTGCTTCAATAAAAAAAAAATGTGGAAGAGTTTACTTTTTTTTCCCTTATCGAACTGCTGCTTGGTACACATATACGTTTCAACAACTCAAACATATATGAATAGTTAGCTAGGTTATCTAAGATAGGTCGCGATTTTGCATGCAACAGGCAAAAGCCAAGCCGAGGTGTGCCGTGCACCCTTGAGCTGGTTGCCAAAATAAAATCGGCTGAGTGCCTTAAGCGCTCGCCTTAGTATTCCGGTGAAGCTGTTAAGACCTTGCTGGGTCAATAGCATAATCATTTCGAAAAAAAAAAAACATAACTATTATTATTGGATAATCAAAGACAAATTAATAACTTGGCAATACACTTTACACTTTTTAACCGGAGTTTACGAAGTCCCTGTAACAGTGTTTTGTCAACCCTAACAATGGACGCCGTACGTTCACGCGCCGTCAATTTTCCTTATGGAAATGAAGAGCTTGCGACGTAAGTACAATCAGTTTATAGATAAGTTGAATTTATTCACCTTTCAGATAGACTTAACCGCGACAGCTGTTCCTAAGATTATTCATTTTAACAAAATATTTAAAATACCAAGATATTTAAGTTTATCGTCGCAAATATTAATTATTTATACACGGGATAGTCAAATACAGTCAACAAAAATGTATTATTCGATTTAACATAATATTAGGTACTTGTTTCACGTGTTGAATTGATTATTAGATCGATAATTAATTATATATTGAGGAAATTAGGCAATTTAAGTGATGTTTTAAAAATACATAGGGTAAAACGTTGTGTGTAGTGAGCATGCAGAAAGCCAGTCATTAGGCAATAACTCATCGGATGTATTAACAAAGAGTTCTAAGGGGAAGGGAAGAGGTAGGCCTCCGGCGCTCTCACTGACCGAACGAAACGCAACAATGTAAACACTGCTACTTCATTACTCTATACTTAATTAATCTATTTTAAAATATGAACATGTACCTATAAGGCGGAAATTTGTAATGTTTAATAAAGATACTCCCTGGTATTTTAGAAATACATGCTACTTACTGCTACCCTATTTCAATGATCAATATAACATTCTCTATGTTGTTGTAATAGGTGTGGAGATGGCCAGGAAAAGTTACCGCCAATTCATATTCATCCGACAGAAATCAAATTTACCCTTACTTTGTATGGGTTTCAAAGCATATTTTCACGTGTTTCCATAGCTTTGTTTCTATAACAATTTCACAAAGCTCTGTATGAGATTATTCTATGTTAGTGCAGATGATTGAATATAGTCGTAAAAATTTTGGCGATTTGATACAATTACATGTTTTTACTTTAATCCATAACTAACGATAATTTCATAGATACGATATATTGCAATAATACTTATTTAATAAAGTTGTAGAACTATCTAAACATAACTAGCTATAATATTTGTGTAATAAAAGTTTAATAAAAAATAAACAATGGATTTTAAATGAAAGATAAAATCAAACGAACTTAGCTAAACAGTAAGCCAAGGCTTAAGGCCAAATATTTATTCCGCGAGCCCAAGTTGATAAGGTGGGTGTCCACACGTCCTCTCAATATTTCGTTCGAAACAGCCAATCCTCAGGCCAAAAAGGAACCACAAGTTAAGATCACTCAAGCTAAAGCGTTGAAAGTGTGCGCAAGCAATTTCTTTGATCTGACGGAAAATGCAACAAGATGACGAGGCTTTAATCATCTACTTCCTTCTGCTATTGAAACGAGGTTATCCATGTTGGCTATACTAACAAACAAAGATTAGTAACGGAATATATCTTTGAATAAATAGATCAAACTGTATTCACTAAACTTGCAAACAAAATCTTGTTAATTGCTTAATGACAAAGAAAATCAATTCAATTCGCAGGCTTCCCATCCAAGTAATAAAATATTTACTTCACAACAGAAATGCATTCGTACTCGAATAGACACACTACACTTATATCTAAGGTGAAACTTCGGAAGTAAACTTACAGCATTATTGAGGTTTGCACTATAGCATCTAAGTAAATTTAACTGTACGTTGTTTTCTTTTCTAACGTAATTCTTGTCAGATTTAAACCAACACATTTTTTAAAACATTTCCTTGGGTATTTTATAATGTATAGTATCTATTTAAATTTGAAATATATACTACGTATATAATATGATATTTTTCTACTATATATATTAGCATTTAACTAAATAAAAATAATGTTAAATTATTGAGTGAAAGTAAAAAGTAACCTCTGACGTAATTAATGTGAGAAATGAAATCCTGCAATATTATGTTCTTAAAATAACCTATAAAGAAGAAAATAGATGTGAAAAGTAATATCACATCTTCAAAAGCTAAGATTGCCATATAGTGTTTCAACTTTGTATATAAAGATTATAATAATTATAACGTAATAAAAATTACATAAACGTAAGAGTAATGTTTACTTTTAAAAAGTAAAATTTTTGAGCAAATTAATGACATTAGTAAAATATGCAAATGACAATCGCATGGGATAGTTATTTTTGCTAAATGTCAACGAAATGCGTTTCGTATAACTTTCGAATATAAACGTTTCTTCATTATCATGTTCAAAATTGATATCAAGTATATAAATAATTAATATATGAATATATGCAGATATATAATAAAATACACAATAATAATAAAAATAATCGCTGACTCATTTTGATTACCTTATTTATAGTTTATTACAATATACAATTATAATTTCAACAAATATAGCACCAATATAATATATACATATATATATGTATATGTATATGTAATAGGAATACAGTTCCTTTGAGCCTAATAACGAAATAAACTATTGAACGTACTGGCACAGGACTGGGACAATCTGACACGGTATGTTTGTAAATAATTCTAGGTTACTTATAATTTAGGTTCGATTAAACCTTTGCCATTTTTTATACACAACGGAGCGAGCGGGAATCTGCTAGTGTTCCGAATAAAAATAAAAGCATTAATTAATTCTGGTTTAATATGAATAGGGTTTAGTAGCCATGACTTAATTTAAACCAACCAATATTCAATAATTAATTAAGCTAGGGCTTAAACATTGTGTTTGCATTTTCTACTGCTACTTTGGCTAGCTATTACACTCAAATTGGAAATCTGTCAGGAAGTAGGAGTATTCGGGAGCTGCACTTTAGACCCAGTGTCTCTGGACTTAGCGTGTCATCAACTTTGGTTATATCGTCACTTGACAATAAATTAGACTGTGGTTACATTAAACTTTCATGTTACCTGTAGGTCAAAGGTGAGAGGTTTTAAGTTTGATAAATACGTTGTGGATAGCCTTAATACCTCATAAAATATAATGTAACACTTCTTAGACAGCCTGAGTGAACTATATTTTATATAGTTCTAATGTCCAGAGCTCCACACCATTAGCACGTAATATTGAGTAAACGTCATTTAATGTCATTCACGATGGTACAATAACAGTAGAATTATATATTGATGGTTCACTGATAGTCATACGCAGTCAAACGTCATAAATTGTCGAAGTTTCGCTAATAACTCCCCGTAGCTATTTATTGGTATTTTGATCAAAACATAACACATACATTTTGAAATCGATTGTATGTTATATTTTTTACCGTGTATCCCCACCAAGAGAAATTGTCATGTTATAAAGTTTAAACTACTAATAACACTTCAATCTAATTTCTATTGAGATCTACAATGAAAAGCTTGATTTTCCTCTTATTAATGCTTGGCGTTTAACTTTTATTTCAGGTAAGGCCCTTTAGTAAGATGATCGCTCAGTGTTAACGTGGTATGACCATTGTGGTAATCGACGTAGGTTTAAATACTGTAGTGAACAGATTCTTTGATTGAATGCAACTTCTGGTAGGTGTTAAAGGCACGCTAAATCTATAATTGGTTTCTGCATGAATGGGTCGGCTCGCCCGAGATATTACAACCCTCTCACAGGAAACCGACATGACGTAACAGTGCTTGCATTGTTGCGTTTCGTTAGCTCTGTGAGAGCGCAGGAGACCCACCTACTCTCTCTTCTTCTCCACCCCCCCCTCCCAACACAGGCTGGCAAAGCACTTGCGAGTCCCCTGGTGTTGCATGTGTCTATGGACGGTGGTGACCACTTAACATAAGGTGACCCATCTGTTCGTTTGCCTCCTGTGATATAAAAAAAGAATGGATCGGGTCACTCAAGATAGTACCACCCTTTCACAAAAAACCGACGTGAAGTAACAGTGCTTGCTTTGTTGCGTTTCGTACGGTCAGTGAGAGTGCCGAAGCCCCACCTCCACTTCCAGCTGCCCCTCCCACCCAACGCAGGCTGGCAACGCACTTCCGACTCCCCTCGTGTTGCTAGTGTCCATGGACAGCGGTGATCACTTAACATCAGGTGACCCACCTGTTCGTTTGTTCCTATGACATATAACAAACTATGAGATGAAACCATAGCATAGTGGTTCACTTCTTCTAATCTCACTTTGCTAGGCCACACTCAAATTCATTCACCAAATATTGTATGTCACAGAAGATAACACTTAAAAACCAATCCTTTTCTAAATTTAGCACGTTACATCTTAGATCTCATCGTTTTTTATCATCTGATGGAGATTGTAAAAAAAAAAAAACAAAAACCTACGACGTATAAAAAAGTACTTTAATTTTCAAGCGACACGCAACATCAAATAAATACAAATGTCAACCGACTGAATATTTAAAAAAATTATACCATGCATATGTTGTCGTTCAACATTTAACCCCAACAAATTTTTATTCCCGTAACTTGAATTTATATATACCGAAATTTTGAGTTATTTTTTTTTAATTTTTAGCTCTACAAAGATACGAAATATTCAACACACTAATATCAGCATTAATTGTAATTTTCATATTTTCTAATGGTATCTAACCGTAAATGTAATCTAACCTATATATAAAACAAATTTAGAAATAATAATTTCCGTATCTTTTCTTCTTTGGAAAATGTATCGTTTCATTTAACTACCACTCACGATAGTATAATAGCATATAACTTGTTCTAGTATAATCGAATAAAAATATTACAAAACCGATAGCTTTCATATTATACGCGAAACAAATTATATAACATACATCAATAATTAAGTATAATAAATAACATTTAATAGTGACGTCTTTAATGGATTGCGATGTATAATAATCTATTCCAGTTGTAGAAAACGGAGGCCTCATAAGAAAGAAATATTTGATTATAGCTTGTGTATAGCAAAATGTGGAAAAATTCATGCCATGGACGGCCACATTACAGGGCGATTACGACATGAATAAACCGGTAATCACGCTTTATATGATTGATAAGTTAATTTGAAAAATAAAGCTCGTGTACTGTTTTCTATTCATTAAATATTTATCAATTTCATTTAAAATGAATATACTTTTTATTTTCTTTGAATATTGATTTATACTAGCTTTTGCCTAAAGCTTCGCTCACGGTAATGTAGATTTTAATTATCTCTCAGGTACAGTATTTTTTCTAAAGGAAAGGTGTCTATTTATATTATTAGTTTTTTTTATATCATAGGAGGAAAACGAACAGATAGGTTAGATGTTAGATAGATGGTTAGTGATCACCACCGTACATGGACGCCTGCAACACTAGAGGTGTCGCAAGTACATTGCCAGCCTGTGTTGTGGAGGGGAAAGGAAGGGAATGAGGAAGGGGAAAGGGAGGATAGATGAGTCTCCGGCGCTCTCACTAACCGAACGAAACGCAACAATGCATCCACTTCACGTCGGTTTTCTGCGAAAGGTTGGTACTACCCCGGGCGAGCAGACCCATTCATGCTGAAGCCAGTAATAGCTTCAGCGTGGCTCTACCACCTAAAAAAGAACGACCAAGAAAATAAAACATTATTAGTAAAATTTACAACACACCATAAATATCCTTCCACTTTCATTCTGTTTTTATTAGTTACTGCAGTAGTTAAGTAATGGATTACTTAACTATTATGAAGATACTAATTACAAAAGATTGCGTTGTAAGATTCTACAATTCTACAATGCGATAGATTTATATATGTAGAATGTTGTAATAAATTGTTAATTTTAGCCAATCGCTTACAAGAGTACAAAATATGTAAACAGAATTTTTCGTCAGATTTGAGTAAAATTATTTCGTTGTACGTACGTTGAAAATTAAATCAGTAAGTACAATAAGATCGAGAAGTATGGTATTGTTCACTTCATAAGCCATAATATATACCTATATGTTAATGTGTAATATATATGTTTAGCAAAATATTTCAAGATTATACAATTAATCCTTACTGAAATTAAGTAATATTGTGTCGGCAGGGCAATAGGACACGTGGGGTGCGCGGCAACAAGGACGGGCGGTCACCGTAGCGACCGGCGAGCTCGTAGGCGGGCCCGCCCCAAGCCCGCCATACTCGTACAAACAAACAGATTTATTTTGTTTGTACACGAGTGAATATCTCTCAAAATAATTTCAAATTTAAATATGTGATAAGTTAAAAATATAACGTTCTCATTATATTTCAAAACGAATTCCTTTTAAAAATGTTTAAAAGATTTTGCTTCATAGTGAAACCAAAGAAATAGCTTAAAAGTTAGATAAGAGTTTAATCAGGTGTGTAATTGAAAACTGCATTGGGATAATGTTGTAACTTTTCCAAGTTAACAAGAACACTAGGGCGGGAAAGTGAGGCACGAGGCAAATGGGCGGGTGCAGTAGTCTCGCTTGCACAGAATGCACCACCCCCGGCGAAATGCGCTCCGGCTGCAGTCAGCGTCGCTGAGCCGCCGCAATAGCGCGTCCATTGCGTTCGTGTACCCTTACGACAACGTTACACGACCTGTAACGAGTTACCAGGCTCACAGAACCATCGAGGAGGTAAGCCTATGCATTTCAGCGTGATACTATTCCCACGCGTTGATTTCCTCTATTGCTGTCTCGTTTTAACGCGGGTTCAAAGTTAAAACGGTTTTCCCTTTTATCGTCGGAATGTAGGAAATCGGGTTTTCGTGCCCCAACTCTCTCTTTCAGCCTGTAAGCGCTACATGATTATTATTGTAAAAGAACGCGTAAGCCTTGAAGCAATTAGAATTGTGTTTTTTGCAATTCATTTATATTAAAATTTCCTGTTTAACATATTCATCAAAATACTTTTTTGTATTGTATTAGTTTCCGTCATTAGAAATAATGTATTCCTACTTTATTAAAAGCTATTTATTATCCCTAATAATATTTCAACAGGAATTTTATTCATAGCTCTTAATTGTTTGTTGTTTATTTTAATATTATACTTCTACGCTAATAATAACTCAATGTAATAATCTTTTTCCTTTAGCCTTTTTCACTTCAAATAAGTTAGTGACATCTAAATTTAATAGTCTAATCATTTAGAACATCACTAGGAATTATATTAATACTTCAAAGATAATATTTCCATATAAAATAATGACTGTATAAATTTGAAGACTTCATCCCAATAAATCTTTCGCGCGAAACAATTTTACAGAACCTTTAAAATCATTTATCGTGACACATTTTTTTCTGTAATAATGTACAATGACAAACTATACAGAACTTGCAGCCTTTGGCAAGCTAGCCTATAAGCTATATTTTGTGATCTCTCCGTTACGTAATGCATTTTAAATTCCCACATACTCCGAACAGGTTAAACTTTTGGTGTACAATGTTCATGTATTGCGTAAATTGTACTACCGTTACTGGAAGTTCTAAGGGCGCTTTCCTGCACTGACCACTACCTTTTGAATGGGCCAACTATTTTAATTTTTGTAATATATATAACGGGAGTAGATAGATCGAAATTGAGGAGATAATGGCTTAGTACTTCGTTAATCAACGTAAGTTTAAATTCTACAATGACCGTGAATGACGGGAAAGAAAACGTTGGATTGTCTAAAGATCCCCTGTCTAACTACAGTGTTAAAGTTGAAAAACTTTGAGTGAACCCGTAGTGTTAAGGAAGCTATACTAGAATTTAATCTTCTTTCTAGACTTAGCGTCTCGTCATCTCTACATAAACCATTTAACACCAATTGAAATTATGATTAAATGCTAGACTATGAATTAACAATAGAAATATTCTCGTTATATTAAGTTGTGCATAATTTTATATATAAACACATTTTGTATATAAGTTTTTATTATTATGTTTGAACAAATTTGTTTTAAAAAAACATAACCTGAAAACAGTTCTCCAGGTTTTGTAATATTATTAGTATATGAATAGCTACATTTTAAATAAACTATTACTACTTAAAAGCTTATTTTTGAGAAAAATAAAACTCAACGGTAAGACTCGATTTGACCGCGGGCACTTTACGTCAAGCTTACCAACCGCAGTATTGACTCACTCAGGTGTTGTGTTGAAGCAGGGTGGTAGACTAGTGAGCGCACAAATTACGCTCACTATTATTACCACTTCTGGTTTGTCATGTTTCGGGATTAGTCAGTGTAGATGCAATCGGAGCATTGTTTTATTGTCTCAAGGACTGTCGGTTGTATTTCTTGAAATACAAAAATGTACAAATGTTTAAATGGCATGGAAAAAGGTAGTGAATAAAAGTGTCTATCCATCGTGTAGGCAGTGGGTGTAGTGAAAAGAAGGACGTTACGTCATACTAGTGTCCTCCATTAATAAATCTCTAATTTTAATTATACATTTAATACTTTCCGGTTTTTATTATTGCTATCCAACTTAATACTATAAATGCGAATATGAAGTTGTTTCACGGCTTAACTACTCAATGGATCATACTAAAATTTAGCATAAATGATTTCATCCAAAAAAAATTAATATTTCCGACGGATAACTCAAATCTATATTAACGCGTGCGAAATCGCGTGCAAATGCTAGTCTGTTATAAAGCTGCGATTAAGAATATGAGGTAACATTTTTGTCGTCTATTGCTCGGTCTGTTTGAGTATCCGGATGTAACTCAATAACAGAAGTTGACTATTTTTTATGAGAATGTATATTTTGTTTCTTAGAGTGTGAAATTTATCAATAATATTTTTATAGTAAATACATAAAAAAAAAATATTTATCTCAACTCTCATATTATTTCAACAAATAATAACGAGTTGAAATTATTTAGTAAATAATGATCTTCTACGGAGGCATGATCACAGACTATCTTTGTATCCAATTTATATATGTACGCTTCAATTGAAGTATTGTACATTCGAATAATATTAGTACATACATTCATTGAAAATTCTCTAGTACAAATGATTACATTTTGCAGTTATCAGTACTTTGATTTAGCACGGTAACTTCAAACTAGTATTGAATATAAAATTAATCATCGAACATCTCAACCAAGTCAATGCCAAATATAACCAGGAGAACAGAATTAACGAGAAGGTTTCGGTTACAAACACCCACTTCTCCCTGTTGCTGGGAGATCAGGCTCCCACGCACCTACATCCCCTTTCCGCGGCTCGCAGTCTCCTAGCCGCGCCATTCCCCAATGAAAATCAGTTTTTCTCTCACCCGTCGATAGTTTAAAATTAAACGTCATTCTGGTTGCGGTTAACACTTAATTTGTGCAACGCATAATGTTATTACTTTGCAATTCAATTTATTTAATCCCTGATGCGACTATTGTGATAATAATCAGGGCTCTTAATGAAATTAATATCCGATAATAGGAATAAAAGACATTTTCGGTTTCATGGACTCTGTTTGTACAGTAATAATCTTCGCATTATATTAATAATGAAATGGCTGAGCCGATTAAAGTCATAGCGTAATTGTTTTGATTTAAAATATAATAAACAATTCCATATGAGTTTATATCATGGTATATATGTAGATAAATACACATATAAACGACAATGTACATAGAGGAACTTCTATAATTTAATGCTTAATATGAGGGCACGTTGTCTTCCTGTTTCGCTGGACAGTTTGGCACAAGCTCAAACTAGTAGGTACTGTAAAGCGACAATAACGTTATTGGAATTTAGGGAATGACGCAAGTTATCTGTTTTTTAAGCCTTTTACCTGACAAATATAATATAAAAAAAAAATACACAAATTACAAATATATATTAAAAAAACCTGACAAATATAATTACCTGACAGATATAATATTAAAAAAATCTAATTTATATTTTCTTTATGATCAAAAAAACTGTTGCACTAATTTATATGATACCTAATAACGTCCGCCGGGACGTTGTCTTTCTTTGATAATTAAATAATCCCAAAAATTAAACTGCAGCGCCACCTAACGTGTCCAATTGTGAATCTAAGCCTTTCTTGAATCTACCTGAACGCTCAAGAAAATTTCATCTGTTTGTCCTGTCGTTTATGAGTTCAAAATTACATACATACTGACAGAAGAATTATATAGTACTAGCCTCTGCCTACGACTTCGTTCGCGTGGGAGAGATACTTCGGGCTAACGCTAATACGTAGTGGAAGCTCTCGAGAGGAAAAAAGCCCAATTTTTAAACATTCTTAATTGGTGCTCCGCTCCTATTGGTCTTAGCGTGAGCTATATAACATTGAAATAATTTTTCAAATCGGCCAAGGCGTTCCTGAGATTACCTCTTACAACGTCACAACGTCACAAACTTTACCTCTTTATAATATTGGTATAGATGTACATCAAATCAAAGTGTCATTGAATGTACTATAATGTTACTTACTTTCACATGAAGAAGGTGGAAATGCTAAGTAAAATCTACCCTAACATGGGTTCCGCGAAGTTACGTCTTCATCAATCAAATTTCATTTACAATGTATAATATAATTACTTTACAATTTGTTTTGACAAGTTTAAGAATTTAATTTATTTTTTATTACAACTAGCTTGTACCATCCTACCTATTATTATAACCTAGGTCACATTCCAATATACATCAAACATAAAGCGGTTTTTTATTAGGATTTTAACAAAATATAATATTCTATTAGCTGATATCCCACATATTGACGCTGAAATAATAATATAAAGGCTGGAATATTTCCTTCATTTTTTTCCTTTTCCTGTAGAATATTTAAATTGAAAGATAAAATGTATAAATTTTGGATTCATTTAGAAGGGTTGCGTATGGCATATATCTACTTTATTTGGAAGTTCAACCTCTCGAAGTGTGTCATGGACTCAGAGATGAGAGCTTGCAATAGCATGTTAAGGTTCGGACAAATCTTTTTCTACCGCATCAATAGGTACATCGTTACCTGGAGCGACTCACTCAGTGTAGATAAAAAGGACGACCTAGCTAGACTCTTATTATGGAATAATCCTTTTTGATGTTCTGTATATAAGCCAGTTAGGAGATACTGTGTTTTCGTAATGTGGATGGCGATCGAAAACAAATTTAAATCTCAATAATAATTTAAATTTAAATCAGAATATACCTCCGAACATCATAGCTACCGTTAAGCCTTTTTGTTTGATATTGAAGGCCTAAACTTCGCTTAGGGATATCAGTAAAAATCTTATCACAATATTTCATATACAGATTTTGACCTTTATATAATTAGAATCTGTAACGGAAATATTACTTCTGTACTACACAATTTTACAATATAGGACTGAAAATTACTATTCATTTTTTCATCACGTTTAATGTCTGTTAAAATTAACCAAGCCTATGTACTTCTGTAGTGGTATAATCCACATATAAGCAAGTAAAAGCACGTATTTTTAGAAAGTGAAGAAAAAGATTTAGGACATGCTTAGTTTTTTTTTTGCTAAATCTTAGTCAAACCCACATGGACTCCGGTTCAAACATATTTGCGATTTCAGATTTTTTTTTATATCACAGGAGGCAAACGAACAGATGGGTTACCTGATGTTAAGTGATCACCATCGTCCATAGACACTTGCAACACCAGGGGAGTTGCAAGTGCGTTGCCAGCCTGTGTTTGGAGGATGGGGTAAGGAGGAAGGGAGGAGGGAGGAGGAAGGGCCAGCGGAAGGGGAGATGATCCTCCGGCGCTCTCACTAACCTAACGAAACGCAACAATGCAAACACTGTGACACTCAAGAGTATTTTTTTAATAAATTCTAAGATTCTAGGAAACCCTGTATCAATTTGTATATAAATATTACATCAGCCACCTATATAAGTCTACAGCTGAATGTTAGGTAGAATGCTAAGCCTAAATGGATGTCTTATGAAAATTCTTTATAAAAACAAAGGGCGGTGAAATTCTCTGTAGGTGTAGGTCTGTAGGTGGTAGAGCCACGTTGAAGCTATACTGGTTTCGGTATGAATAGGTGGCTCGCACGGGGTAGCACCACCCTCTCACAGAAAACCGACGTGAAGTGGCAGTGCTTGCATTGTCGCGTTTCGTTCGGTTAGTGACAGCATCGGAGGCCCACCTCTCCCTTCCCCTCCCTCTCCTCTCCCCTTCCTCTCCCTCTCCTCTCCCCTTCCCCTCCCTCTCCTCTCCCCTTCCCCCCATTCCCTCAAACCTCTAAATACAGGCCGGCAACGCACTTTCAACCCCCCTGATGTTGCTAGTTTTATGGACGGCGGTGATCACTTAACATCAGGTGAACCGCCTATCCGTTTGCCTCCTATATGATATTAAAATTCTGTCAGTACGTGTGTTGTTTCAATATTTGACAAATTAGTTTTCTGATTTTTGTAGGGTCTTGCAGTAGTTAGGTTCAGGTTTGTGAATCTAGGATCAAAATAAATGGTATAATTGGTAATTGGTTGACGTATGTGCAATTACCATATTATATTATATGTATACTAATTTTATAAAGAGAGGTAAAGTTTTGTTCTCGAGAAACCCTTATGTGTGGGCTACTGAAAGGCTTGAAAGAATATAATAAAGTCTATACCAAAAATATTCATTACCTTTACAAAAACGTAAGCGACACCATATATCTAAGTTCTAATTTCTCAGCCAAAAAGATGTTGTATATGTCAAAAGTAAAGAAGTTGGACAATATTAAGTTTGGATTTTAGATTTCTCATATACCTTACAAATTCTTATAAAACAAACAACTAAATCAAAATGGAAATTATATATAAATAAAATTCAATTTTACATTATGTTAATTGATGAAGTTAGTCAGAAGATAACGCGAAATATAAAACTATAAGTCAACGTAATTATTGCATTGTCGCTGCCGCCGGCTCTACACAAATAGTGAACAGACACCAAGATAAGCGGCACAGGAGCAACCCAAAGGGAAGACATTTATCGGCAATATATTTCGGTTATTTGTACTCTTAATTGGATCCGGCAAGTGATGCTTCGAAGGGGTTCTAGGCTTATTTTAAAAAATTTTTTACATACCAACTGGGTATAATGTTTGAGCGAGTTCCTGGATAGTTTTTATTAACAGTTGGATGCGGTAGATGTCACTGTAATCGGGATTTAGATCTCAAAATTTTTTGCGTTTAAAAATACAATTGAAACTGGTAATAACAGATTTGGCGCAAACGAAGTTGCACGGGTTCGGCTGAGTGCCTTAAGTTTCGGCTGAGTGCCTTAAGCGCTCGCCTTAGTAGTCCGGTGAAGTTGTTAAGACCTTGCTGGGTCAATAGCGTAGACATTTCGAAAAAAAAAAAGTTGCACGGGTTAGCTAGCATTGAATAAAATATATATATTAACATGTTCTTATTAAAAAAAAAAAACGAATTGTATTTAAGAAATAGCGATGTATTTCGAATCCAATAATAAAATATAATTTGACTAATTAAATACCCAAACCTTTTACATGAGTCACTTTATATAGTGACGCAAACCGCATGAAAATCCATGCAGTAGTTTTTGAGTTTATTGCGAACAGACAGACAGACGCTGCCACAGACTTTGTTTTATAATGTAAAAAATAACATACATGCTTAAGAATAAAGGATACGTCATCAATTACATATCTATAACTTTCAGTTTTCTTATAAAGGTTTCTTTTAAAAAGCATACTACTACAGTTTAATATAAATAAAACCCCTGCCCTATAAGCAATGTGTGTAAAATCTTGATCTGGAGAAACATGAGTTTAATACTCCTCAATAGAAAAAAATAAAGGAGATCAACACATTTAAAAACATAATTTTCTAGATCTGTCGATATTATAATTTATACGTTTTTTTTTTTTCGAACTGATCAAGCTATTGATTTGGTTAGGTCTTTACAACTTTACCTGACTAAATTACTTTCGCCGTGATTTTTAAGTTTTTTACTATAAACTTGATTTAACGCAACAACTTGTTTGTAGTTAATATCCAAGTGAGACACATGAGAACTTATTGAAATCGTAATTGCTACAAAAATTTATAGATACGTATAGACTACAATGTACGGCAAGATTCCTTCTTACAATATACTTACTTTATATAATAATATTTATGTCCTGAACCTCTTTTTCTGTTTTAAGCTTTTTCTTTTTCACACAGCCGTTTAGATTTGTGATATAATACATACTAGATTCACCCCGTAAATTCACTTACGTTTCATTCTTTCCATCCTCGGTTCACGATCAGCCCGCATTGTTACCACCTTTTCCCTTAGCGTACATTTTCACTTACACTTTGTATGGTAATTTGTACGCCCCTAAGGGTTAGGTATAGGATGATTTTAACCTTCCACAATAAGTATACTATGAGTTACAAATAAAAATAAGGATTAAATTACGGAGAACAACACAAGCCATTTACTAAAATTATAAGGTGCTTATTTAGGAAGAAGCTAGGTAAGTTAGCAGTTATCAATGCTAATTATTTATTTTCCAGAATATTTATTTAATATTAATTTCTCTATACCGTATAACATCTATTATTTTTCTGTAAAATACGAATCGGTATTAAATTAAATAAGGTAAAGCCAAAACGTTTAGTAAATATCACTCCGATCTTTTATATAGCCATTTTGTGTAGGGCATTAAAAACTACACTGAAGTTTATAACCACCAATATTTGGGGTGTAAGTTGTTGGTTTACTCCTCCACAATTTATTATTTGAAATGTTGAAAAGATATATCTAACTAACTTAAAAAATATATATTTATAGACATCATTTTATTATATAATCCTGTACTAAAGACAATGTATAACGTGCGCATACTTCTCTAATTGCAAAAGCAAAAAGCATTTAGATACGATACAAAAACAAAGTGCTAGAAAAAACTTACTAATTCATGAATATTCACAATGACGAGTCTTCGCGTATTCTTTTCGTACATTCGTAAAAGTTTTCCAAATATGTTGGGTCTATGATTCTCACCACAACTTCATATATCCCATTGAAACCTGGTAAAATATAAGGTATAAAATATTAAAGTAGTAAAAATATGTTATATTTGAGTTTTATGAAATTTCAGGCATTATTGCATTGCAATCTGATTCTGTGTCAAACGCCTGGTAAAAATGAACGTTTATCTTTTAGTAGATTATTGGTTAAAAAAAGCGCGAGATCCATCCGATCACATATAACTGAGGACGACTCTCAAACGAGACTGTCGCCTCACCTTTATAACAAACAACGTCTTCGGTTAAATACACAGCGTGTTGATAGACTATGACAGACATTCACAAAACGCGAGTCGTGCCTAAATTTGCAATTTTGAATATAGACACGTTTGATTTTTTAAACCACTGTCTGTTATGTAAGACATTCCACGCAAATGCAGTTGTGGACACACCCAGTATTAAAAAAGACAAGAAGCGTTAGCATTATAATCATAATCGTAGCCAGGTTTTTGGTCAGATGAAAAATGTATCTTATCTTATTTCCTGTTGAATTGACCTCTTAATTTACACATTGAGGTTTTTTGACAAGAGAGGTGAAAACTGTTTAGGAAGAATGAGAATAGTATTATACCTGTTTGCTAGCTTTAGTTAAGAAGATTTCGAACCATATTTATTAATGGCTAGTATCTCCACCCGAATCTTATGCTGACCAGAATTCGTAAAGAAGATAATCGTTGCATTGTTTTGAAATCTATAGTTTGTAAGGCGTTTCGAAACTTATCATCATACAGACGTTGGTATTAAATAAAACACTCCAAACGTTTGCCTATATTGGTCATAAGGTAGAATAACTGTATGAAATTGTGTCGCATAACCGCAATACAGCGTTGCCCTGTATATAATAAATCAACCTAGCGTCAAGTTTACCGATGGGATGTTGACAGTACTCGATAACTAGAGTAACGCATAGGCAAGACTATATTCAATACTATATTTACAACTATATTCAAGAAGTATATACTAGAGTTGCATTCCGCTATCAAAAAGACTACCCACTTCCGCTGCGTTTTCTGGGTGTACCTCAATGAGAAGTAGAGAGGAATTTGTTTTATATACTGACTAGCTGTTACCTGCGGCTTCGCGGGTATATATTTTTAATATATTAAATACATTTAAAATTGTGACCACATATCTAATGTAAATTACAATAATACTCTTTCAAAAATATTGGTAAGTATCACACGCACATCATCTTCTGTAACAGGTAACGTGTACATTATATATGTGAATACTAATACTAAATCGAATGGGATAGGATTTATCATCAGCAACATAACTGGAACTTTAAACTGCTATATATCACCCTCAGTGCTCACTTACACTACATAAGAAAGTAATGAAAATATTAAGCTAAACATTATTAAACAATATGTGTTAAATCTTTTATTATATAGATATAATATATCCATAGTATCGATATAATTAAGTTATTATTATACCTTGCTATTATTTAAGTCACATATAAACATATGACTTTCAATTATATTTATTCTTGGAGTCCAGTACAGCGCACGTCACACGTGCATGTTTACAGTGAACAACATAGTTTTGATTAATTTCACACGGACGAGTGCACGGATAACAGTTCATTACTACATAGTGTAAAACAAAGTCCTGTTCCACGTCTGTCTATATGTTTGTTCGCGAAAAGATCAAAAACTACAGAACCCATCTTCATGCCGTTTTCACCAATACATAAAATGGTTCTTGGGCAAGGTATAGGTATAGTTTGTCTTATTATCAGGGCGGGCAACGTCTGCTGAACCCGCTAGCTTAAAATAAAACAGCTAATTAGTTACTTATTTGTCCGTAAAATTCCCGTTCAAATATTACTTGTAGTCCGGTGAAGCTTTTAACACCTTGCTAGATCAATAGCGTAGTCATTTCTAAGAAAAGAAAACCATTCAATGACATCCAGCCGTTTCGGAGATTGACCGGAACAAATAAAAAAACAGACATATCGACAGAATAAAAAAGAAATTGTTGATATTTGTAGCATCACAGATGTATGTATTCACCAAAAATTATTTATTTTAATATAAAATACACTCACTTTACTTTTATAATACGTAATATATCACAAATCAAAAATTGGGAACGAAACTAACGTAGAATAAAGTTTTTGGCGGGATTTTAGTCTGTCATGTAGTGGATTTTATATTTTATTCATAATCTTTTGTTATTTGTCTCTCTCTATATTGTGTTAAATTGGTGGTGTTTTATGTGATATAGTTCGTTTATTGTGGATAAGTGAAATGAATGAAAATTAATAACACATAGCATGAATTCTGTGGTCTTGAAAAAAAATTTTTTTATTGTAGCACGACAAAGTGACTGCACTATACCTGATGGTAAGCATAGTACAATCCAAAAACAGTGGCGACCACCGAGAGACAGATCATCCATCGTCGGTCGCCGCTGTCATGCCGGCCATAATGACGAAAGTCACCTGGTACTGGATATGCACAGGCTGATCCCGAAACGCGACGCGCAAAAGCGAGTCACTATGACGGGCTTTTCGCCATGTACATGGTGGTTGCGACCCAGTCGGGCTGTAAAACCCTACCACCCCGCTGTCGCCATTGCCTCGTTCGTTGATCAGCTGGGTGCACCACGTGCAGGTGAGGTTGGCTTGGGTGTCTCAAGTCTTAAGATGTTACTCGACACCCCTTACACCCCAAAAATTAAAAAAAAATTAAGAAGATAAAAATTTATGAAATATATAGAGGATTTAGGATTCACCTTTATTCTTATATTGACAACTTCAGAATTGGCAGTATGGATTAATTCCTTCAACTGTCTTGTTGGACGAACATTATTACTACTAAACTTTTTGAATAGCAACACAAAATAAACTTTAGAAATGTTTGCGATATAAACTTACTACGTATAATTAAAAATTCGAAACAAAACTAACGTAGCATTAACCTTTTGAGTAGGAACACAAATTAACCATGAAAATATTTGCGATAGAATGTTATCGCGTTACCATGGCAACGCATATAATACTGACATTAACCAGCAGCGGAAGCTTCCAAAATGCATTGATGAATTTCAGAACGTAATAAACTAAAAAAGTATCCATGTAACAATTTTCTCAATACCCCCATGGTACCATCACGCTTGATTACTGGTATCTTGTATATAAAATATATCTAGAATTGTTCAAACAATGAAATATTAACGTCACTAGTAGATTACACAAAACTAAAAGTCAACACCGTTGAGATACATTATATGTAGCTGTTACAAAGTTTATCTAGATTAGCATACTAAATTGATTCGTGAATTTTGTAAACGGAACAGCGGTACCGCCACCGCGTGCAACGTTTATTCATCCGCCACAATCAGTAAAGCTTGGATTCCGGATAAAAGTTTTACAGGCACTGTTTCACACAAACTTTGCATCAATTAAATCGATCGTTCTCAAGAGGACAAGCCGACGTTCACTACGAACTGTGAATCCGTGCAAACTTTATTATACAAATATATATTTATAAGCTGTAATTACTATGCGTATACTCGTATGTTTACTGTTAACAATAAATAATTATCGTGAGATTGATATATCATATTCTCTCATAGTATTTTCCATAACAATGACATCTCTTCTTTAGACTCCATTTCGATTGTGATACTGGTACATTATGCTCGAGAAAGTTTTAATTTTAATTCGTAAATAGGTTTGCAAACAGTGAAAATGAAATAGAATAACAGTGAAATTTTACAGTTAATACTCATAGCACTGAATACGTTTAGATACTTAGTGTGTCTCCTATACAATAGAAGGAAAATACTCTTTTCGAAAAGGAATATAGTCTGTATGTAATCGGCTTTGCTCGCCTCACACCTTACGTGGTCACCCCAGTTGCTTTTACTTACGGATCTTTTATATATATAAAGGTGTTAAAACGATATTTGTTTCAATTATATTTTAGTTCTATAATTTTTATATTCTTATAAACGTTTCAAGAAACCATATCAACGAAGTATGTATTATGATTTTCTTTAAAATACAATATTTTGCTTATATTTATATTGTAAAGACGATTTAGGTACTTTTATGTTATTAATGTCAGAGTTACAAAATCCTCACAATCAATGCAATCTAAGTAAGTTAAAGAATAGAGCGTGATCAGATTTTAACACTCCGTATATTTGCCCCTAATATATAAAGCTTCTACGTGAAAAATGTACGCGTTTCAAATATATAAGATCATTCACATATTAGCCACATGTTCGTAATCAAAACATCAAAAAACGAAAAAAATATTCATTTCCTTTGTGTATTTTTATATACCACTGAAGCGCCCTCGGTGTTTTAGCGCCTCGAGCGGCCACTTTATGGTAGGGTCGGCTCTGTAAATAATTGCATAAGATGCAGATAATTTACCACGTTTAAAGAAAAAATATAAATCACAAATTCATATCACTTTTGTAATAATAGCAAGTAATAAATATAGTTGTAATAAAAAACTCAAGTCTGGTTGTTGTTCTTAACTTGAAAGAATTTAATAAGCAATTTTGTGTTATTTTTACTATCATAATATTATCGAGAAATATATGTACGTATCTGCTAATTTATATAATTAATTTGAAATTAATTAGTAACAATCCCGTGTAATACTAAAAATAAATATAATAAAGCTACTTTGAACGCCTTAGAAACTCTTATACTACCATAATGGCATGAGAGGACACGAAGACCTATTTAAAGATTTCGAGGCCTTTAAAATTATCAATACCGTTCACTCGGTCTGGCATAGAAAAGTGAAGCCCTGCATTGAGATATTTACAGGTGTGTTACTATGAACGTTATAAATTTCACTGCGAAATTGCTTGTCTAATCAAGATACATCCAGAATATAATAAATATACAGAATTTTCATTCTGTTTAGTTTTGAATTTATATCACATCGTTCACAGTACTGATTCGATCGACTGGTCACCAGGCGAACATAGGCAGGCGCCTGCTTCCAACCTTGTGTATGTACGTGTTACACATACATTCACCGCACACCCACAAAGTTACATTGCACCGGTGAAGGCTGCACTCGTTTACACCACACTGCACATGTATGTATACGCGTACGTAGTAGTTAGAAGTCAGAAGCTTTGAAGCTTTACGTAATTTGTGGGTGAATTGGATTGAAGCTCTAGCGCTTAAACCTCAGTTTGTGATTTACAAAATTAATTTCTGTTAGTGAAGTTTTTACATTCGTATAGAATACTGAAACGAATTCTCATTTTATTGAATGAGCAAGATTTTATGTACTTTGTTGATGTAATCAATGTTATTTTAAATATTGATTGATATTATTGCTTATATATGATTTTTATGTACACAATAGGTCTAAAATAATACTTATATGTAAGTATTCTTTTATAGAAGACTTAAAAGATATCACCTATATTCTACCTAATCGCTAATACAGTACAGTTAACAATAAGCTAATAAAAACTGCCGACAGAAGTTAAAACTGAAAACAATAGAATAACTTTGAATGTTTTAAATTTTAATCCAGTTATAGTCTAAACTATTTATATTTCATAATTTGTAAGGTACATTTATTGATATTAGTCTTATTTTCAAATCTGATCACCTGATGTTAAGTGATTACCACCGTCCATAGATACTAGCAACTCCAGAGGAGTCGCAAGTACGTTGCCAGACTGTGTTGGTGGGGATGGGTGAAAAAGAAAGGGGGTGGGATAGAAGGAAGAGGTAGGCCTCCGATGCTCTCACTGACCTAACGAAACGCAACAATGCAAGCACTGTTACTTCACGTCGATTTTATGTGGGTCGGGTTGTAGTACGCCGGGCGAGCCGACCTATTCGCACTGAAACCAGTTATAGCTTCAGCGCGGCTCTACCACCTACAAGAATTCATAGAATTAAAGCGCGTTTGATCTACGCATTGACCAATATTCGTCACGATGAAATTATAGTATAGTGATAGAACATTTTATTCTGCTAGCTTACCGACGTTGAAATAACCCAGCTGTACATTTAGCTCACATTTCCTACCTTAATTTAATAAGTCTAATTGTGTCTGTTTTTTTTATTTCATATCTACTATAATTAAACAATTATCTTTATAGAATCAATACACTACAGAAACTTTTTATAAGTCAGATTTATTCTTTGAATTTAATCGACAAAAACTTTCTTAAATTAATTCAGATTTCTTTTGTTTATATACTTTTATTATTATTATTATTATATATGTACTAATATATAAGGAACCTTTATCCTATATTTTTGAAGCAAATTGATATAACCGTTTTATGAGGCAAACACAGCGAACTTGTGAGCAGTTTATGTAGTTAAAATATAAAGTTTGTTTCGCGGGCACCAAGGATGAATTCCTGGTTTCTAGTTCTTAACTTGTATAATTGACATTAGTTGAAATAAGTATTTTTTTAATATTTTTACTTTGATAATACTATAATATAATTAGTTGATTACAATATATACGACATATTACATTAATATAAGCCAAGATGAAATAGTTCCGATTCTTTCTCACTTCTGTTTGTCGAACCGATCTTTTAGTACTGTAGTATATTTTTAATAATGTCTGAAATAGACATATGTGGTGTTATTACAAAAAAGTGAAATACATATTAAACGCTTGCTTTAAAAAGGTGTCGTACTAAATGCACCACGCTCAACCGAGGCAAGTTCGCGTTATCCTTTTTTCGCAAGTATAACCTAACCTAATCAAAGCGAGACAAAAGAGTAAGATGGCGAACACTCAACGAACCCGGTGCATTTAAAACGTAACCTTTTTAAAGCAAGTATTCCATACGTATTTAACTTTTTTGTAATAACACCGATGGAGTTTAGTTTAAAAGTCAATTAAAATAATACACTGTAAGTTTTAAAACGAAATAATACGGTAACATTCACTACACTTTATAACGTTACACTTCGTAAACAAAACAAAATGCTTTAATAAGGAGAATGTAGTGTAACCTACAAATATCTTTATTACAGAGATGCGGTAAAAGGTTGTTTGCCAAGAAACGCTATTCCTGAACGTAACTAGGTAGATTCGCACTCGTGTTAGCAAATATTTACAGTCACTCGAGATAGTCAGACGAATTGCTAAAAACATTTAATGAGACATTCATGTAATATAACCGTTTCTTAGATAATTTCTTTATCTAAGCATTCATTAACAATTTATAGAATTGGTTTTTAAATTTGGAATAAATTATTTTCGAAACCGTTTATTAATCTAAAGCATAGGTCTCCAAATTTTGGTCTTTTAAACCACTTGCCATGTTTTTCGGTTGCGTAGGCTCTCTGCTTGCCTGATATTGACTTTTTAAGAGTTCCTCAATTTTAAATATGTTTTGAAAAGGTTTTTATAAAATGTATGTGCACAGATATATCTTCATATTATAAAGAAGAATTATTCAAGAAGAGAGTGTATATATATGTACTGTTTAATTCATGGTAAGTCGACATAGACCACTTTGAGAATCCTAGATCTAAAGTACTTTCATTCGTATGATTATTATGGTTGAAAAATAGATTAAAAAGTTGATGAATACAACTTGTAGCTCGTAGACAAAATCCGTGATTAATAGAAGGCTGTTCATATTTGGACTGACTAGTTTACAAAAACGAGATATAAACATAAAATCATTCGATTTCCTATAGCTGACTAAGTCAATATCAAAAACACGGAATGAATATATAAAATCACTAACAACTCAATTTTATGATCGGCAATAAAAATAAATAAAGTTAAACAGTGCTTACCCTCTACCTAATTAAAAAAGTGTAGCTCCAATTGCCACTATTAAAAGTAGCAAAATAGTTTTGCAGTTATTACCTATAAACGCGATGAAATACTCGTTTAATGAATATGTCAATTATCGTACAATTAAATTTAACATCAAACTATATACGAATAGAAAAATTAATTAAGTGTAATTTTGTAGTCTTATAGAAAAACAAACAATTACCTGCGGTTCCGCATGCATTTTATAAAACTTTTAATTTATGTTGTTTTTTTCTTAACTTTATTAAGATTGGAGTATTTGGTAGGTGATAGAGCCACGCCGAAGCTACTAAGTACTGATTTCAGCATGAATGGGTCGGCTCGCCCGGGGTAGTACCACCCGACTCATAGAAAACCGACGTGAAGTCACAGTGCTTGAATTGTTGCGTTTTGGTCGGACAGTAAGAGCGCCGGAGGCCCACCTCCCCTCTCCCCCTCATCCTCCTCCCCTCCCCAAAACATAGGCTGAAAATGCAATTGCGACTCCCCTGGTGTTGCTAGTGTCTATAGACGGTGATGATCACTTAACATCAGGTGACAATGCAATGCAATCAATTTATTTAATTCCATTTAAATGTATCTTAATACAAAAGTTTCAAGATATCTAGAAGTATTATATACTTTGTTTATGTTTTCTCAATTAAAGAATATGATTAACATCCTTATCAGTTTCGAAATGAAAGAAAACCTAGATTAAAAACAAAAAAAAAATTGAAATCTTTTATTTACGATATTTAAAAGTATTATTACTTATATAACATTTTTTTAAAATCAGTACTTACTTCCCCTGTACAAACATTCAAAGTAGTCGATTGATAATTAAACAATATTATAATTTTTTACATTTTTTCTACAAACGTATAACTATTATTGTTATTTTTTATACCTACACGTTTTTCAAGTAATACATACCCATTTCCTGTGTACAACATTTGATCAAAATCGCGTACAATGCAATCGGCTGGGAATGAAATAAAATTGCAATTTTTCGTATATTAACAAAAATAGTTTAAATTCATCAAAAGAGATTGAAAATATTATAAAAATATTATTTCTGAATTTTTTTAAATGTTAATTAAGGTTTCTTTGACATTTCTATATATGAGAAGAATCAGTCAAACCGTTTTGATTTACCATACGTACAAAAAGGCAAACTTATATTTTATTTATTTTTATTTTATTTGACAAGCAGTACTATATTGTTATTGTAGATTATTCCAAGTTATCACACTGAATATTTCGCATTAAGCTTATAACGTCTATTGGCCAAATTACCTACATAGGCAGAGGCCATACCGTAAAAAAGGCAAACAGATACGACTAAAATATTAACGCCGTAGTCATGGACTGCAATGTTTATAATAGATATTTATCAACAAATTTCGAAAAACAATTAACTGTTCAGACAAAAGTACAAATTTATTAATGCCGATATTTAAACACTGGATAATTGACAAACGGATAAACCATTTTTCACGTTAATTTTGTCGATATTCATAGTGACACATTACGAGGACGAACATTTGCACATAACAGACACTGAACATGATTTTATTAATAGACTAGCTGTTACCCGCGGCTTCGTGCGCGTTTTTTTAATATATTAAACAAATTTAAAATTGTGATTACACATCTAGTGTAAATTATAATAATACTATTTCAAAAATATTTGTATCACACGCACATCATCTACTGTAAAAGGTAACGTGTATATTATGTATGTGAATACTAATAGTGTATCGAATGGGATGGAATTATGATCAGCTACATAAATGGAATTTTAAACTATATATCACTCGCAGTGCTCACACTATATAAGAAAATAATGAAAATATGAAGCTACACATTATCGAACAATATTAAATAAAACAGCTAATTAGTTACTTATTTGCCCGTAAAATTCCCGTTCAAATATTACTTGTAATCCGGTGAAGCTGTTAAGACCTTGCTAGATCAATAGCGTAGTCATTTCTAAGAAAAAAAACTGTTCTAATAGGTCCTGCCGTTTCGGAGATTACCCGGAACAAATAAAAAAACAGACATATCGACAGAGTTAAAAAAAATGTTGATGTTTGTAGCATCACAGATTGTATTCACCAAAAATAATTTATTTTAATATAAATTACACTCACTTTACTTTTGAAATACGTAATATATCACAAATAAAAAATTGGCAACAAAACTAATGTAGAATAGAGTTTTTTAAGAGTGTTTGGCGGGATTTCAGTTTGTCATGTAGTGGATTTTATATTTTTTTCATAATATTGTGTTACATGATTCTATATCGTGTAGAAATTGGTTGCGTATTATATAATATCTTTCGTATATTTTGCATAAGTGAAATGAATGAAAAATAAAAACACGAAGCATTAATTCTATGGTCTTGAAGATTAAGAAGATAAAAAATTACGTTATATTATGTAGAGGATTCGGCGCTTATACCTTTACATTAACTTGGACATAGAAGAAAACTAATTATATTAACAACTTCAGATTTGGCTGTATGGATTAATTCCTTCGACTGTCTTATTGAACGAATATTATTACTACTAAACTTTCTGAATAACAACACAAAATAAACTTAAGAAATGTTTGCGATGTAAACGTAACACGTATAATTAAAAATCGAAAACAAAACTAACGTAGAATAAACTTTTTTAATAGGAATACAAAATAAACCATGAAAATATTTTTGATAGAATGTTATCGCGTTACCATGGCAACGCATATAATATTGACATTAACACGCAGCGGAAGCTTCCAAAATAGCCCGATTTTGAGACATTCTTCATTAGTGCTCAGCTCCTTTTGGTTTTAACGTGATGATATGTAGCCCAGAGCCATCCTCGATAAATGAGCTATCTAACACTAAAATAAATTTTTAAATCGGATCTGTAGTTCTTGAGATTATCGCGTTCAACCAAACAAACAAACAAACTCTTCAGCTTTATATATTAGTATAGATGAAACTAGTATTGTTCCATTACGCTGCTAATTCTTTCCTGTTTGTTGTCAGTTTTTTCGAAAACAATTTTCACTAATATTATGAATGCGAAAATATGTTTGTTTGCTACCCTTTACGTTTTAACTACTGAACAGATAATTATGTATTTTTATATACACGTTGTCATGAGTACAAAAAGGATAAGAGATATCTTTCACCCCGTAAACATGCACTGTTTCCAAGAGATATAGGTAAACGCAAGCGAAGCCAAGAGCAAAAGCTAGTAATTTAGATAAATATGAGTTTGTGCATTTTACCTTTAAGATTTTAATTTATGTCTGGCAATAAAATAATTTGTTTTTTAACAAAATAACAAATATAATCAATTTTTACAAATTAGGTTCTTAATCATTGTAATACAGTTTTTGGCGGTATTTTAGTCTGTCATGTAGTGGATTTTATATTTTATTCATCTTGTCTTATTCGGCTCTATACTTTGTAAATTTAGTGGTGTTTTACGTAATATAGTTAGTTTATTGTGCAGAAGTGAAGTGAATGGAAAATAATACCACGGAGTATGAAATTCTGAGATGTCACAAAAACTCTCTGGATGGTCCTAACAAGGGAGCCACCATCTTGTTAGAATATTGAAGTATTCACACGACGCTTGTAATATTATTAACTACACGACAATGGAAGTAATAATCTGAAAGACTGGTTGCCAAAAATAAAGTAAAAAAATAAAATAGTAATAATACATTTAGAAGATTAATGAACTCTGCTGAAAAAGCTGTTGAACATTTGAGTAAATACTTTTGATACTATATTTATTTTCTGTCTAGTAAAAGGATGAAAATTATTGAAGATATTTGTCTAAAGTATGTGTTAGGGAAATCACTTTCCGCTTCACCTTGCTCCACATGTGGGGAGGCATACAATGATCCACAGCGGAGATGGCTTCGACCTCCGTTACATCCGCTTCATTGAGCCGGTGTACCAGTACGTTCCTTTAACTCTATAATAAATATATACATTTTATCACCACATTATAATATATGCAATCTACTAATACGTACTAATTAGACCATTATTTGCGTTAGGTTAATGAACTTGTTGTATAGGATACTAGTAGCCAACCGCGCGTCACTTCGTCTGGGTTTGATAAAGATGATAACTCTATTAATTTTCTTACACGCAAAGCATAACTCACAGCTTGTAGGACTTTTTAAGCTTACTTGATGATTATTGTTATATTGAGACAAACTATATATACATATACATATTTGAAGCCCTTAATTTTTCTTAGGATAACACGAACTTGCCTTGGCAGCGGTTTGGCAGTGCGGTGCGTTTAATACGAAAGTACCCAAATTTTTTCAAAGCAAGTATTAATACGTATTTAACTTTTTTGTAATAATACCAATCATGTTTATCATCTTAGACCACATAGGCATTTAACACCAGGTATATTGTATTAAAACACTAACCCCAAAAAATATATAAAAAGGAATTTAATTTCTGACTTCCTAATAGAATATTTGACTTCATTATACATTTATACATCTAATTTTAACTAACACATCAGCTTCTTACCATCCTTTCTTTAATATATAAAAAGAATCTGAATTTACTTCTTATTACTCGTAATCAATTGGGATCTACAAAATTATAATAATAATAATATTAAAACCCCACATAATATGTATAAGTAAATAATACATAATTAAATTGCCTAAGTTGATCTTGTCTACTTACTTTAGCCTTGGTTCTGAGCTTGCGTATTGGACGGTAAGCCACAACTGTCAATTGTTACCATTTTCGCGCCACATACTTCCTACTAAGCAACAAAACTTTCAGAAACATCCTCGCTCCGGCAAACTTGAGGTTGTTGGCTAGTATAAATAGTTTGAAGTTTATTGACAGACATAGTAGAACTATTGTAACCATTAACATACTTGATACAGTTTTAGAAAACGTAATACTATTCTTTATCTTTTATACAACGCAGGCCTATCATTAAATTATTTATGAGAATAAAGTATTAGCTACAGTATTAGTAAGGCCACTGTAACTGGTAAAATAGAGATGTTATGGTCTATTCAGAATCGGTTAAATCTTACTGTGTAATGAAAAGAAACTAATCGCATCAGGATTATAATCCTAACTCCAATATTAAAATCAATTACAACTAGTAATGTATCACTGCTTATTATATAGACTACTTTTGTTCGCGGCTTCGCTCACGGCAATGTACATATGATCTATCCCTCGGGAACAGTACACTTTTACTGGATCGTTCTCCTTAGTCACTAGTTAGTTAGTTGCATCCCATTAATGTGTTCCATCCAATTACAATAAAGAATCAGGTCCGTTTATAATTTGACTATATTAAAATTATTGTCAGCATCATCTCCTAAATTTATGTGTTAGTAATATGGCCTTTTGACGTGGTGTATAATCCTCATGGACACACCACTCTCCCGGGGGAGAGAATGGAAACTATCGGACTCTTATCGATTAAAACCCCACGTCACGAAATCGCAAAAGCATTCACCATACCGCCCCAGCGGTCGGTTCGACGTTGAACGCCCCCGGATCTCGACCTATTCAGGAGACAACTGGGTACACACCAGCCTTATCCCCGTCCACCGGACCAGTGCAAAAGGAAAATAGGCCCCAAATCCATCTTCTCATCTCTCCTATGAGCCATACGGTAACCTAACGCAACACAGTAATGAAGATATATTAAATGAGTATGAGTATGAGAGTATGAGTATGAGAGTATGAGTATGAGAGAATGAGACAGAATACATTATTGTATATGATTTTATCATTGTTTAAGGTTTCCCTCCTACCGCGTGTGAACTGCATACAAATTTATTTTGTAGATTTATTATAGCCCTACCTGTTCATACTCGTGAGTACAATGAAGTCAAAAAGGCAATGAGAGATATAATCCTTCTTTCAACAACCTTCGCTCTTGTACAGATTTGTAAGCCTCTCGGGAACAGGTTATATAATAGATGACCCGGAACGCGATTAAATAGAAAAAAATCACCATGACATGTTCAATGTACATGGTGATCAACTAATCACAATTCAGCTGGTTACAAAGCCCTACCGAGGTCGCAGTTTTTCGCAATTCCATCAGACCTAACTTCCATGTCCCACCAACCTTTATAAAATATATAATTTATACTATCATGCAGCGGTTATATTTTACAGGGTTATTTTACAATTTATTCCTAGTTTCTGCTGCACTTGGCGAGTGAATCTGATCTAGTAATTAGTTTACACTGAGTACATCCACTTAAGAAGTTAACCGATAACTTTATGTGATAGTACAGCGATAAAGTATTCTCTAAGAAATTAATGTGAAATGCAAAAATACTATTTATTTTGTTATAAGAAGTAATGAGAGATATAAACTACGATAAATATAATTAATACAAATTCAGAATTAATAAATGTTTATGAGATATAGTTGTATTTTAAATTAATATTTTTACTGTTATTTGGTACGCAACTACTTAGCATATTTTGAGGTTGTACATTAAAATAAAAAATGTGAGAATATTTCCCAATTTAGATATATGTAATCTTCCTGTTTTTCAATTAATATAACTAGTGCATTGGTATTTTATGTTAATATATGGCGTAAGACGCAATTAGAACACAATTAATAGAACTCTATAAATATTATATCATGAGAAAGTATCCTTTGAACCCAGTACTCAGATTATTATTTCCCGAGGTAACGAGCATTGACTTTTGTACGATATAAATAACTCGATAATTCTTTAAAAAAATATCTAATCATGAAAATGTCAACGCTCTGTCTCGAGAAATTCCCGAGAAATAGATAAAAGATAAATTACTTTGTTATATCCGTACATAAGTTAATAATTATATTAAATTGTGACCTGTACTCACCTACTATTTGTACATATAGCGTAATAGTCATACGTAGTATATTAGTTTAACCGAAGTAAGGCAACGTAAATGACATTATGTATATTTATTAGTATAGAGCGTCCCGCAGACATACGCGACCTCTGATCACATACCCTTTACTCTCGTTCGCTACTGAGGTAACTTTTCCATGCAAACTCTATCAACTCACTAATTACCTACGTAATAACATAAACTTGTTTACGTGAAAAAAAGAATGTTTCAAATTCTTAAAATCGTAAAAGAAACTGACTCTTTTGTAATTTCTAAAAGGATTATCTATTCTCCTTGTTTATGATATATTGAATAACGGTACTAAAACAACTACCTTCATTTATTTTTGTTGTGAAACATGTAA
>JACEII010000021.1:4380838-4395775 GCA_014332785.1 Antheraea mylitta | reverse complement strand
CTAAGCTCGCATACCTGTATTGTAATTTTAGAATTTGAGATTCGTTCGATTCGAACAATTTCGATGTTTCAAATCTGCCAGGGGACGTGACGGCTCAAATTTTTAATTAGACTCTACTTTAGAAAGAAAAAAAATCGAATGTCAAAAGAGACAAATTAACCGTTTAAACTTAGTTGCCTAATATTCTTGTTAACGTACAATAGACAACACATAACATTAAAAAGTAAATAATATTGTGTTACGGGTTCCGCAGGCATAATATGAAATCGAAGTTTTTGGCGGAATCTTAGTCTGTTATTTAAGTGACTTTTATATTTTATTCATGAACTTGTGTTATACTCTATATATTTTGTTACGCTGGTGATATGTTACGCAGTATATGTATATAGTCCGGTTATTGTGCACAAGTGAAGTAGATGAAAGATAATACTACGGAGCATGAAATCTGAGATGCTACAAAAACTCCCTGGAAAGTTTTAATAAGGAACCACCACCTTATCAGAACATGAAAATTATTACAAAACACTAGTAATACTAAAAATTACCTACTTGATAAAGCCAGTAATAAACTAGAAGATAGGATGTCAAAAATAAAGTTAAAGAAAATGAAATGTTAAACACCTATACAGTGAATTTCCAACAACATCTGGGGGTCATTGTATATTAGATGTTGTTATGAATAAATATTTATTATTATTACTAAACTTAACCTTTTTTTACATGGGGAAATCCCACGGGGGCCTGCTATAGTGCTGGGCAACGGACGTGACTGCGTCACGTCGCCCGCAGGTCCTTTACGGCGGCCTCAGATCGTCTCCGACCCGTCACCGCCGTGTTCGTCGGTCGCGGGAAAGGAGCCTGGTGGTCGGCTCTCTCTCCCTCTTCTCCGCCTCTTTAGCAAGCATAACTGCCTCGTAGAATGAGGCGAAGGAGTTCTACCCGGTCTCGATGTCAACCATCTTACAGACGACAGACGAGAGCGAGAGATCCGGGTCTATGGCCGCGACGAGCTCGTGGCGTGGCATATCCCAGGCGGGACAAACTTCTAGCGTGTACTGCGCGTTGTCTGTCGCGCAGTCACAGTGATGGCACCCTGCAACTGGCTCCCGGCCTATGCGACATAGGTAACTCCCGAAGCAACCGTGCCCCGAGAGCAGCTGCGTTAGCCGGAAGCTTAGAGTGCCACCCCGCTTGATGAGCCATTCGACCATGACCGTCCGAACGGCTTCGATAATTGCCACGCCTGAGCTCGGCCGCTCAAGTCGTCGTCGCCACTCACCAACCACTAGGACCTGGTGGAGCTGGGACCTCAGTGCCTCGAATTCCCGAGGCACGATCGTTGTTCCCGCTCCAGCGCCTTCACGCGTAGTTGCTAAAGGGACGCGTGGGCTCTTGCTTCCAGGTCCTAGGGTGGGGATCCAGCTAATATGTAGGCCGCCTCGTATGAGATCGTGCGGTATCCGCGTATGGCTCTGACGGCCATCGCTCTGTGCGATTTGCGCAGGTGAGCGATGCTGGTGGCCGTCAGGCCGTCCGCCCACGCAGGGGCCTCGTACAGGGCCATTAACCACACGATCCCTAGGTACACTTCCGGCAGATGGAATTGCCCCCCCCCCCCAAGTTGGGCATTAGGCGGGCAAGTGCCCCCGCTGTTCCCATTAAACAGGGGGCCATCTGCCGGAAGTGTCCTCGAACGTCCATCGGCTGTCGAGTAGCAGGCCGAGGTATTTTAACCTCGACCCGACGCCGATGGATACGCCTCCCACGACGATCTGGGACGCTCTAGGTGGCGCGTTCCGAGGTCCATGAAAGACCAGGGCCTCGGTCCTGTTGAGCGCCACCTGCAGTCCCAGCTGCCGGATCTAACTGAGGACTTGAGCAACTCCTGCCGTAGCAAAGATTACGGCCGCGTGGTCCGTCTTCCCTCGGACTAACACTAATGTGTCATCAGCGTAGCAGGTAACACTGACGCCTCGCAGGAGCGCACCGCGCAACACCCAATCGTATCCGATGTTCCACAAAAGGGGGCCCAGGACTGACCCCTGTGGAACACCGGATACTACTTCTCACCGACTTATCCTCCCTACCTGACCCGGGAAGGTTACGTACCTCTCAGATAGGTACGCCCCGACTATACGGCGGAGGTAGCGAGGCAATCCATGGTAGCGGAGTGCCTGCTCAATGTTGGTACAGGGCAAGGTGTTAAAGGCGTTGACAATGTCTAGTGACACCGCCATAATAATCTCACCCCAGGCAATTGCTTCCTCCGCCAGGATCTTAAGATGCGTCACTGCATCGACGGTGGAGCGCCCCTGTCGGAAACCAAACTGGTTTTCCGACAGGTCCAGCCCAACTTCTGACAAGTGCCGGATGAGGCGGCCTGCGATGATTCGCTCGCAGAGCTTTGCCACCTCGTCCAACAGCACTATGGGCCGGTAAGCGGATGGGCTGTCCGCCGGGCGCCCCTCCTTCTTCAGCAGAACCAAACGGCTAGTTTTCCATATCTGTGGAAACCGGCCCTGCTGAAGAGATGCAGTGAAGATCTTTAGCAGTCGGGGTTCGAGGGCCTCATAAGCTAGGACCCACACACGGCCAGGTATGCCGTCGGGTCCTGGGGCGGTGTTTTTAGCCTGCAGGCGTTTCACTGCCGCCCTCGACTCTTCCCGGGTCACCTCGGGGACCTCGTCATCATCTTCGTCGCAGCCAACCGCACTGAGCATCATTGCGAACAGAGCCATCGCTGGAGGCATGTTCTCTGTTGCTGAAGGGAACAGAGCAGCCAAAACTTCATGGAGGAACTCTGGCTCGAGACTCTGGGTTACCGAGAGGCCCCCCTGAAGTAATTTGCCACGTACCATATGGTACGGGCGCCCCCACGGGTCCCGATTGAGCGTCTCGAGCAGTTCCTTTCGAGCCAGAGCTTTAGCATGCTCAATGGTTCTACGGAGCACCAGTCTGGCTTCTCTGTACCCCTCATAGAGCTCTGCCTCCAGTGCGGACGTGACCTGCGAGTGGCACCACCTGCTTCGTTGTCTGGTGTACTGGCGACAGGCCGCTACACACGCTGTGCGCAACCGCGCAATTTCGGCGGTCCACCGGTACACCTGAGGCTTGGCGGGTGTCGGCCCCTTGACTCGGGGTATTGTCGCATCGCAAATACGCGTCACGTCCGTCCAAAGAGACTCTGCCTCGAAGTCGACGTCGGCAGGCCTATCTTGTGATTCATCTGTCACCCAGGCCTGTGCGACCGCCGCTTCCAGAAGTGCCTCACAATTGAGGTGCTTCAAGGCCCAACGAGGTCCTTCCTCTGAGAGGGTCCCATGGGCTGGTCCGTCCGAGGTCTGGGTGGAGACGTCGAACCGTATGTAGTGGTGGTCCGACAACGTCTCCACCTCCTCGAGGACTCTCCAGCCCCGAGCACGGCGCGCTAAAGCAGGGTTAGCGAACGAAACGTCCACTATCGACCCGCCCTGCTGTCGCACGCACGTATTAACAGACCCCCTGTTCAGAACGAGTAAGCCCGATGTTATGGCTCGCTCTTCCAGAGCCTCACCTCTCTGGTTCGTGGCAGGAGAACCCCAAGCCGTAGATTTGGCATTGAAGTCCCCTAGCACTAGGACGGGGTGAGGATGGCTGCGACCAACGACAATCTGTAGGTCTCCGAGGAATCCCTCAAAGTCGGCAAGACTCATGCTTGGGGTCGCATAAACCCCCAACACTATAGTGCCGCCGTGATGGGCCGCTGCATACCCCGCCCCTTCAAGATGTTAGCGAAGGGTTTGGAGCCAGCGGCAGCCTGGGACACTAAGGTTACCGAGCCGTTAGCGTCTCCCACGCAGTTGTCCCCGAGCGGGATAAAATACGGCTCGGCCAACACGGCAACGTGAATCGACCACTGCGTCATACTCTGGGATAGAAGGTCCTGGGCCCTGGCGCAATGGTTGAGGATTCCTTGTAGAAAATGAAGCGCCATATTTATGGACACTCCATTTCCACCGCCTGTGCCGCCGCGGCTTCTTGACCAGCCGTCGATGTGGAGGGTTGCGCGGAACCTTTACCCCTTCTAACCCTCTTCCTTCTAGTCCTCATCTTAGGTGGGTCTGTGGGTTTGATGCAAGCCCTGCTCCCCATTCGGTGGCCGGCGGCCTTGCCTGCAGCTGCGCAGACCGCACAATGCGTTTCGGCGCTGCATCCGCTGGCCTTGTGCCCTAGTTGACTGCATTGGAAACAGAGTTTACTGCAGTCAACACTGGAGGTGCATTTCACCCCCAGATGGCCATTCTGGAGGCAGCGAAAGCACCTCAGGGGCCGAGGTGGTAGGCCCTTCGCATGCGCCGAAACCCACCCGATTAGGACTCTTCGCCCGTCGCCTAACTTTTTCGCCGCTGCCACCGGGCACGTGACTATCGACGTATATAGCCTCCTAAGGCCGGGGCGGACGCCGTTAGTCTTAACGTGGCCCGGTGCACAGTCGGCAGCTGCGGCAACCGCCGCAATAACTTCCTCGGACGTTACGGACTCGTCCAGATCCGAAATGCACACATTAGCAGTGAGCATTGGTCTGGACACTTTCATGCCCTCTGGGACCACCTCTCTGACTTTAGTGGCCAGAGCATCCGCTCTCCCACCACTAGTGCCTCCGAGAACCTCAAATAGGTAGCCTCCCGTGGCTGCTTTGCGCCATTTGACGCCGGCAATTCCGAGCTCCTGCATGCTTACTTGCGACTTTATACGCTGGAGCACTTCTAAGTAGGAGACTCCCCTGTCCTGTGCCTGATGCTGCAGTGTTATAGCCACTGCAGCTGATTTTGGAGGTCGGAGTTTCAGGGCATGCTCCTGTTTGGATTCCGCTCTTTTGGCCACCTGCTTTCGGAGTTCTGCTAGCTCTGCGGCCTGCTTGGCGTTTGCTTCCTCCAGTCTTGCGTGTGCCGCCTGAAGCTTCTCCACTTCCTCAGAAGGAGTCCGGCCGCACAATTCGCTTACTACTTCCGTTATGGATGGAGCGGCTTCGTTGAAAGCCTTTATACACCCGCCCTGCAGACGTCTCAATTCCTTGGCGACGCACAATATGACCTCCACATCGCCAAGAGCTCTTTTCCGCAGGTCAACGGTGAGTTGCTAGCTAGCATTCGCTCGAGCGGCTACCTTCCTCGTGACACGCTCCCTCCGTGCCTTTGATGGCAGCTTCTCGATTTCCTCCTCTGTAGCACGGTTTTGCTCCTCTTTTCTCAGGTGGTTGAGTTTCGCTGTAGCTTCCGCCAAGCCTACATATTTACCGGTCGTGGCAGGGCGACCTCTACCTCTTTTGACGACCGGGGTACATTGCCCGGTCGCACCAGTTTCGGACTCAGAATCTGAAGATGAGTGCCCCCTCGATGCCCCGGCTTGTGAGTCATCACTGTCCTCACTAGCCGTGATCATCAGGGTTGCACTTGCATCACTAGCTTCAGAGGGTGCTTCCGGAAGCTTCTCAGGCGGTGCCGAACGCTGATCCACCAGCTGAGGGTGTTGCGCAGCCTGAAGCAGTTCCGAAGGCTGAGATGGTTCCACATCCTGAGGCTGTTCCGCAGCCTGAGGCAGTTCCGCAGCCTGAGGTCCGCGGGTCGTTAAGGGACGAAGCAAAATTTTGCCTCCCCCGGTGGAGCAGGTACCCTCCTGGGGTATTCCTTTTTTAAATCTTGCCTTCATTCTTTTCTCCTTCTACACGTCAAGTTCGCGGTACGCCCGCCGATACACATCGACCCCGCCGGCCGCTACCCGGTACTGGGCCGTTAGGGCTCAAAGTGAGCCCTCATCTGCCCCAGCCCGGTACTGAGGATGCCGCTCACGCACCATCCTCAGGTCAGAGATCAGCCGAAAATCAATAGGACCGACGTTGCCCGGCGTGCGCCACGCGGAGGCTCTCTGACATGCAAACCCTACTAAACTTAACCTTGTAATTATAGGAACAAATATGGATGTACTCGTATGATGAGTCTGAATTAAATGATATTATCATTATTATTATTATCAAAAATATCATCATTATTTCATTTTACCGAAGAAATAATTATTGAAACTCACAATAGATCTTCAAAATCTCAGGTTAACATTGTAATTATATATGTAACCGTTCATAAATATTATAATTCTAGTTATGCTCCAAGGTTACATTTGCGTCTAATACTTTTCATTATTCGCCCACAATAACCCGTACACAATACGTAGCCTGCACTCTTATTACATTATTCCTTAACGTAGATACTTTTTAACATGGACCTGTTATGCGATTTATTACATTTCTGTAGCGCATACAAAGTTGTTAGATACTCAATAATCTGATACTTTCTTTAATATGTAAACTATGAATATCTTAATGGAGAATTTGTGACGATCAGTAGTAACGTTTATCAGCCAGTGCACCAATCGACATAACTTGGAATCCTAGGAACCTAAGCTTTCGGTGAAATGAAAAGCATGATAAATACGATTGATTTTTTTTTTGTGATTATTCGCTGTTTACCTGGTGAGCATTCACAGCTTCACTGTGCTTTCTAGGCACTCAACCATATGGAAATAAGTTCAAGGGCACCTAAGTGGCCGAACCTAAGTGTGGCCTGTTGCTTTAAATGCAACATCGCAAGTTTGATAAGAATACTCTATCGGTATACTATAGTTATACCACGATAATTTCCCTAACGTCAGCTCAACCTCATTGTAAGTTTTGAATTCAAGGTATTGAACGCGTTGTCTAATCGCATTACCGTGGAGCAGTCAGTGCTTCTGTTGTCAACGCATTCTCTTTAATGGGAAAAGCACTTCTTGTCGACGACAAAGCACAAAATGTAGTCACTTGACCTCTTAAAAACACCAAGACACTAATTCTAAAAGAAATACAGATTGAAGTGAAATAAATCGTTATAGAAATAAAACGTTTATACAATTTTCTAAACAAATGACAGTACCCGACATTTGATTTTCTACGTCGGGGAGAAGAGTGAGACGTCGATCTAAGATCAGATTACTTTATAAGACATTTTCTCTATCGCACAGTGCAATGTTTGCAATAGATAAAGATGACGCTATACGAAACAGAACTTGACCCACCGTCTCGGTCTTCTACTCGACATGCAAAATCAAAAACTAGGTAATAAATAGTCATGTCAATATACCATAATTTTTTGTGAATTGATAGTTTTTATATTTAGAGCGTTACGTATACTATAGTACGTTATAGCAATGTACTACTTTTATTATTTTTTTATTTTAATTATTTAGGTTTCGGTTTAAAAAATATATATGATCAAAAACCAAGATATCAAGAGTCTTACTCTTAGTCTTTCACTGGTGTAAAATACAGCAAAGAGTAATTTTACAAGAATCTTGAAATAACAATAAAATCATTTTTACAAATATTTAAACTTGTATACTCATTTCTGACGAAAATTTTCTACATGATTTCACACCATATTATATATGTACGCTACGGTTACCTCTGCCGCAAGAAAACTTCGAAGGTAAGCTCTCCGTGATCGGGCTTATTCTCCCGAATTGCATTCAACATTTTACAAAATGTGTAGGGCTTTTCAATAGGGACTTAGTATATCTATGCATATAATAAAAATATGTATGTAACAGCGAAATAAAAATTTTTCACTGATTGGGTATGAACGTATACACACTACAGATAGCGAAAATGCAATTTTTAAAATTTTTGTCGGTCTGTCTGTCTGTCTGTCTGTCTGTCTGTCTGTCTGTTTGTTCCGGGTAATCTCTGAAACGGTTGAACCGATTTTGACGGGAATTTCACTGACAGATAGCTAAAATTACTGTGGGTGACATACTTTAAATTAGACTAAGTATTAACCGCGGCTTCGTCCTCAATGGTATCTCGAAAATGGTTGGACTAATTTTCACGAAACTTGCACCAACAGATAGTGGGCATCATAACAAGTAATTCCGAACAGTCAAACTGACATTACATGGCACAAATCATGAGGTGGTAACCACAAGGGGATGTCTTCAAGGTGGGGTGCTTTCACCCCTATTATGGACCTTGGTGGTTGACCAGCTCCTGCATAAGATGGACGAACTGAGGATAGACACCCAGGGCTATGCCGATGACCTGGTGGTCATTGTCCGAGGCTTCTGTCAAAGTACTATCTCGTACCTTATGCAGAAAGCATTACTTGCTATTCACAAATGGTGCAACGATAACGAGTTAAAAGTCAATTTAGACAAAACCGTATTGGTACCATTTACGAAGAAAAGGCGTCTTGACAAATTAGTAAATCCTACTTTAAATGGCAAGAAAATTACCTTTTCAACAGAGACCAAGTATTTGGGAGTAATTATATACCAAAAATTAACTTGGAACAAACAGATTGATGCTTCAATTCAGAAAGCAAAATTAGCAATGGATATATGAGGACGACTGGCTGGTAAACGCTGGGGTTTAAACCCTAGTTTGGTCCTCTGGCTTTATACCGCAATAGTCAGGCCGACAATAACGTACGCCTGCATGCTCTGGAGCGGTAAAACTAGCCAGTTAACTGTTAGAACCCGCTTAGCTTCGGTGCAAAGGACAGCGTCTATCTTAGCGACGGGAGCTATGTCGACCTCCCCTGGAGCGGCTCTGGAAGCGGTGTTGAATCTTCTGTCCCTTCACCTTCATGTAGAAAAGGTGGCTAGGTCAACAATGCACAGAATGTACGTACAGGGAAGAGCGAAATAGCTATCCCTGTCCTTGAGACCCACACTGGACTCAGTGATAGAAACCCCAATTTTAGGTATGATATCAGATATAAAAATACGTGAAACTAATTTTACAAAATTCTACACAGTAGACATACCGCCACGGGTATCCTGGATTAACAGTGAAATAATGAGGAAATCGGGTAGCCTATTATGGTATACTGATGGGTCCAAAATGGGACTTAACGTAGGCTGTGGTATCTATGGGGAGCGACCTAAGTTTAGGCATCACACTAACCTTGGTTGTTTCGCCTCCATTTTTCAAGCAGAAGTGTACGCTATTTTAGAGTGTGCCCATATAAATCTGCAAAAAGACTACGTTAACCATACAATTTATATCCACTCGGACAGTCAAGCCGCCTTACTGGCACTTGCTTCAGACTCAGTTGAGTCGGAACTTGTGTCAAATTGCGTGGCTGTATTAAACAGTCTGGGACAAATAAACAGACTAATTTTACGATGGGTTCCGGGGCATGCAGGCATTCGTGGCAACGAAGCTGCTGAAGAACTTGCAAGAGCAGGGGCTATGGGAATACACATCGGCCCAGAACCGTTTTGTGGAATACCCAAAAGCCTAGCTCTCTTGACCCTTAGAAACCATTACAATCAAGAAGCTAAAACATTCTGGTATAACTTGCCAGGACAAAACCATTCCAAGGAGCTCATCAGGGCATTTAACCAGGGATATGCTGATAAGGCCCTGTCACTTTGGTAGGAATCAAATACGCGCTTTAGTGAGAGCACTCACTGGACACTGTTGTCTTAAAAAGCATTTGCACAACATTGGTGTCCAGAGCACAAGAGAGTGCAGATTCTGTGATATTACAGATGAGACCCCCAAACACCTCTTGTGCGAATGTGATCCACTAAAACCTACACGAAACCGGATTCTGGGAAGGCATGTTTTGCTTCCGGATGAGGTACAGATGCTCTCAGCCAAAAAAGTCCTGCTGTTCTTGAATACTATAGGACTAGGCGGAGAGCTTTAGTAACATGGGGCGATCACAATAGATCACTACTGGTCGCAGTGATACAGGACCAGTAAAGGCCTGCATAGCCCCATTCTCTAGAATAAAAAAAAGAATAACAAGTAATTCAGTCTATTTTAATTTATACTAGCTGGTAACCGTGGCTTTGCTCGCAGTACTATCTCCAAAACCGTTAAACTGATTTTCGCGAAACTTTCATTGTCAGATAGCTGACCTTATAAAAAATAATTCAACCAATTTTAATTTATACTAGCTGTTAACCGTGGCTTCGTCCGTAATACTACCTCCAAAACGGTTAGACCAATCTTCACGATACTTTCACTGGCAAATAGCTGACCTTATAAAAAGTAATTCAGGCAATTTTAGTTTATACTAGCTGTTAACCGCGGCTTTGCCAACAGTACTTCTCCAAAAGGTTAGTTCGATTTTCCGGGGACTTTCACCTTACCTTATAAAGAGTAATTGACGTTATTCTATTTTAGACTAGCTGTTACCCGCGACTTTGTCTGTATGAAATTGATTTCAACTCATTCTTTATTTTTAATTAGAGAAATAATTATCAACTAATTGTTTATAATTCGATATTATAATTATTAGTAACTTTGAAGATAGAAGAGGTCTTCCTAATAAGATTTTAGACCATAAACGTATTACGTAAAGAGGTCCATAATACAATTTCTTGCAGAACAGACAAGCGTTTATTTTTTGTATAGACACAAAATCGTAATTATAAAGACAAAGTAATAAAATTTAAATCTTTATGATAATATTTTAAGTTATTGTTTCATTAGTTCCTTACACAGTGTAAGTGAGCACGAAGATAGTTATATGGTGGGCTAAAATCCCAAATATATTGCTGATGGTAAACCTCACTATGTACATTGTTAGTATTTATATATCTATTGTATACATTACATACTACTGTAAGTGGCGTGCGTGTCGTACTTAGAATTGTTTTTAAATAGCATTTCTATAATTGTACATAGTCTCAAAAGTTTATAATTTTTTAATACAATTTAAAAAATACGTGCGGAGCCGCGGTTACAGCTAGTTTAAAATAAAATAGAAAGACATTGATTGTTTTTATTTATACTATATCGTCTTTCTGGAAGGCATACGTTTTGTCTGATCTTATGTGTGAAATAACACATCACTCATCTTCTAAGCGTTAAAAATTTACACCAGAAGATGTTCAATTGTCATGTTCATTACAATCAGCTGTCAGTGATACTTTGCCTCTAATAAAAGACTTGGCAATTGCATGTAAAATTGATGATATGAATAGATAATTCATAATTGCTATCTGCATGTGAATTTACGATTTTTTAAGTATTGACTTTTTTTTATATCATAGGAGGCAAACAAACAGATTGGTCACCTGACGTTAAGTGATCATTACCATCCATAGACACTTGCAACACCAGAGGAGTCGCAAGTGCGTTGCCACCATGTAGCACTGTTACTTATTTCACTTCGGTGTTTCTGTGAAAGGGTGGTACTACCCTGGGTGAGCTGACCCGTTCAGGCTGAAGCTAGTAATAGCATCAGCGTTGCTCTACCACCTTCAAAAACTTGCATTTTTTTGCAATAGTTGAAACGTATCTGCATTCTTCCTAGAAATATATCACACATAAATATATTTAAACGTTTATGTCCAAATAATTCGTATCCGATTGTTTATGTGAATGCAATTATTAATTGATTAATTAATAGCAGTATAATTAAAGAATTATTTTTGTTTTGATTTTATCTTTTGTAAGATTTATGATATGTTTACAATGATCTTTGACATTAAAATATGAGAGAATTGAACCCCGCCTCCTAGATCTTCTTCGTAATCGAGGCACCGATTTATAAATATGCCATTATTTTCTGAATATCGAATTACGCAATGTTTAAATCAGTACACAATAGACTACTAAAGTAAAATTTATACTGAATAAGCCAGAATTTGGAACCGAGTCAAACCTTAACAACCAAAGCGATGCACCTAAACGATGCTTAAAGGGAGCTATCGGTAAATAAAGTTAAGTCCGTTAATCGTCGATCGGACCGCGGAGACCGAGTAAGTCCAATACAATTTAGTATACATACCTATTTAAAACTATAGGTAAACGGATTAACGTAATCCTATAAAGATGACGATTTTGTTTGTTCTTGCAAAAGCTTTAAATATTACTATTATTTAGTGAATATTGATTTATATATTTACGTAATTATTGGACCTAAAATCCCTATTAATATCAAAGTGATATTAAAGTATGATTTTTCAACAATACATTTTGTGTACAAAGGAAAAACAAAACTTGATCAAAATGTATACAGCAGTTTTTAAGAGATATGTTCACAACAATAGATCATAATTATTGTATTTATTATATAAAAATCTCGAATTATGGATTTTGTGATCAAACTCCTCCTTAACCGCTGGAACGATTTTAATGAATTTTTTAATGTATATTTGGTAGGTATGAGAATAGGTCGTAAATTATAATTTATATCTCTTGCTCTTTTGTCTCGCTTTGGTTAGATTAGGTTAGAATTGCGAAAAAAGGACATCGCGAACTTGCCTCGAGCGAGCGCGGTGCATTTAGTACGAAACCTTTTTATAGCAAATATTTAATACGTATTTAACTTTTTTGTAATAACACCGAATTTGTTTTCCTTCTCTGGTTATCATGTCACATTACGGTGAAATGTAGATTTGTGATATTAGGTGTCAAAAAAAAAAAATTACCTCTAAACGTATACAACAGATTAAGATTCTATCGAACCGCCCCCCCCCCCTTACATTTGTTTTAGAAATTTTCTACCACTGTTATAAATTTCAGTACATATTAATTATAATTTTTCTGATATACTTTAATAAGATTGTATTGAAACGAAATGTTAATTTGTAATCTGCATGTTTAATATCAATATCATTACATAGCAAAAAACCGATTACTCTGTCGCGTCAGTTTGTCTTTTCGCTATTAACTCAGAAACTACTGAAGGCATTTTCATGTAGTTTTCTCCAGTAGAAGGTTTAGAAGGAAGCTTAAGGTAAATAATCATCTATATCTTTTTAATTATCAGGTCGGGACAACGTCAGCCTTGTCCGCCAGTTTAATATAAACGTATGTAACAATTATTAGTTATTACAGTTATGCTTACTTTTGAATGAAGTTTTCGATGCAAGATCATAATTATTATTGTGTATAAACATATTTAACAGCTAATGATATTCTTAATAAATCGTTTGAACTTAACATTACAAATTACCCTTTTCAGTGTGAGGCAGTGTTTCGAAGTGGATAGCCGCCTTTTATTAGGCAGCACTATTCGGTTTACGTTGGTCGCTTGCCAAATAAATTACATAGTATTTCTGCTGCCCTTATGACCGGAACGCGGGACCGCGTTTAAGTACGTATGCTGAAGCTGCTTAGTAACCTGACTGTCACCTCGAGCACATAAAACTAACAAACTGTTCAGACATATTTTTTTACATAGACACATGATTTAGCATAGAAATGCGCATAATATATGTTTTTATAGGAACTATTACAGTATTGTATGTTAATCTAACTTAGTCGCTGAATTGAATTGAATTATATCCTACGATAATTAAATTCAGTTTATTTTCAGTACCTACTTCAAATATTCACAAGATAAATTATTGTTATTAATTAATTACAAGGCAAATATATACTTAGCACAGTTTTTTAGGAAATCTTAATCCATTTGAATACGCGTCATCTGACATCATTACATAGTATAAAACAAAGTCCTCTACCAGGTCTCTCTGTCTGTCTGTTCGCGATAAACTCAAAACTACTGAACGGATTTTCATGCAATTTTCACCAATAGGTAAAGTGATTCATGATGAAGGTTTGAATATATAATTTGTCAAGGTTTTTTTTATTATCAGGTAGGGACAATGTCCGAAGGGCCCGCCAATATAAATTAAAAAATGAAACGTTAACTCAAATACTTGTATTATTAAAAAAGTTTAGTAAAATGAAATCCATACTCCGTATTATTATTGTATGTCATAGGGACTTAGAACAGCAGTAGCTGCTTCGCTATCAAAATCTCAATAACTATAGTTGTCATACTAGCGTACTAACTTATAAACGTAAATCCAATATATAACTTGAGAATTACTGAGCGATCCTAAATCACAACATCGACACATATCAATCACTATGCCTAATGTTTCATCAGGTTTTTATCCCTATCCAATCGAATAGAAGGAATAAACGTCTGAAAGAACTTATACCATATTATAATATTTAGATTTGTTATAAAAACAACATTTAATAACAAACATAATTTCCCAAATCAGTCTATAAGTGGTGAGAACCTGAGGTAACAAAAAATAAGACAATAATACTTATGTTAGTATCTCCGCTTTTTTTAATCGGAAAATGTAACTAAACCATATAATACATACTACTGTAGATCAGATTTGCAATTAGAGATTACTGATCTAATATTTTCGTAGTCACAAAATAGATGACATGACAAAATTTTAATAACGTATGTAGAATGAGGCTACCGTAAAGGCTCATTGCTTCTGATACTATAAAAACTAGCTAGTTAACGCAGAGTTTACACAAACAGAAGAGCTTGTTAACAGTAACTTAACTTGTTAATTTTGTTGCGGTTCACAATTAACGTTTGTCACAATTGAAACTCCTGACGGGTATGTGAACGGAAAATGATAGAATTTCTGTTCGTTGAACTTCAAAATATACCAAATTCATGAATGGATTTTTTCTGCTTGTAATTGTTTTGTTCTACTTCAGGTAAAAGCATCTTTTAGAATCCTTTCTAATGTGTTTCACCTTATGAATTTTTATGTCGCACTATTGAAATTGCGTGTTAAAATAAAGTTCATAGCAAAATAAATATTTAGAGATGTATACAGTTCGGAAGTTCAGGCTCTTAAAACACTTTAGACATTTCAATAATTTAATTAGGACACAGAGATATTTGAGAATATAAAAATGTATTCAGGAGTCTATCATATATATCGGAACAAAAAAAAACGTCATATAAAATTGAGAAAATTAGTTTGCAAAAAAGTAGATCGAAATTTAAGTTTCAAAGATATTTTTATGTAGTATAATTGGATATAATTTATTACATAAGTAATGTATTTTTATCCAGTCTTCTTCATAGGTGTAATTTTAGCATCAAGACATCGAACTTTAGTTCTATGATTTTGTGT
>JACEII010000021.1:4357032-4380828 GCA_014332785.1 Antheraea mylitta | reverse complement strand
TAATTTTAGCATCAAGACATCGAACTTTAGTTCTATGATTTTGTGTCTGTTTCCTTTCACGGTTGTTTATATTTTAGCATCCTGTATTAAAATGGACAAAACACATTCCTTGAAAACTTAATTTTTAAGAATAAATCATTACTTAGACTAAAGTAAACAATCAAAATTTTTAAAAGCTGCCTATTCCGAGTAAGGCTACACAATTTCCAATATTATTTATCTATTTCTAATGACTAATTTCTTATAATTGTAGAAGACTTATTACTTAAGTATTTAAGATATTCAACCTAAAACACAACTTTAGTTGCCTCTCATACAATTCCACGTACCTACATGCTTTCAAGATATTTTCTAATATTTGATCACTGCTAAAACGCAATATATGTACCACACTTTCACGACGCTACGTTTTTGAAATGACGTCAAAACCGTTGAATTTCATGTCGGTACAGCAACAAAATATCCCCTTTTCATAATATGAAGCTTACAACTTTAGAATCGATTTCCGGCAAACGGATGTGTTTGGTTTGAGCCAAACTATCCATTTTAGCAACTAACATCTAAACATATGACAAGAGTAACTTATTAAGTTTTATTAGGAACAGAGCAATATTAGAACAGTATCAACTTGTACTCCAATAAACAATAAACCTCATTCGAACTGTAGGCCTGAAATATGGTAATTAATGGTTTTCTCATTACTCCTAATCGCGACTATGGTTTACTATAAGTATGCCTTAGAAGATTTCAAGAACTAATTATGCATGTATTTGTTAAGAAAATTAGAGAGAGATATGTTAAAAATCATGATGAGCGATAATATGTCAATAATTATCACTAATTTATTCCTACAATATGGATATATGAATAGAAAGCAAACCAGGCGCACCGCCTTTACCAAGATGTAGCTCAAAGGAAATGGAAGTGGGAGAGCGCTATATGACGCATGAATAATGGGTGATAGAGTAAAGCAATACTGCGGTGGAGACCCACAAGTGGTTACAGAAGTATAGGCAAACTGTTTATGAGTTGAGGTAACAATACATTGAAGGGGGTGAGGAAAGACCTTGCATGAAAAGTGCGTTAGGCGGCCGAAATGCTACCCAGTGCCATAAATTTAACATAGGGTGGAAATTTTATAGGTGGTACAGCCAAGTTGAAGGTATTACTGGTTTCAGCATAAATGGGTCGGCTCGCTCGGGATACTACCACTCGACCCAAAGAAGACCGACGTGAAGTAACAGTGTTTGCATTGCATTGCCTTCCCCTTTCTCTTTCCTTTGCTCTCGAGCACAGGCTGGCAACGCACTTGTCACTCCACTAGTGTTGCAAGTGTCTATGGACGGTGGTGATCACTTAGCATCAGGTGACCTATCTGGTCGTTTCCCTCTTTCGATATAAAAAAAGAAACGGGTTGAAAGTAAAATATACAGGAAGACTTACTATTTCAGTATTATATTTTACTATTCTTTTAAATACTTTTTGATAAGCTTATAGAATGACTGGCAGGTAATTTCCTCTTACAGCCTTTTAAAATTAATTTCACGGAAATATAAATAGAAGCGTCATAAGAAACTAGGTACATGTTGTTATCGGTATTATGAAATATAATCGATTCGGTAAAATACCTACTAATATCTATTTATCTACTAATCTATTTAGATATCTAATTATCTACTTGTACTATATTTAATTATCGCTATTTATATTCTTTTCCTTAAAGTTCATTATTAAGTCCTCTTAATAAGCAACAGATTTACCAGAATATGAAATTATATCAGTAGATTATAATTATTATACTACCTACATTGTTCAAACAATTGTTTGAACTGTCGAAGTGAAGTCAGAGTTTATCAAATGCAGGCCAGGACGGTGCCTCCGCATTCTTGTTACAGGGGGTGCAAAGTGGGTAGAGGGTGGATGTAGAAAATTGAAAGTTCTAGGGCAGGGGCGCAATTAGATTGAGCGTTTCGAGAGCGCTATGTCCGGCAATTACGCAATAGTAACCCAACAATATGTATCTATCTACGTGTTATTTAGAATAATTTTTTAATATGTATTAAAGATATCTTTATTGATATTCTTTATAGTATGTTTGTTAACTCCTAATGTTTTTTAATACTACATTTAATACAGTATGTTTTGTTTGTTGTGCAGTACATAGATTAATTAATAACTTATAATTAGAGCTTAATAATAACTTGTCGCCGAAGTTTGACTGTATCCGGTACAAAGATTTTTCTTCACATATATATGAATGTTAATAGTTTCTTTTAATCTAAACTGTATAAATATTGTAGATTGTAGTGTAAAGTATGACTAATAGAGTATTTGTAGATACAGGATTATATTTACCGATGATGTAGAAAAAACCTATTTCCATTTTTTATTGATAACACTACAGCTAATCAATATCTACAGAATAAAATAAAAAATAAAGAAAACCCTTTGAGAAACTATAGGAAGATGTATCTAACTCTGATTTAAGAGATAAACTTTGTCTATATGCATATAGATTTGTGTGTAGATGAAATGTATGCGCAGAATAACTAAAAGAAGTTTCATTCTTCAGTCTATTACATTCGTATATATTCACATGGATTATTATATTAAAAGTCTAATTCCGATTAACATGTGTCGTCAAAACCTATTAAAATCAACATGATAGTTAATAATATTCATCACGTACCAACCGTAGAGAATTTTTAATCTCGCAACGCTTTCTGACGTCACTGCATCGACGATCGATAACAGCCTCAATTTTTTTCACATCATTTCACCGGTAAATAAAGCTAACTTTTCACTTTATGGAACATGGTTAAATAAACGTCTCTATGAAATAGCGAGTATTTGCCCGCAAAGTGAAAACTCAGCTTAAAAATTGCAATATACGTGAACGGAGAAAACCTGTGTAGAAAGTTTCAAATCAAATTACTAATTGAGTGTCACGTCCCACTCCTTCGGCTTACATTACTTAATAAAACGAGACGTAGCTGGAAAGTCGTTAACTTGCCTTTGCTTTAAAAAGAAAGTCAAGAATCTACTCCAAGGTTTTCATTTCAGTTCAAGACTTTTGTGACTGCTTCCGTGTTCGCTATGCCTTGGAAAAAAGGTTGTTCAATGCAAAATCTAAAAAAAGGTTTTTGTTTCTAATAATAAGCTATTTTAACAAAAGAGGATTTAAACTATAATTAACATAACTTCGTTTTTTTGGCGGGATTTTAGTCTGTCATGTAGTGGATTTTATATTTTATTCATAATCTTGTGTTACTTGACTCTATATTGTGTAAATTTGATAGTGTTTTACGTAATATAGTTAGTTTGTTGTGCATAAGTGAAGTGAATGGAAAATAATATCACGGAGCATGAAATTCTAAGATGCCACAAAAACTCCCAGGAAGGTTCTAACAAGGGATCCACCATCTTGTTAGAATATTGACTCACACGATGCTTAATATTGAAGTGATCGCACGACGCTTGTAATATTATTGATTACTCGACAATGGCAGTAATAATCTGAAAGATTGATTGCCAAAAATAAAGTGAAAAAAAAATTAACATAACTTATATATACGATATATTTAAATAGTAAACGATTGTATTACACAAGAACTCAGTTATTATAGTTAACGTATTGATCTGTCCCATCTTTTCCGGCTAAATGCGTTTTCCAGTCTACCACGTCTGTAAATTGTTCATGTATATTGAGGTGTACATATGAATGTATCTATGGCAACGTATATTAGTGTGTGTGAGTCACATGTAAAAGTAACTCCCTCGCGATTCTGCACTCCTGGTACTGTGCTCCGTGCGCTGTAAACGATCTAGTTTGCGAGAACTTTGAAGCGGAAAATTTATCTGACAGTTAAACGAAGCGAGTGTATGCTTGTACGTAAAAAACAACTAATAGCGTTATGTTACGCTTTGATTTTATTATTTGGATATTATTTATTGAATATTATAGACATATGATGCTCATTTTTATCATACGTTCTATTAGCAAATTGCTTAGATCTTTGAAGAGTTCATGTAGCTTTATACTCGCAGGCATTATGTAGAACATGACGTTTTAAAATTAAGCCGAATTTTTTCGGGAATACTTCAAATTTTTTGTACTTTGCGACCCATAGCTTGTCAGAATCCACTGAGCTGTGACCTCTAGCATTTCAACTTTTCCATATATTTAAATTGAAATCGCAGTTCATTTATTATTAAAGATGTTTTTAAAAATTTAAATATAAAATAATTGATTGATTACATGATGGAGTAAGTTAGAATACAACGAATAAAAGTTTTGCTACAACTGAAAATTTGTCCTGCGTAATTTCTCCATACTCATAGAAAAGATGTTCTGTAAAAAAGAAGTTTCTGTACATGAAGTAATTTTGAGTAATCTAGTTAGTCCAATTAAATAAATAATTATATTTGAAGTAATCGATTTAATATTCAATACTTAATCAATAAAATATGAAAGTACAAATACTATTAAATTATAATTTAAAATTAATCTAATTACGTATCATTAAATGTGAGAACATTTACGCAATCGGGTAACCCGCCATTTATAAATTACTCAAAACCAAATTCTTAATTTTATTGATGGTTCATGTAATTCATAATAACGTTCAAGTTTATTTAACGTATCGAGCATTACTAAAGACATATGATGCAATTAAAGCTCGTCATTGATGACCATGAAGCGTGGTTACAAGAGACTACGACGATACAAGCCAAACTACCGCGACCGCTATATCCAACTAGGAATTCGTACGTCCGTAGCTACGACGTAGTCGCTACACATACGTAAATCTTTGATTGACGAATCAAAGTCTTATTAACACAGAATAAACCATAAATTTGAATGTGTAATTTTCCATCGCCTCCGAACCTGAATTACAGATAATTGAGAAGCTTGATTGACTATCGATTGGAGCTGTTGAATTGTGTTTATTAGCAAAAGGTTTTTATTTCTATGGCGTAACTGTTAGCATAAATAAAATAACTTAGTTCTAATGCAATTGTACGTTTTAATAGCTATTTAAATAGGGCACTGCAAAGCGCTGTAACTTGTGCCAAAGGCCCTTATCGTGCGTTACACAATAGTTGTTACTACGGCGGAGTTAGTCCGGTTAAAAGATAGTTTTGCGGTAGTGCGGAACATTGAACACAATAAAAATAAAAGCTAATATTAGATACATTTCGTATGTAGTTTTTATTTAATATGGTAGTTATGTTGTCTGAACTAAGTGTAAGTAACTGACATGATGTGATTTCATTCGAATAATCAAAACACATATATCTTCGAACTTTTTCAAATTTCAATTTTAATTTATTGTTACCAATAGGAATATAAGGACTTATTTCAAACGGTGATTATATTTTGATTGGTACTTGATTGAATTGTTATGTAAACTAGTTGCCTTCCAGTGGTCGACAGTCGACGATTATAAGGGCTTATAACATATTGGTAGGTGTGGTAGAGCCACGCTGAAGCTATTACTGGTTTCAGCATGAATGGGGCAGCTCGTCCGTGCTAGTACCACCCTGTCATAGAAAAGCGACGTGAAGTAACAGTGCTTGCATTGTTGCATTTCGGTCAATCGGTGAAAGCGTCGGAGATACACCTTCCCTCCCCTCTCTCCCCCCCCCACTGCCCTCCCTTCTCCCCTACCCACTCCCCTCCTCCTTCCCCCAAACACAGGCTGGTAACGCATTTGCGACTTCCCTGGTGTTGCTAGTGTCTATGGACGGCGGTGATCACTTACCATCAGGTGACCTGCCTGTTCGGTTCCCTCCTATGATAGAGTTTAAAAAAAAGCTCGCCAATATAGCGACTATTCATGTATAGATATTGTATATTACGAAAACTAACAATGTATTATATAAGTCAAAAGGAATATTATTACCCTTTTACAACTGAATATCTATTATCTCAGAGATAGGAATATAATTTGGATGGTTGGCATATCTAAGATATATAATATATTTCTTGGAAGTCGTTTGAAATTACCGCAATTTACTTGATTAGGTCGATAGTACTTAATTCGACGTACTAGATCGATTCCAGTCTGTAACATTTCTAAGTGTAGTATTTTTTTTTTTATTATCTGTACTCGCTCTTCTTTTTTATCAGTAGGTACGTTTTATATTTCCATATACACAAGAATGGTGTTATAAAAATTAGTAGTTTAAGCCTCCATTTAATTTTAATATCATACACGATTACATTTTTTAAGACTAAAGTTGACTCATATAAATGCACTTTGATGTTTTAAATTCTCCACTCAATATGTCTTAAAAAGGTTGAAGTAAACGTATTTATAAAACCATAACGTGGTGGTAGATTGTTTTCTGTCACTAAGTTCTTAGAAATAAGTAGGACCATCGGGAGTAGATGTCCTATTTAAATGTAATATCTTTAATACCAACCTAGAGCTCCATAAAGAAACAATCCTTTCGCTCTACATACACTAGCTAAGTGTTATATAACGTCCCTTGAATAATTTGCATGCTTTATTGCAAATTAAAATCATTATTGAATATATACAAGGTAAGTAGATTTATAAAACGAAATTTCAATTTAACTGGAACAATTAGATTTTCACTTATATGTTTTTAGAATTTTTTTAATCAAACATTTTCAGTATATTAAAATAATGAAATTATAAGTAGAAACATTATTGACTAAAGACGACCAAAAATACAAAAGTTAATTGTTATTAAAAAGGACTTACAATTTGAGCTCTATGATAGGGATGTAATTAACAATAATTGTAGACCTTTTAAATGGAACGCTTTAATATAATTATAGAGAGAAGAGTTAAATAGCGCTTTTTAAAGTCTGGTCTTGATTATTTCATTAATTAAAAATACGAGCAACGATTATTTACTTGTAAATGGCTTGACAATTTCAATGAAAGCAACTTGCTCTAGTTACCTTGAGTAATAATATAAATTGTCTAAGCGATATATATTATTGAAGTCTTGGTAGTCACCCGTTTAATCAAGCCTTTATTATTTTAAATTTTATTTCTGAACGAAACTGCACGAACTCTGATAATTTCTTGAAATGGCGCCAAAGTGCCTTGTACCCGGGGTTTACATTTACTATACGCGCGTTGAATAAAACAAAAGGCCGTTATCCAATTTTACAATATTGGCCTCTGGCAATTTTACAACTATAACTTCTAATAACGTATTACATACAGTACGTAACTACCCATAACTTTGTAACACTAAGTGGTTTTTTATCTACAGTATTCATGCGACAATGTTTTTTTTTTTAGATAATTATAATTTGTAAGAGGTTATTTATTCCACTTAGATAAGCGTTATTTATATCGAAAAGTTACAAGACTACTATTAAATTTATCTGTAGGAGCTATTTACTCCTAGAAAAATAGTTTATTCCGCTATGTATATGAAGTACGGCAACCTGATAGGTGATTTTTTGTAGTTATTTATCTATAGGGTAAACCAGGCAAACGTGCCCCAGTCGAATACGTGCCCCATTCGAAAAACTCTAGGATACGTTTTTAAAATTGCCGCGAATTTGATTGAAATAGGTCAGTAACACAAGTACAGCTGCGTTGTAAACATCACATCGCCGGTTTTTATACGATTTAGTGCGAAAAGGTGAAAAATAGGTTTGTACAACTATATGAATTTGTTTTGGATCTGCTTTCACATAAAATTAAAATATTTGATCGGTAAAATTTAGTTTATTCTAAGTTTTATGCAAAAACTAACCTCTTTAAACTTTTATTTGGCATCAATTACGTTTCGTTCTTCGTCATTTATTCCTTTGTTTTCAAGTGAGGCACATTATACTGAACTTTGGTTAATATGCCCTGTTTTTTTTCGGCTAATGTGCCCTACATAAATTTTGTTTTTAATTTGTATTTTTATGAAGATATAATTAAATTATAAGTTTTCAGGAAATGGGTCTTCCCATAAATCTGTAGACAAAAGGAAGTGGACGGAAGAGAATATGAAAAAAGCAGTGGAGGATGTAACAAGAAAAAAGGGAGTGAATGAGGCAAGTCGTTTTTACTAAATACCGTCACCGTCTCCTATCATTCAACAAAAAGTAAGCAAAAGGAAACAAAATGTTAAGATTTTGACGTCAGAAAAGCATTTAACAACTCGTAAATTATTTGAAGATAAGAAGAAGTTACAAAAGAGAAAGTTGATGACTGTAGCATCAAAGCGTGAAAAGAACATTTTGAAGGATTTATCTTCTTCATCAGAGAGTGAAGAAGAGTTGCAGCTTAGTGAATTTAGCGAAGAATGTATCGATAAAAATGAAAACACTTGTGTGGAATATCTCGAGTCTTACTATCACACCATGAAGAAGGGTGACTGGATCCAGTGTTCGCAGTGTTCTGTTTGGTTACACGAAGACTGTACAAATTATACAGAAAAATGCAACAAGTGTAGTGCAAATTATTCTACATTTTTAGGGAAAGGGAAGGGAAAAACGTCGTCAAAATGAGAGGCTTCGCTGGGGCACTTAAGACTGATATGTCAGTGAAATGTGCCCCACCCTACATTTAAAGAAATAGTTGATCTCGATTACTTTTAATTAGATTTTAGAAGATTTTTTTAGTTTTTTTAGTGTCAATTGAGGTAAAGCTTAAGACTGATTATTTTAATAAACATGTTCTAAGTTAAAAAAATATTTTATTTCGATCCTTCGAATTGTGGGGCACGTTTGCCTGGTTTACCCTACTAATACTACAAAGCTGGAGGGTTTGTTTGTTTGTTTGACTGAACGCGCTAATCAAAGATACTATTGGTGCGATTTTTTTTTTTTTAGTGTTAGATAGCTAATTTATCGAGGAAGGCTATAGGCTATATATCTTCACGGTAATGCCAATAGAGCGGAGCACCAATGAAAATTCTTTCAAAATCAGAGTTTTTTTCTTTTTAAGAGCGTTCGCTGCGTGTTAGCGTTAGCCCAAAGTAACTATTCCACGCGAATGCAGTCGCGGGAAAAGCTAGTTAATTAAATAATACAAAACAATACATATAAAATTGAAGATATACATGAATATACATAATACTATGAAATTATTGTCCTCTAAAAGATTATATTATTTATTGTTATAAAACAAATTTATGTCTAACTAGCTGACCTGTGCAACTTAGTCTGCTCAAAATCGATTATTACTTGTTTTAATTGTATTGTTGTCCGTGAATCTTAATAAAACTCAAACGCAATCGCAGCGACATCTACCGTTTTCAATTGTAAATCCGAACTATACAGGGACTCACTCAAATATAGTTGGTATATGAGAAATTTTCTAAAATAAGCCTAAACCCATTCGCAGCATCGCCTACCGGGTTCAATTAAGATAAATACTAACCTACATAAATTGCCGATAAATGTCTTCCCAGTATTGACGATAAATTAATATTTGTCAATTTAAATTACATTCCTTGTGATTAACTATTGAAAATAATTTTCCAAAATAAACATTATCTATAACACTGAGGGATAATATACCTTTCTAACGTTGAAAAAAAATTCAAAATCGGAATCGGTGGTACCAGGGATTTCCTGAATACAAAACAATAAAAATATGAAGTATAACTTAAACGTTTAGCTAATCTGTCTATATCTATCTATACATATCACAAAGAAAATTCACCAAAATCCGTCAAGAATTTCATTGAATATAAATTTTAGTCTTTCATCCGTTACACTGAGAACCTCTTGTGTTTTATGGGACAGAAAGTATCCTAAGTGTAATCTTGTAGTATTAGTTACCACTGTGTCAATTTCGTCGAAGTTGGTTCAGTACTTTCAGAGTGGTACATGTTCACAGAGACAGACAGACAGACAGACAAAAATGGTAAATAGACAATTTTTGACTTCTATATCGATAACATAGTTCACCTCGATTATAATTACCAAAAAATATTTAATGTTTTAAAGTTTTGACCTAGTTACAGTTTTAAGACACTACTTTGAAACGGAATTTTACGGAATTGGAATAAAACTAAAGCGTTGCTCTGTAAAAAATAAACGACATTTAAAATCTATTATTCCACTACTTATCACTTTTAGCTTAATCTAAATTTTATAATGATAACCACAATCACCGTTGTCTGTCAAATTTCAACATGACAACATTTGCCATGGAGCTATTATTATGTTAAAACGCCATCTAAAAAAATATATGAGTACCTGATCGCTGTTTTAATGACCAACAGCTGTAAAAAAATAGGTACTATATTTAAATACTATAGTTTTCTTACATAGTAGTAATAAATCATAGAATATAAGATATTCTTTACAATCGTTGTAGTTTGAAAATGAATCAAAGAAAATAAAATGCTTCATAATTAAAAACAAACACATACGTTAATAGAATTTAGCCGTTAGATTTTATACTTTTAACTAATTCAGCTGATAGATAATTTCGCCATGTAACGTCAGTTCGTATTGGCGCAATCGGCCGTATGCCGACTTATTCGTTTCAACGGGGACGTTGATTCGAATCGCACCGGTCACCCCTCTTGTTTTTTTTTTTTTGAAGATGCATAGTGCAGTGAAATGTAGCTTAAACTTTTATCTAATCTTACTGCTTTAAGTTACCAAATTCCGTCAAGAATTACATGAACTACCAATTTTTAAGTTTAATGCATTATCCTGGAGAACCCCTTGCGTTTTATGGGATAAAAAGTATCCTGGATGTAGCCTTGTAGTATCAGTTATCAACGTGTTAAGTTTCGTTAAAATTGGTTCAGTAATTTCAGAGTAATACGGGTTTAGATTCTAGACTTTAATCCTTTATCCTGAAGAACCTTTTACGTTTTATGGGACAAAAAGTATATTTGATGTAATCTAGTAATATTAGCTATCACTATGTCAAGTTTCGTCAAGATTGGTTTAGTACTCTCAGAGTGATGCGTGTTCATAGGGACAGACAGACAGTCAGACAAAAATTGTAAAAAGATTATTTTTGGCTTCTATATCGATAACATAGTTTACCCTGATTAAAATTTTCAAAAAATATTTAATGTACAGATTTCGACTTGTTACAGTTTTATTATAGTATAGATAGATTAAATTTGTGCTTATTGTTTTGAAATATCTAAATTTTACTATTAAAATAGGTATGACTACTTTCAATACTTTACGAATACTTTAAATAGAACTTAATACTCCTATGTTTTCACAGATTCAACAATATAGTTACTTGTAATTATTAACTCTGCTTCACTTTGATACATACCTGCCACCAATTTTTTTTAAATATATTGTTGTTTGTATTTTATTACTACTGTATGTATTTCAGTATATTAATGTAAATTAAATGAAATTTGAATAGAGTTCATCAGTGTACTGAATTTATTGAATTATACATACTTATGTTAGCCGCAACATCTGTCTAGCAACGTAATGGTGCGACATGAAGAATGGAAAGCGCTTTGAGGCGCATAATACGGGCTTGCTGGATTAGCCGACATCAGTCGATTCTTTAAGCTACGACAGATTAATAATGTATCAGTGGTTCTCTTGTCGTTTCAGATTTCACTGAACTTAGATATTATTCTACTTACAGACTAATACGCTTTGTACTTTAATCAAGGTTATTTTTAGATTTTCTCTCTCATATAATATATATATATATATATATAGACATCAGTTGCCGAATGTATGTAAACGCATTACTTCCGACACCTATTTGGTTCAATCTTTAACTGCTGTGTTTGTAATTATCAAGATAAGATTTATATGAAAGAAAATGTTTGAGAAATCGATCGGAAAAGTAAAAAAAAAATGTGTAAAAAAATCTCCAATTAAAAAGTGTGTGAGACAGTAGGAAGACTTACAAAGATATTAACAGAATTCACAATTTGATCTTCAGTTATCCAGTTGCCATTTTCTATCATTACATGGCCGTACTGTAAAGGGAAGATTTGTTTTTATTGTTTTCTTTTGAACACCCGAGCGAAGTCGGCGAGCACAGATAATTATTAATAAAAATTGTGGTCTACAAAATGAAAATAGACAGTTAGACGTAACAGTAGTGAAGCAACCAAGGTGAGAATATACAAACTTAAGAAATAACTATTTATAGTAAATGAAATTAAAACAATGAACTGTTACACAATATTACAGAAAATTTTAGAGCTATAAACCAACCACGAACTAGTGGACAATTATTAGAATTAACTTAATTAAATATAACAGTTATTGTTACAGTATATATTTGATGTACATATAATTTCGTCTTTTTTACTAATAATTTCTGTAAATAGTACTTTTCTAGTTTAATTTTATTTTTCAATCTTTAAAGTGTAACAACCATCTTCTCTTAGCCTTCTTTGTCGTCCGTCTTATATACGAAGCCTAATTGATGGTACAAGAATGGATACAATTACCATCCTATCACTACCACTACCAAAAGTAGGATATGTTTATTGAGTCCCAATAGATCCTAACAATACCTCAGTAGTAACACCCGCCATTGTGGTATATTTAGGTGTCTGATTCCGGAATCAGTCGATTTATATCCAGTAATCAAGTGGGTTGGTAGCACGTCTGTACTCGTGGGAGGCACTATCACCATGCATATGTAGTAAATATAGTTAACTCCTCTTGATTCGTGTCGCTATCATCAAGCGTATATGTTGATCTATCGCGAAACTTGCACTTGTGTTCATAAGAGCGTTGTTTTATTTATACAACTGGTCGTTGTGTTCGAAATTTGACCATCGTAAGGAGTACTAACTTATTGCTCCACGTATATTTTTATTCAAATATTGTAGGCTAACGTAAAGAGTATAAAGTAGGACGAATAGATAATACATTCGTCCATGTTATGGAAACAAATCTATTTTCAATTTTTTGGTAAAAATACTCAAGGCCGTTACCTACTAAACATATAAAAGAGATTAGTTTATAAGAAGCAGGGAAGAAACATGTACTATACTATTTTGTTTTATATACAGAACTAGCTGTTACCCGCGGCTTCCTACACACTTTTTGAATATATTAAATAAATTTAAAATCGTTATTAAATGTGTAGATAACAAAAATACTCTTTCAAAAATATTTGTAAGTATGACACGCACGTCATCTACAACAGGTAACATGTACATTATATATGTGAATACTAATAGAGTATCAAATGGGATGGGATTTATCATCAGCCACGTAACTGGAACTTTAAAGTACTATATAACACGCTCAGTGCTCACTTACACTATATAAGAAAGTAATGAAAACAGTAAGCTAAACATCATCAAACAATATGTGTTAACTCTATTATTATATAGATATAATATGTCCATAGTGTCGATATAATTAAGTTATTATTATACCTTGCTATAATTTCAATCGCATATAAACATACGACTTTCAATTATATTTATTCTTGGAGTCCAGTACAGCGCACGTTACAAGCGCATGTTTACAGTGAACAACATATTTTTGATTGATTTCACACGGACGAATGCACGGATAACAGTTCATCACTACATGTTATAAAACAAAGTCCTGTTCCACGTCTGTCTATATGTCTGATTGCGATTAGATCAAAAACTACAGAACTCCTATTCATGTCGTTTTCACTAATATATAAAATTATTCTTGGACAAGGTTTAGGTATAGTTTGTCTTATTATCAGGGCGGGCAACGTTTGCTGAACCCGCTACCTTAAAATAAAACAGCTAATTAGTTACTTATATGCCCATAAAATTGCCGTTCAAATATTACTTGTAGTCCGGTGAAGCTGTTAAGACCTTGCTAGATCAATAGCGTAGTCATTTCTAAGAAAAAAAAACTGTTCTAATAGGTCCTGCCGTTTCGGAGATTACCCAAAACAAATAAAAAAACAGACATTCGACAAAATAAAATAAAAAATGTTGATATTTGTAGCATCACAGATATATTTATTCACTAAAAAGTATTTATTTTAATATTACATACACACACTTTATTTTTATAATACGTAATATATCACAAATCAAAAATTGGGAACAAAACTAATAGAATAAACTTTTTAAGGAGTTTTTGACGGGATTTCAGTCTGTCATGTAGCGGAATTTATATTTTATTCATAATCTAGTGTTATTTGACTCTATATTGTGTTAAATTGGTAGCGTTTTATGTAATATGGTTTGTTTATTATGTATAAGTGAAATGAATGAAAAATAATACCACGGAGCATGTATTCTGGAGTCTTGAAAATTTAGAAGATAAAAATTTACAAAATATATAGAAGAATTGGCGCTTATACTTTTACATTAACTTAGACATAGAAGAAAACTGTGTAGAGAATACATAAGAACTACCTATATTGACAACTTCAGAATTGGCAGTATGGATTAATTCCGTCGCCTGTCTTGATGGACGAATACTATTACTATTAACCTTTAGAATAGCAGCACAGAATATAGACTTTAAAAATGTTTGCGATGACAAGGTACTACGTATAATCAAAAGTTGGAATTAAAAATAACGTAGAATAAACTTTTGAACAGGAACACAAAATAAACCCTGATAATATTTCCGATAGAATGTTATCATGTTAGCATGGCAACGCATATAATACTAACACTGACACGCAGCGGAAGATCCAAAAACTAGCCCGATTTTGAGACATTCTTCATTAATGCTCCGCTCCTATTGGTTCTAACGTGATGATATGTATTTTAGATTAAATAATATGTCATTCGTTACGTACTATCATTAAATAATATACATTATATTTAATAATACCATTATGTTATGCTTCAAGGTTAAGTAATTGCAACGGCTTAATTCTTCCGACGGTAATATAGGTACTGAATATGTTAAGATAATTTTTGTATTAGCATGTATGTATATGACTCATCATCACCATTACCCTTATCTCACTTAAGTAGGGTCGGCACAACATGTTTTCTTTTTCCACCCTCGCCTATCAAATGTCATCTCAGTGTTCACACCTTTTACGCGCATATCATTTTTACACAATCCATCCATACCTTTTTCGGTCTTTCTCTGCTCATATATCCATCCACCATCATACTCAACACTTTTCTAGTCACATGGCTTTCATCTCTCCACATGACATGCCCATACTATGTTAACCTGCTACTCGGCAACTTCTCTCTCACTGGTGCTATTTTCAAACTTCCTCTGATACTCGTATACTCATTCTTAATCTTATCCAGTCTGACTAGAAATAATAATTCTACACATCCACATTAACATAAGTGTTTGTGTATGAGTAAATAACACATAATATAAACCACTAAAACCGGCTTCGATATCTGTTAATATAATTGTTTTCTGGTACGTTGTGGATGACAAACTAGATTCATGATTGTACCTATTGTTTCGTCGACCTATGCGTTGGTCAATTTGTTCCTTTGTTACAAAATACCTACACCTGCCTATTGTAAATTTTCGCAGTGAAAACATACATGAAAATTTATGAATTGTAAAACTCGTTTTAAATATTACTGATGATTTTACTGTTTAATAAATTGTCGTTATTATATTATTGCACCGTTGTGAAAGTTTCGTTCAATTGTCAATTATGAATTATAAAGATATCTTTGTAAATAAGAATAGGCGCTGATATACATTACATCTTTTTTTTTAATGTGGGGAAATCCCTTATGGATACCCACCCTCCCCGGGTGGGTAACAGTTATGTCCGACTCGCACGGACTAAAACCCCACGGTGTACGTCTTCCACTATAGTTGGGGCGGTACTAGATCTCTATAGACTTCATCGTGCTGTCCCAGCGGTTGGCCCTGCAGCAAACACCGCCGCCTGGCCTCGTCTTGTAAGGAGACAGCCGGGTACACACCGGCCGTCTCCTTCGTCCGCCGGACCTACGCAATGGGAAGATGAGCACCACGACCCACCTTCCCTAGGTCCGACTACGGTGGCGCGAGAAGGCGGTTAACTCGCGCCTCCTCCTACCAATTCTTCTTTGGTGGAGACAGCCGCTTAGAGGGTCCTCCTCGCGAACCCTCTCCGCCGCCTTCTTCTGCCAAACTACCTCCTCACAGGAGGCAACAATATTCCATACGCCCTCGCTGCCGAGCATAGCTTTCACGACGCTTTGCAGTGAGAGACCATCACCTACCGCCGCAGCCAGAGTGTGGCGCCGCTCCTCCCACGCAGCACATTCGGAAAGTGTGTGCTGCCCAGTGTCCTGTTCAACGCAGCACTGATGGCATACGGCGGTTGGCTCCCTGCGTGCTATCCAGTACAGGTACCAACCGAAGCACCCATGCCCGATCAGCACCTGCACCAGACGAAATGCCAGGGAGCCCCATCTCCGAGTGCACCAATTCGGCAGGACCGGGCGGTCGGCGTCGATAGTATATCTATCGTACTGTGCATCAGCCAGGTCCTGCCTCCACCTCTCCAGCTCCCCCATCCGTTTCTTAACCGCCGTATAGCAATATACGGCGGCAAGCACATCCGCTTCCAGCTCCCAGGGAAGGGAGCCGGCCAACACCAAGGCCGCCGCAGAGAACACCGTCCGGTAACCTCGTATCACCCTCAACGCCATAGTATATCCGAAGTGATCACACTCAAACGATGTTAATGTTTATCAATTAGTGATAAACATTAACATCGTTTGACTGTGATCAGTTCGGAGAAGTTTTTTTATACTATTCATGTTAATATATTCCGCCGTTAAGTGGCGCCGTAACACACCGGCTTGAAACCATTTGACTAATTACCATTAAGATTTATATATCTTGATAATTAAACACGAAGAATATATACACAATATTTAATATATGCCAACCATTTATTGTTACAAATAAAAAAAGAAATATGTATGAAGTTAGTATGTATGAGAGTAGCTTATAATGTTACAATGACGACTTCCAAAAACAATAGTGATACAATAATGATGATGATGTGATGATATAATAAGGTACTTGTAAAATAGAATATGTTTTTAAATTTTTTCTCAGTCATAGAAAATACCCAATCACATTGTTAACGTCTACAAAAAATATACATAATTGATTTCGAGTTTTAATAATGACACTAAGGTTATTAAATTAGATAGTAATTTTTGAAATCAATAAACTTACAAAATTTATTATAATTTTAATAATAAGTTTATAACAATTTTAGGCTTAGTTTACTCTAACATTACATATAAATACTAACTAAATAAAACTCAAAGTGAAACTTAGATAAACTGTACAAAGAAAAGGTATATTAATGTATCATTTTTAATATAAATAAATACAAACTCGTTATCCTCAACGATTATTATAATCATTCATAATTCATAATCATTGGTAGGTGGTTAAGCCACGCTGAAACTATCACTGGTTTGAGCATGAATGGATCGGCTCGTCCGGGGTAGTACCACCCCTCTCGCAGAAAACCGACGTGAAGTAACAGTGCTTGCATTGTTGCGTTACGTTCGGTCAGTCATAGTGCCGGAAGCCCACCTCCCTTCCCCCTTTTCCTTCCCTTCCCCTCCCCTCTCCTCCATATACAGGCTGGCAATGCACTTGCAACTCCCTTGATGTTGTCTATGGACGGTTGTGATTACTTAACATCAGGTGACCCACCAGTTCGTTTGCCTTCTATGATAATAGAAAAAAAAATAAAACTTATACTTAATACCATTGGTTAACCCTAAGTCACGAAATTACAGCGCTCGGCTTTGTAAACTATATTCAGAGCCGTAACCTACGTACGAATTTAATATCGACTATCCCTTGCTCTATATAATATTTTTGGCGAGGTAATATTTAATTAAGCTATAAACATAAACTTATCAAGAAGCAGCGGTATTTTATTTCCTACAACTTTCCCTTCAACTATTTACTATAAACTTTTATGTGCTTCAGCTCTTGTAAATATTTTTTTTTCGTCTTTATTTCATTCAGGAACTTGTACCCATAAATAACTTATTACCAGTTAAGGTTACACTATGATCAGTCATATTGTAACCTTAGTTTATTCATAAAGCTATGTTAGCACTGATTGAAAAAAAGTCTATGATCTAGGCTTCCACATTTGAAGGTGAGGCCAAGATTCCATGAACAAGCCTTGACACGTTATATTTAGCTATAATTAAGTTTTTTATCTCGCTTTTTCGTCTGTATTCTATCAAGAAGTCTTTCACATCTTCAATTGATCCACATGTTTCGCTTTTTTTTAATACCTAACTGCTACCTTGCAATTGCTACGTATTTTATAACAAACAAACTTATTAAGAGGAATATGACCTACACGCACACTTTGCTACTAACAAATTTTTATACAAAATGTTTTTTGACTTTATAGCGAAATACTTGCTGTTCTCGCGATTTGTACGGGTGGGATAGTTATTTTGAACTAACGCTACCACACGGCGAAAGCTCTCAAAACGAAAAAAACTTCGTTTTTGAAACATTTTTCATTGGTGCTAGGTTCCTTTTGGTTTTAGCGTGATGATAGCCTACCTCAATAAATACTGAAAGATTTTTCAAATCGGACCAGTACTTCCTGAGATTAGTGCATCCAACCAAACACACGAACCATCCAGCTTTATAATATTAGTAAAGATACTTTCCAAATGTACTTTCCACTTAGTTAGTTAAATTTTAAGCTTTATATTTCGGTGTAATTATAAAATGTAATACTTTCGAAACAGCCTGTCTTGCTAAGCGAGTAACCTATCAATTATCATACAATCCAGTGTACGATGTAATCAATTTCATTTTCAAGTGTATCCCTTTTACTTTTTATTTATCCCTACTAAATTTAGGATTGCACATGGTAGCAGAAACTATCGATCCACTCCTTTTTCCAGAGATGCATCGAGTATATTAAATTAATGTTTTTTTTGTCATTGGGATTCTAATAAAGGCACATTTGCTTTAAAATTATTTTTTTATTTTTGAGGTATATTTATAGGTTTGCCACAAAAAATATAAAGGCTGTATATGTTTATATTACTATATCTTTATATAAAACATAATAATGTAATCATACTGATTGATATTATCAACGGAAATAACAGCTTCACTACTGAGACTCTGCTTTCTAGTTTGTTTTTTTTGACATAACAACTTTCGGTAACCCTCGACGTAGGGTTTTTTGTGTAGTATAGGGGCCTGAGTCATTAAATATTGTTATTTTGCAGTTCATCACACCTTTGTTTGATTAATAGACTTTATAAAATGTATATAAATATTGCTCCGAGTGCCAATAGATAGAAAAACCACACTAATGTTAATAATTTTAAAAAACAAATTCTATAATTTAAATATTGTCGTCATTCACACTGTATTTAACATGAAAATTCAAAAGAGATTACATTTATTTTATTCTTTAGAGTTTTCTTTTCTGTCGGCAATCCTTATGTCGGCCTCGACTTTTTATTATTTTGGAGAGTGCAAATTATATTTATGTGATTACACTAATACTAATAATATATAACTATTAATAATACATTGTGTGCAGTTTCACTTTATTAACAAACACAATAAACTATTTCAACTTAACTCATAAATGCCTTTGTGAGCTATATCTACATTGAATATAGTTGTTTCATAGGGTTCGACATGAATAACAAAAATTCCTTTATCTAAACCACAAATTTAACCACATCAAAATATATATCACTAATTAGTTATATTATTCTTTATTAAAATTAAATAAAAATTAAAAATGTAAGTGATTTTGGAAATTTTCATTAGTGAGTATTTTACATGCATTATGGAAACGTAATACAACATACAGAAATTTTTGTTTAATAATTATCAGATCCATTGTTGTCATCGTTAATGGATACAGATCCAATGTTACACAACACACGCTGCATCATACATTGTAGTATATGCAGTTGTTTCTTTGTTATGCAAATGCATGGATGTGTCCCCTCGGTTGATGGCCGAGCTGTCCCTCGTACCGCTGAAGGCTATGACTCCGTTACCTGTAACGGGATACAAGCTAAACGGTCAATTATTCGAATTAACCATACATTTAGATAGAATCCTATAGACAAAAGTTCATTTTGCTTTAAATCCACTTTATTGTTTAATTTCTTCTATACAGTAAAGTCATTAAGTGATCATGTATGATTTCGGATTTTTGTCTATAGTAAGAAATTTGCTAAGCTATTACTGACTTCAGCATGAATGGCTCGGCTTGTCCGGGGTAGTATCACCCTCTCAAAGTAAATCGATGTGATATAACAGTGCTCGCATTGTTGCGTTTCGTGTTTGACCACCGGAGGCCCACGTCTCCTCACCTTCCTTCTCTTCTCTTCCCTTCCTCCCCCCATTGCCCTGCCCCCATTCTCCTCCTCCCGTCCCCCCTCCCCCAACACAGGCTATTAACGCACTTGCGACTCCCCTGGTGTTGCATGTGTCTATGGACGGTGGTGATCACTTAACATCAGGTGACTCGTTTGCCTCCTATGATATAAAAAAAAAACAAAATGCACCTGACAGATGAACAGTTCGATTTAAAATAAACAACAAACTAACATTCGACAGAGTACAGATGCATCGCCAAATAAAATCATTAGCCGACACTGAGCTGATAATATATCTGCGAAATTCGTACAAATTGAATATTTTAGGAGTATACAATAGTTTGTTAACTATAATTTTTGCAGCTTAACTTAATATGTATATTATAATGACATTTATATATGTATTACTTGTCTTTGTTTACATTTCAGGCTTTATTTGGAATATATTTGGCGCCGAGAAACAAATTTTGGATGACTTATTTATTAAGTTTAAATTTTATGTTATACTCGTCTCAGACACAGTATCATTCATCGCTTTATAGAGATACCAAACAATCAATATATTAATTCTCTCATAATAAAATTAACAATTATTATCTCAAAGCTTATGTTAATGCAATGAAAATTGATTCATCCGGGTATATCGATGCACAATACAATCTGCGTTACGTAATACAACAGCATTTGCCCGAGGTACCATGGGTCCTGTGACATGCAAATCTTGGTGATACTATTAAATCGGATAGACGGAAGTGTGCAGGAGAGTCGATGCCAGTAAATTGATGTAACTAGTGCATATACGTGGGATGCATGGTAATACTGACGTTGGTCGACAGACAACCGGACACCCCGGCTTAGTTAATTCTATTGCGAATTCCTTTGTACCGTCGATTCGATTGAGTTTGCGACAAATCCACTGCGGTTTGGTGTAGATGAAGCTGACGGCCAGTTCTATTCAATTTCTAATTTTCACAATAACTAGGTACCCACTTTCATAGACTTAACATTAATATATCTATTTCTTTTTTACTGACAAAAAATAAAGTAGTTTGATGTTTGAGAAAGGACTTTAATGGAGTCACGAATTTAATTACAAGTTGACCCGTATTTTTGATTTTTTTTTCAATACATTTTTTGAGACATAAACTTCGTCATTTGATCCATACCGTTATAGTACTATGGTTTGGTGAAATAATTCATAAAGTAACATTCTGCTACTTCATTATTATCAAGAACATATGAACAAGTATTTTAATGATAGAAGTCCATCTTCTACTTAAGTAAATATTATTTAAGATTTAATTAAACTTTGTAGACATACACAAGCAAAACTAATGATTTATAAATTATAAGTAATTCTAATTATTACTACGATTGTCTAACGATAACTTCAAAATCAAAATCTTCACATAATGCATCGAGTCTATGAATAAATTAAATCTGGTCAAATATTCTATTTCAACAAAATAATTAATTATCAGAGTCGTTTGTTTTGTTAGCATTTCTACCATATTGAAAACCACAGCGTTTATATGTTATTGGAATTTATCTGATCTATCATATTAATTACAATTAAGTAGTATAAAGGATATACAGTAAAGATTTTGACCAGATATAGAAAAAGTTGCAAAGCTTGGAAGCTGAAATTATATCAAAATTATTTCACTTCTTTTATATCATAGGAGGCAAATAAATAGGCGGATCCTCTATTTTTTTTAAGTCTCCTTTTCCCCTTGACATTATCCGAGATTTTGTTTTTTTTTTTATTTTTTTGCGATTTCCGTTTTCTCATTCTATTTATTTCTTTTTTTGCTATCTCTGCCACATGTTCCATAAACGTTAGGTATCTGATGTTAAGTGATCACCGCCGTCCATAGACACTAGCAGCACCAGGGGAGTCGTAAGTTGCCAGCCTGTGGTGGTGGGGATGGGGGAAGGGGAAATGGAGGAATGGAAGGGAGTGGGGGAAGGTGGTCCTCCGGCGGTCTCACTGACCGAACGAAACGCAAAAATCCAAGCACTGTTACTTGACGTCGGTTTTCTATGAGACGATGGTACTACCCCGGGCGAGCAGACCCATTCATGCTGAAATCAGTAATAGCTTTAGCATGGCTCTACCACCTACCAACTACGGTTAAATTACTATTACATCTAATGTACTATAAATAAACGTATTGTATTATTTTCAATCTCTAGCTTTATCACTTCTGTTTCCTTTGTTCTGTACATCAATAGGTTTTCTATTGGGAAAAATAACTTCTATAACGTACTAATAGCGTGAACTACCAAACCATTTCTTCCCTTTACAAAATTCTTTGTAAAGTACTTCACGATAAGAATGCTTATTCGGTACCCCAGTATATCAATGTTATTAAAAGAAGCCGAGAATTTTTCGTTTGCGTTGTACGACTTCAGCACAATAGATTTTTTAATTGCTAACTAACTGTCCATCCCGACTTCGTACGGGCGTACTAGCGAAGCAAATGAAACCAACTCTTCCGTTCACAGTACGACCATGTAAGTAAATGGAATGATAATTGAATAACTGAACATCAATATATTAGTCCTGTCAAGATTGTTGACTATCTTCTGTATTCACTCGTTTACCCACATTTTATATGGATATTTTTAATCCATTTTTTTAAATGTCTGTACGATTTTCCAATATTTTTTTTTCATACAAGCATTGTCTTGAAAATTAAAAACAAATGTTGTCATTTTTCGGCTCGAAAGACCAAGATGTAGGGGTGAGGAGCAAGTCCCAGCCTTACATATATGTTCTTGGATGCCCAGTTTTGAGAATAAAGTTGTTTTTATGTTGCAATTGCTTTATTTTGTTATGTTACAGTGGTGCTGTAGTGCATCCTAATTGAGTGCTTGAATGTGACTGACTGTTTAATAATTCAATAAATATAATTTTAATTTAATTGTACTAATGCACGCACTATGCAACATGTAATGTACATAACGGTACATACAAACACTGCAGAAGCAACTAGGATCAATCACTCTGAAGTGATGCGCTTAGATACATTGGGCATAAGTCAATTATTTTTTATATATATTACTTAAATTACTTCTTTAAACGTAAAACGTAGAAGCCATGGTTATTAAGTTCGATTGGACTGCGACCATCATTCACCACATGTAAGATTTTAACGAACTTAGGCATATCACATTCCGAGATCAGCGGATTTATATCCATTAAAAAAAAATTTACAAAAAAAATTGAACCGACTTCCAATATATCTGTAGGTAGCGCAAAAATTCATATATTTGATTTAATTTGATTAATTTAATAATATATTTATTTTTTACTTTTCAGTGCTTTATAAGTTTTTGATATCGAAGTCGGTTCAATTTTTTTTGTAAAAATTTTTATTTTTCCATTTTTAGTGTATATAAATATATTTATATGGTTCTAATTAATTATAAAATAAGTTCATAACTTGACAAACAAACATGATATTACACCGTACTAGATTCAACTGGTCAAATTAGGTTGATTGTGAACGAATTTCAGAACCTCATCTTTCCTAATGTCCGTTCCACGGG
>JACEII010000021.1:4317462-4357022 GCA_014332785.1 Antheraea mylitta | reverse complement strand
GTGAACGAATTTCAGAACCTCATCTTTCCTAATGTCCGTTCCACGGGAATTGCCTCAACAGTCATAACCCCACATGTAAGTCCTGATCAAACGAGTCATATGTACCCAAACATAAGATAGCTGCTGTAAGCCGTTGAGGAGTTCCATTCCAATTTCTCAATTTTCATGATCAAACCAGGATTGATTAAATGATATTTGGATCACTACAACAGTTTGTTCCAATTTTTCATTAAATTTAGCTTATGGGGAAGTTCATTTATTCATATAAGCTTTATTCATACCTTTATTTTCAACCCTTATGGTTGGATTTTTTGTTAATTTGAAGAACACCTATTCCCAGGTTTCGGTAATTCAAATAAAATTGTTGAAATCGGTTTCAAGTACAGGAATATACGTAGACACGAAGTGGGTGAAAATCAAATAAACGATATTTCACCCCCTTAGGGGTTGAATATTTTATTCAATCGAATCATACAAAAAAAGAATCATTAAAATCGGTTCACAATTGACGGAGATATCGATTAACATACATTAAAAAAAAACATACAACCGAACATAGAACCTCCTCCTTTTTCGAAGTCGGTTAATTAAACGGCATGACAGAGGTTTATACGCCTACTGGGTCGGTATAAACTAAATAAATACATAAACTACTAGCAGGCACGATGGTCCCTGTCCCGCCCTGAAAAGAAAAAAAAATCTTGACAAATGTACCCAAACCTTCCTCGTGAATCACTTTATCTACTACTGAAAACCGTATGACAATCCGTTCAATAGTTTTTGGTTTTATGGCGAACAGACAGACAGACTGACGCGGTAGAAGACTTTGTTTTATACTATGCAATTTGTAGTCTGGTGCAGCTGTTAAGGCCTTTCTGGGCTAATAGCGTATTAAGTTCGAGTAGAAAAAACTATGTAACGATAATGATAAATAATTCAGATTATAATTGATTTTGAAATTCATAAAAGTACACAATTATTCCATTGTTTTGAGTTTTTACATCTAACTTTTTTTTTTTGTTACTGAACGGATTTTCATGTGGTTTTCACCAGTAGATAAAGTGATTCATGAGAAAAGTTTTAATATGTAATTTGTCAAGAATTTTTTAAATCAGAGCAGAACAACCTCAGCCGGGCGCGCTAGTTTATTTTTTTTTTAATTTGTAAAATGACATTAACTTTAGGCTAACATTCACATCTATTGGCATTCCAAACAATAATCATATACATTTTATACAGTTTATTGATTAATAAAGGGACGGGTTGCATAAGCTTACTACAATATGTCAATATTACATGTACACAGGCCGCTATACTATTCGTTACTAGTCATACGCAAACGAATTACGTCACGAGCATATCGACGTCATCGGTGACGGTTGGTAATGCGAATCGCAAGATTTTACCCATCCAAAAATTCGAATACACATATTTTACAGTCGAGTATATGCAATGTCTGGTACAAGCGCATTACAACACGAGGATGACAAGGTTTCTCCCTGCCAAATAAATGTACGTTTAAATCGATCAAAGCGGGTAGAGAAGCTTTTACTGTTCTTCTAATAAACGGCATGTAATAATGAATAAGGTCATCTATTACATCGATACATGAGTGGCTTCTAATATAAGTTTTATTTATTATAACAGTACTTGTGAAGTTAAATAAAATAAATAAATTTCACAAATAACCATTTATTTTAGACTAGCTTCTGCCCGTCACTTCTTTCGCGTGGAGTTGTTACTTTGGGCTATCTAATACACAACGGAAGCTGTCAAAAGGAAAAAAAAAGATTTTGAAATATTTTATATTGGTGCTCCGCTTCTATTGGCGTTACCGTGATGCCTATATCCTTCTTCTATAAATAAACTATCTAACACTGAAAGAATTTTCAAAATCGGCTTAGTAGGTCCAGGTATTATCCCCTACAAACTCACAAAATTTACCCCTTTATAATTTTACTATAGATATAGTCTAATCGTAATTATATTACGTAATATCTAACTGACCAAACATAGAGCGGCTACAAAACAAAAAACAATTATCAGGCGTGAACAAAACAATTTGATCCTTGTTTATTGAAATCATAAACATGTCTAATCCAGCTGTTACAATTCCGTGGCATAAAAATGCTTTACAACTTTATTAGGCACATCCTTAGTAGTTTTGTTACACACGAGGTCTGTGTAGACACATGTTAGTAAATAACTTCACGCTATCACAATCACAGGATAGGTAGAGATAACAAGGTTTGTATGACGAGTAGCGGCCTGTGTATATCTAATGCTAGTATTTTATATTGTAATTGTGCAGCCCATTACACGCTTACTTGATCTACGGGGGAAAAGAACAGGAAAATCAGTTCAGTAGCTTTTGAGTTTATCGCGAACAGACAGTCATGGCACAGGACTTTGCTTTATAATTAGTAGTGGTGTTTTATATACAATTAATTATATATATCATCACATACTGGTCAGGTACACAGGTATCAACTCCAACGAACTCGCGTCTATCTATATTTAATATTACTAGCTGACCCATGCAACTTCGTCTGCACCAAATCTGATATTATCTGATTCAATTATATTTTTAAACGCGAAAAATCTTAATAAGCCCGATTGCAGTGACATCTACCGTTTTCAATTGATAATCCGAACTATACAGAGGCTTACACAAACATATACGCCGTTGGTATGTGAAAAAACTTTAAAAATAACCCTAAAACCCGTTCGCAGCATCACCTACCGGGTCCAATAAAAAAAAAACTAACCTACATATATTGCTTCCCAGTATTGACGATAGATGATTTTTGCCGAATTCAATTACATTCATTGTGACTAACTATAAAAAAACTATTGAATAAACATAAAAACACTTGCATATGTGTATAACTTTTAATGCTTCAAAATATTTCAATTTAGCGCCATCTATGGACCTTTTAGCTTTCTTTATCTTGACTGATTAGCTCATTCTTATTATGTAACTAATAAAGAAATATATCTATTATACTATTATTATTTTTTATTTATGTGGAAAAGTAATTAATTAAACATTGTTCATCGTTTAATATGTCTTAGATATTATTTATACAATAATATACATATATGACCCGTGAAAATTAATCTGTACCAAATCGATTATTACAATTATTATTTCAATTGTATTTTTAAACACGATAGTTATTAATAAACCCAATTACAGCGACATCCACCGTTTCCAATTGTGAATCCAAACTATCTACGGAATCAAATTTAATACTAAGTTGATATCTGAGAATTATTTTATATAATAATAAGCCTAAAAGCTATTAGATATTAGGTACAGTTTTTTTTAACAACTTAGACAACGTTTCCTATGTAATTGATATTTTGGCATATTTTTGTCAAATAGCCGTGGTCCGGTAGTAACGTTCTCTACATTATACTGACCGATCGACGCGACGGGGCGGAGGTTCGAAACCTAACGGTTTTTTTTTCTGAAGTAGCACAGGGTGATGACATATGGCTTAAATTGTTATCTAATCTTACTACTATATATAGCACAAAGAAAAGTTACCAAAATTCATTAAGAATTTCATAAACTTGAAATGTTAAAGCAAAAAAATTTTTTTTTCGTCCGTTATTCTGGAGAACCCCTTGCGTTTTATGGGACAAAGAGTATCCTGGATGTAGTCTTGTAATATTAGTTATCACTGTGTTAAGTTTCGTTAAAATTGATTCAGTACTTTCAGAGTAATATGGGTTTAGATTCTAGACTTTAATCCATTATCCTGGAGAACCCTTTGCGTTTTATGGGACAAAAAGTATATTTGATGTAATCTCGTAATATTAGTTATCACTATGTCAACTTTCGTCAAGATTGGTTCAGTACTTTCAGAGTGATGCGTGTTCATAGGGACAGACAGACAGACAGACAAAAATTGTAAAAAGATTATTTTTGGCTTCTATATCGATAACATAGTCTACCCTAATTAAAATTATCAAATAATATTTGATGTACAGAATTCGACTTGTTACAGTTTTATCATAGTACTAGCTGTTACCCGCGGCTTCGCACGCGCTTTTTGAATATATTAAATAAATTTAAAATCGGTATTAAATGTGTAGATAACAAAAATACTCTTTCAAAAATATTTGTAAGTATGACACGCACGTCATCTACAACAGGTAACATGTACATTATATATGTGAATACTAAGGGAGTATCGAATGGGATGTGATTTATCATCAGCCACATAGCTGGAACTTTAAACTACTATCTATATATCAGTGCTCACTTACACTATATGAGAAAGTAATGAAAATATTAAGCTATGCATTACTGAACAATAAGTGTTAAATCTTTTATTATATAAATATAATATGTCCACATTGTTGATATAATCAAGTTATTAATATACCTTGCTATAATTTAAATCACATATAAACATATGACTTTCAATTATGTTTATTTTTGGAGTCCAGTAAAATGAACGTCACACGCGCATGTTTACAATGAACAACATATTTTTGTTCAATTTCACACATACGAATACACGGATAACAGTTCATCAAAACATAGTGTCAACAAAGTCGTGTTCTACATCTGTCTATGTATCTATTCGCGAAAGGATCAAAAACGAATCTTCATGCCGTTTTTACCAATATATAAAATGACCCTTGGACAAGGTTTAGGTATAGTTTGTCTTATTATCAGGGCAGGTATCGTCTGCTGAACCCGCTAGCTTAAAATAAAACAGCTAATTAGTTAGTTATTTGCCCGTAAAATTCCCGTTCAAATATTATACATAGTCCGTTGAAGCTGTTAAGACCTTGTTAATAGCGTAGTTATTTCTAAGAAAAAAAACCATTCAAATAGGTTCAGCCGTTTCGGAAATTACCCGGAACAAATAAACAAACAGACATATCGACAGAATTAAAAAAAAATGTTGATAGTTGTAGCATCGTAGATATATGTATTCATTAAAAAGTATTTATTTTAATATTATATACACTTTATACTTATAACATTTATAATTATACTTATAATACGTAATATATCACAAACCAAAAATTGGGAACTAAACTAACGTAGAATAAACTTTTTGAGGAGTTTTTGGTGGGATTTCAGTCTGTCATGTAAGGGATTTTATATTTTATTCATAATCTTGTGTTATTTGACTCTATATTGCGTTAAATTGGTGGCGTTTTATGTAATATGGTTTGTTTATTGTGCATAAGTGAAATGAATGAAACATAATACTATGTATATATAATATATGTATGTATATATAAACTATGTATATGTAATATAATAATTATGAAGTCTTGAAAATTAAGAAGATAAAAATTTACGAAATATTATACTATATATAATATTTACATTAACTTAGACATAGAAGAAAACTGGGTAGAGAATACATAAGAACTACCTATATTGACAACTTCAGAATTTTGAGTTTTTGGCGGGATTTTAGTCTGTCACGTAGTGGATTTTATATTTTATTCATAATCTTGTGTTATTTGACTATATATTGTGTAAATTTGGTGGTGTTTTACGTAATATAGTTAGTTTATTATGCATAAGTGAAGTGTATGGAAAATAATAACACGGAGCATGAAATTCTGATCTGCCACAAAAACTCCCTGGAAGGTTCTAGCAAGGGATCCACCATCTTGTTAGAATATGGTTTCACATGATGCTTAATATTGGAATGATCACACGAAGTTTGTGATATTATTGACTACGTGACAATGGCAGTAATAATCGGAAAGATTGATTGCCAAAAATAAAGTTAAAAAAAAGAAAAAAACTTCAGAATTGGCAGTATGGATTAATTCCTTCGCCTGTCTTGCTGGACGAATATTATTACTTCTAACCTTTTAGAATAGCAGCACAAAATAGACTTTTAAAATGTTTGCGATAGCAACGTACTATATATATATATTACAATAATTGGAATTAAAAATAACGTAGAATAAACTTTTGAACAGGAACACAAAATAAACCCTAATAATATTTCGGATAGAATGTTATCATGTTACCATGGCAACGCATATAATACTGACACTGACACGCTGCGGATGCTCTAAAAATAGCCCGATTTTGAGACATTCTTCATTAGTGCTCCGCTCCTATTGGTTTTAACGTGATGATATGTAGCCTATAGCCATCCTCGATATATGAGCTAACCTAACACTAAAAGAAACTTTCAAATCGGACCGGTAGTTCTTGAGATTAGCGCGTTCAACCAAACAAACAAACAAACTCTTCAGCTTTATAATATTAGTATAGATTAAACATAACTTGTTTATAAAAATTAGATAACTGATACACGTGTATAGATATTTAACACAAAATATTATATTATGATAGGAACAAACCCATGACCATATGGCTTATAATCACTGCACCACAAGACTTAAGATCACGGAATCCTCAAGTTTAATTGTGATATTTATAGCAATGATATTGTATAGAAAAATTTGCATTTACGAATTAAGAAGCTTTGGTTAAAATGTTTTCTTTCTTTTCAGGTATGCGCTTTGAAGAAGCTCTCCGAAAACTAACCTACATAATGAATAATACAAAAACATTTCTGAAACACTATCAACCAAATTTCGTTAGCTTAACAAAACCATACTGCATAGCACACAAAACTACTTTTCATTCAAACTATGTGGAAACATGGTAAACAAATGCAGACTTCTACTCTAAGCGCGGAAGCTACGTCACTAAAGGGAAACTATACGTAAACAAATACACAACATCACTCACACCCTCTCGTCCGCTTACACCACACGAACTGACCGCAGTAATACTAATTCGTAAATAGTTTTCATAACATGATTATATATAACACTTGTGTGGGTTAGCGAAACCTCTCAATGCGGCATACTCTCCTAGTATTCAATGTAACCAAGAGGTGGCACAATCACGTCAAGTACACTTGTCTCGTTTACGTGGATCGCTAACCGCACACACACATACGAGCGTATCCCTAATTTATGGTCCTTGACAGAGTACTCCCCAAATTCACAGGGTAATTAGCCGGCATACCGAAATTAATAAGGCCGCAGCGAGCGTAAATCGTTGCTGATTGGTTGCAAACGCTGACGAGATACGAATGAATTTAACTACAAAAGGTAAGCTGTTACAGTCGTGCAACATTTAATTCAGATATACGGCGAAAGCTTTTTATTAAATAAATATAAGTACATTAGTATTAGAGGCCCCTGTTATATTTATTTAGTTAATTATCTACTATTAACATCACCTTAGTCGCAGTAGGTTGAATATAATAGTAACAAATTTCAATTAAAAAGTTTAAGAAAACTATTAAAAGCACTATCAAGATTTAACTGTATAGACGATGTCTTTGTATTAAAGATTAAAATATAAGTAACTAATATATATATAAAAAGAATCAAAATATTAATAGAGTTAATACACAGATATAATACGCAATTTTTAGAATTTTCACTTTATTTAATATAATAGCCATACAACTACCGGAAATTCTTACTATTATATCAAATGAAGTGGTTTAAAATTCATTACTTTTTATTACGAATAACGCGGAAACACAAATCATGCTTTGTAATTGTTTTTCTATGAAGTACAAATACTTTAATTAACCAGACGAACATTATGAAACGCATTACCACTATAACGTCTACTAGAATAATAATTTCTCGCCCGATCCTCCGAGTTCTGTTTTGTGCTGCGGCGTGGACCATACCGCAAATTATCGGGTAAAAAATAACCCCGCTACGCCAGGCAGGTCTCACCGTTTAAGGCGCCGGCGGCGTCAACCCGTCCCTGAACTCCGCCTCTCAACTCTAGAGAGGCCTTTCCTAACTTGCCGAGTACATCTCGTGCACCGGTAGCGTCCGCACCCGCGCTTAGCGCGCCCCTCCGCCCCATACGGGCCCCTTAGGCCCCGTGGGCCCCCAAGATCGCGTCCCAATCTTCTCCTCTTCCTCAGGCGGCGAAGCTTTCACAGGCCGACCCCGATCTCTCCTTCAAACTATCCGGCATGGACTGGCCAGCCCAGTGATTAATCTTTCACGAGATCTCGGAGATCTCCGCGTATTATACACTAGCAAATGATGAGAATCAAGGTCCCATTAGAGATATCGCAAAGTACCCCACCATCGCGGCTACCCTTCAAAGGCTCGCGCGCTCTGATGTCTCGAAAAAATAATTTACCTCAATATACGATAGAGTAAACTCGCATATTTATATCTATCTTTCCCTAAAATCGATAAACAATGTCGTTATTTCTATTTTTAGATTCCGGCGCCGTACAGTTGTACAGTTAATCTGTAAATTCGATGTTTTCATTTCACGTGGCCGGCCACGTCGCGAACTCCTCCCTCGTGCGTCACGAGGCAGGGCCCTCACGTCTCACTCCCGCACATATGTCGCGTCATCTCGGCAACATCTTTGCCCGAGATCACCCGAGTGATCACAAAGATGTTGCTATAGCGATACAGTACACACCACACCGATTATACATACACACAGATATCCAGACATGTACTTTTACACAAACTGTTGTAAGGGTTTACTTTTTTTCCCTTATTCGAACTGAATCAAATAGTTTAGTTCGTTTATTTCCGATTTACATGTTGTGTTTTTGAATCATGCAATTTTTAATTGCATAATTCAAAAATGAATACATGTACGATTAGCTTAGAATAGTTTAGCTACATCAGATCGGGTTTTTCTTCGGTAACAGCCCAAGCCGAGGGGTGCCTTGAGCATGTTACCTAAAAAAAATCGGCTGAGTGCCTTAAGCGCTCGTCTTAGTAGTCCGGTGAAGCTGTGAAGGCCATCAAGGCCAATAGCGTAGTTAGTTCGAAAAAAAAAATTATGCCAAATGTCGAATGAAACGAAATTTGAAAATTTACCGTCGGCTAGATTGTTTAAAACTGTTCCCTTTTTAATTCAAATAGCAGAATCCCCGGGCACCGTGGATGTCTAAATAAATTAAATACAAGGTTTATAGATTATTTTTAAAGAATCTTGCTTCTCGTGTATCTCATCTGTGTATTCCCTTAGTTTTTTTAAACTACTCTACGGATTTTGTTTTGATTTCAATGTCCGGAATTTCATCTGTAAGATGTATTCATATAATGATGGATGTATAGTATATACTGGGTAACTGGTTACTCGCTAGCAATATTTTTACAGAATGGTCAGTACTTGATGCTCGTTCGGGTGTAGTATAAGTAAAGGGAAAATAAAGCCAACTAACAAAAGATAATTTTTGAAAGTATGAACAAACAAAAAGGTTTATTGTCCGTTTTATTAGTGAAGGCTATAAGCTCCGGGATGCCGCTTCCAGGTTTGTCGCAGGATATGTAACCTAGGTTTATTTAAATTTTTGCCCATGCATTTGAGAGTCTTAGAACAAGCTTTAACTTAGGTTCTCTTTGTTGTTTATTAGTATTTGTTTTAATATTTCTATTTCATACACTAAATATGACCATGGACTATCACACGATTGAAGTTTGTCACTCTTTAAACAGTCATGGTGTATACTGTATAAAATGAAAAAAAGAATCGCTGTATTCTGTTTAAAGTCGTAACAATGAAATTTCGAACGCTTACATTGGTAACGCCAACTAAACCTTATAACATATATAAAAATAATGTACATCCCAAAAATGTCTATGAAAAGTCCTTAATTGTACAATAAAAAAATAATAAATTATTTGCGACACTACCAAAATAATATTAAATCTTATCTGATTAAATACTTCGTTCACATTAATAATTGAATGAAAATCAGAATTACCTTCACAATATACCATTTCAATAAATATATTATCTTAAAGGACATCACAAATTGAAAATTACGCACAAAAGTAAAATGGCTCTTACTAGCTAGCTAGCTAGCTTTATTAGCCTTCATACAATATAAATCTCTTAAGAAACTTAAGCCCGATTCACACTGTAATGCCGTTCACGGTTTAATCTCGGCCCGATCAAATCTCATTCAAATGTTTCATATTTTCTTATAAATATTTTTTTTTTAAGTGTAAAACAGTCAACGGTGCTTTTAAAATGCTAGCCAGTTTTAACATATACATCTTTTTCTCGAAACGCTTATAGAAAAAATAGCATAAATAATTTTTTTTTTAACTAAATGTATAATGTAGGCATAAATACTTACCTTTTTATGAATCTCACGATTTTTTATTAGCCATAATTAGAAGAAAAACATAACGTCACTTTCGAATCACATCGAATTCGAATCGAATTTTGAATTAGAGAGAATAGGGTTGGGATTTCTCCGACAGGCACCAAATTCCTCGGACCTTGCTTCACGAGATAACTTTTTTTTAGATTTGAACAATCTGTTTCAAGAACAAATTTCCTATGCGTCATTCCAAACCTTCTTCAAAGATTTGATTCACGCTTCCATCATTTTTTTAGCAATGGAATCAATGAAGAATGTAATAAAGTTTTTAGATGATAAGAGTGCTTTGATTTATTAAAAAAAGGGTTCAGGTTCGATTTCTACGTCGCTGGCCGATTTTATAAATAAAAATAATGTATTTGCAATATGGAAGACATTTATTATTACACTGTTTTTTCACGACTGGCCTAGGATGTATTTTCTTTTTTCTAAATATAAATTTAAATAATATGTTCAAGGAGGTTTTAATAATATTATTTTCGTTTCGTTTCCATATAAAACCATAATTTCATATTTAAGGAACTTTCATATAAATTTAGTAAAAAGCTATTTATTTTAACATAACAGTCAGACACTTTAATTCTATTTACGTATAAAGGTTGCTTATAAAACAGTATTTTGATTAAAAACAGATTAATCATGTGATAGAATTTTGGTGGATCAAGTATTCATCTTATAGTAAACAAGGTATTGTTGTAAGATACTCTTTGTATATATTATTAATATTTAACTAAAGATTCCTAATCTACTCTACACATTTAAGCTTTACTCAATCAAAGGAATCTCAAATAAATATTTTAATTTTCTTCCGGAATATTTGTCTACCTTTTCTCATTCGATTTGGTAGATGAATTGAAACTTACATTAATCCTTCGATGGCTAATCACATAAATAAACATATAGGTATATGTATGTATATGTTATACACATATATAAAATTGACTAAATATGTCGCTGACTATGTGTTTCGTTCTCATGGTTTTCAGTTATATATTCAACCATCTATATTGTTTTGTCCCTGAACAATTTTAATAATTATTATTTTTTCTTATATTTTGCGCAGTTTATCTAATTAAAACAAGAGAATTGCCATTAGGTTGAATGTGAATAGAGCGTAAAAACGGAAAATGAAAGCATGTAGCAGTTATTGGTGTATTTCCAACTATCATGTAATAGTTAACTTAAGATTTTCATTATTAACTAACTTTACCCGCAGCTCCGCACGCGTTTTAATAATGGTATCAAAGAAATATAAAATTATGAGTCTATGTACAATTATAGAAATATTCTTTAAAAACAATTGTAAGTACGAAACGCACACCGCTTACAGTAATATGCAATGTATATATTAGATATATAAATACTAACAGTGTGCCAAATGAAGTTTGATGTCAACATCAGCAGCATATTTGGAACCTTACCCACCATATAACTACCTCAGTACTCACTTACACTGTATAAGTAACTAATCAAAACAATTACTTAAAATATTATTATAAAGATTTACATTTATATTACATTTAATATCCATTCTGATTAAGATTTTGTGACTATAAAAAAATAAACGCTTGTTTGTTTCGCAAGAATTTGTATTATAGAACTCTTTACGTAATATGTTTATGGTCTATTAGGAAGACCTCGTCTATCTTCAAAGTTACTAATAATTACAATAACGAATTGTAACAAGAAGTTGATAATTATGTCTCTAAATATAAATAAATACTAAGTTGAAATCTTGCTAAATTTTTAGAGATAGTACTGCAGGTAAAGCCACAGTTACCAGCTGGTCTAGATTAAAATAGACTAAATTACCTGTTATTATGTCCGCTATTTGTTAGTAAAAGTTCTGTGAAAATTGGTTAAAGATAACATTGCGGACAAAACCGTGGTTAACACCTAGTCTAATTTAGAGTAGCCTATGTCACCCGTTGTAATTTTATCTATCTGCCAGTGAAATTTCTGTCAAAATCGCTCCAGCCATTTCGGAGATTACTCGGAACAAACAGACAGACAGACCGACCGACAAAAATTAAAAAAATTGCATTTTTGTTATCAGAAGCGTGTATACTTTCATACCCAATCAGTATTTTTTTTAAATTTTGATATTACATACAGACACTTCATTTTTATTATATGTATAGATAGATATAAATTAAGAATACTTCAGGTACATGTCACAAAAGTTTTTAGTGGGTGCACTGAGATGAGTCAATTTCAGACATCACCATCGTTCACATATTGAACCACTCTATAATAGGACTATAGAGCTCGGACCTTAGAATGAGAGCTGTCTTTTAGATAAATAAAGATATTATTTGTAACTCTGAGTTATATGACCATATATTGTATAATATTAATAACTTCTTGCGTAACATAGCTTGGCTATTCTGCAAAGTTAAATGCATGACAAATAATAAAATAGATCTTAAATTGTTGTCATAAAATGTTATAAAAATTATCTGAAAAAATCTAAAGAGGAGTTACCAGAATACAGATTGTAATAATTATCCACTTGATAATGACACAACAATGTTCAAGGAGCGGTTACCAAAGAAGAAGGAACAACAAGAAGAAAGCATGAAGACGCGAATCATTTTTGGTTTGTTTATTTGGCCGCGATTTGCTTGTAGTATCGGTGTTCGTGGACGAAGGTTATACGTGTATATTTTCGTACGATAGCACTTGAGAGGGATGCTATGCAATATCTATGATGTGCATTCGATTGAACCGAGCCTTGTAAAGTTCGCTTACACCCCAGTGGGCAGGGCCGTCACATGAGGCTCCCTTCTCTCACCCTTATAAAATCATTGCTTATTGATGTATGATTTACAGTTAATTGGATGGTTAACGTATGGATTACCTACAATTAAATTAAGACGTGACGGGGTAATAAACGATATATACAAAATTAGTGCTAACTTTTATTAGCTTTTATCATTTTTGGAAGTACGCCAAGATATACCGAATCATAAAGTCACAGTAAAGCCGTTATTATCAGAAACCGATGCACCAAATCGTATTTACAATTGAAATATTGCATTGTTTGGTGTTAATTTGTTCAATGTTCAATTTACAATACTTAACAAGAATCAAATTCCAATTACAATATGTAAACCGCCCCGCGTCGTATCAACCGCCTTATCTACTAAATCAATAAACTATGTAGTTTATAATTTCTTTGTTATACTAATGGACAATCGACTCTATTATAGCAGTTCCATTCAAAATCGATAACGGGCTCAATATCGAAAGACATAATTTTTCATTTTACTTGGATATTTAAAAATAAAAAACTTTTTACGTTTTTTATTTAAATAGTGCCAAGTTTTTAATTCCCTGTTATATATATGTATGCCTTTTTATTCAAAATATTACTTTACTTATAATATCAGTAACAAAGGTCTCCATTTCACAGTAAATTTAAGATTCATTCTTAACCTACTATAAATAAATCAAAATATCACAGCTTATCTAATAATAATTATTGATACCTATAGAATAGTTTGTGTATCGTTGTAACGATTATATGCCATATAAAATACAAATCTTATCTATGCTGTAGTATATTTAAAATGTATATCTATCGTGTCTGTACTTTTAAATTTTTGTGAAAAAAAATATTGCAGGTGTGTATATTATATTCTATCTTATTCCTAGAAATAAGAAATAAAATACATATAAATCATTTTTAGAAATGTCTGTCTATCTGTCGTTTGTTTAAAGACGCATCACAGGTAAAGTACTAAGTATGATAAAACCTCAACAAAGAAATCATAAAGCAAAATCTCGAATAACATTTAGTTTTCGTTCTAATAAAATCGCTCGACTCTATAAAAAGTTATTGTAATTTGAATGACAGTTCATGTTAAGTACAGGAGAAGAATAGGAAAGTAAATGCAAGTCAATATCTTACAAAAAGGAGAAGAAATTATAGAATGTATATTAGAGGTACCTATAATGTGTAACACACGGTTAATAAAACATTATTTTTTGCATTAAGTTTCACGAGGACGGAGTAGCGGGCACTGCAAGTAATATATAAATGTGGTATATAACAATTTCGAATATAGCACCTTTCTATATCCACTTTATAAGTACACTGAGTATTTAAATACCTTATACCGAGAATATTTTAGTGTGTTCTATGACGATGATTTTTTTTAAATGACGATTAATCTTCATAGTCGTATACGTCTATGACGATTATTTTTCATCGTCGTATACGTCTATGACGATTATTTTGTTAAATGACGATTATTTTTCATCGTCGTATACGTCTATGACGATTATTTTGTTAAATGACGATTATTCTGTGTCGTCCTATACGTCTATGACGATTATTTTTTTAAAATGAACTCATGAAAAGCTTGGAATTTAATTAAATAGAGAAAATTATATTTTCACGTAGAGGTAAAATCTCTTGTATTACTGGTGTAGAATTATAACAATGTATATCAGATTGCAGCGCTAATACGCGTTACTGAATCTGTTTTGAATAATACGACTGCCGGAGGATATTTGTACTATATCCATTCGACTAAAAATTCCACTCAGATCCACTTGCATAATATTATCTTCAATATCAAATCTAGATAATATATGTTATTTCGTAATACGCATTACGGAATGTGAATACATATTTTTAAGTTAAGTAGGAAATTATGCAAATTGCTCTGAGCTGATTTTAAATGATTGTTTATACGATATAATATATTGAGAGATTAAATTAATTATATGTATATTTCTGAGAACACATATTTTCGTACGTTTAAAAAGTTCGTTACATTTTTTTTAGCTTTAGAATATTTCCAAACTAGCCTCTGTCTCCGACTTCGTTCGCGTGAAATACTTCGGGCGAATGCTAACACGCAGCGGAAGCTCTCAAGAATAAAACTCCGCTTTTGTGAATGTTTAATTCTTCATTTCTGCTCCGCTCCTGCTAGTCTTAACGTGATAATATACAGCCTATATCCATCCTCGATAAGTGAGCTATATAACACTGAAATATTTTTTCAAATTGGGCCAGTAGTTTCTCGAGATTACTTCCTACAGTGTCACAAACTCACAACGTCACAAACTTTACTTATTTATAATATTAGTATAGATTGAAAACTGGACTTTGCGGTTCCCTTGTATATTGTATATTCCTTGAAAATTTCTTAAATCATGCATGAGTTTTATTATTATCTTTCTAATCAACCACTAACCGATTTACTGGAACATTCCCCTCCGATTACTAATTTTGAATCAATCACGTTATTCTTGTTCTTATGGTATTAAAAACGAGAATATAAAATATCACAGAGATAATAAATTTAAATTCCATTGTTGTATACGCCACGAGGAATAAGCAACATTGAGCAATTGAGCATGCAGTAAAATGCTTGTTTCACGCCACGGTCTGTTACTCGCTTCCCACTGAAATTCGGTTTTTATTGACCAAACCCGGAAATTTTACAGGATTTTCCTCTTGTATTCCTTGAGTTAAAATTTCGTATGCACTTCAAATTTTTTAAGTGTCTTTAAATTATTTTCAAAACATTTTTTTTAAGTTTCAATTATACCATGACAACTAATTAAGAACACGTGTAAAAGAAGGAAATTGTACTAAAATCTAAATAATATATAAATTAATACTTATGAAACATGTGCGCTGTTAAAATAAATTGGTGGTTGGAGTTTAACCATAATTAATTTTTTTTTAAGTCTCAATATCATTGACGTGTTTTTATAGAGAGTGTATAAATGTACTGTTGTAAAAACATAATGTAACTGTTTTCCCTCTGCCTATGTATATACAGATATAGTATATTGATGCCATGAAAGATTTGCTATGCTTTTTAAGGCGTTTGGAATTAGTATTAGGGTTATTGTAATGAATATTCTACTTAGTGTCATCTGGCTAAACTCTATATATTTGGGAAACAATTACAATGTTAATATTATATAAATAAACTAATTTAAAATTTAGTTAAGTTTATTCTTCGTGCTAATCTCCTATAAACTTTAATCGATCTACGACATAGTAGAAGATAACGTTTTAGAGTATTATCTAGGCTACATTATAACAATTGTATGGTAGCCAAATAGTTATGATTAAAAATTAACAGATGTAACATAAAATCAGTAAGTATTATATTATAGGCATAATAGTAATGCCAAAATAATAATTAAAACAATAGTCCACAATTAATCTAAATAAAATCACGTAGGGGAGACCGGGGTTGATTGTTCAATTTCAGTTAAGTCGCAGATATTTTTTTTATCTTAGTATATACTAACTAACAATCCTCGAATCGCTTTGTAATTTTAAACCATATGTCATAACTTTAAACCTGTGGCGAAATAAAAATAGATGCTACGTAATAACAAGATTAGCCATTAAACTCTTAGATTAAGTTACTTTAAAACATATAACGACAAGTATGTAGTCGTTAGGACAAACTATTCTACGAAAAAAAATATTACTTCTATTGTTTTTCTATTATATGCTCCTGGTCCCAGACGACGTGAGTACACGATGCCGTATTCCGAATGATTGAGTGGGGGAATACGACACTTCTTCGTGCCTAATAATATAAACAATACTTTAGAGTATCTCGAGCTTTTCATAATTAGTCAATTTACCCCTATAGTCAACCATCCCCGGTCTTCCCTACAGCCCGCCCCAAACTTTTTGAGTGCTCTGAATCAATTGCGCAGTTAATATATCCCATGTAATTTTATAATTTTTAATTTGCTATTCATTTCAAACTTTCTTTTAAATTGTCTATGAAAACTTAACTTATTCGTTCATTCGAGTACAAACATTATTTTGATTTGAAATGGCTAGTACTGCAGAACGGCCATTTCATAGGTAAAGACCTATTATCAACCAATGATATTGTTATAATATCATCGATATCAACAATATTTTTCCAAGAATATACAAACCTTATAGTATTACCCAGTAAACAATACGTGGTCAATTTTTTTCCTTTACATGCATACCGTAATTTTATATTTTTTAGATCTCAGCTATGAGTTTTTAATGTCTATTGTAGTGTCTAAATATTAGAAAAAAGTTTTTTTTTCTTGAGCGTCATTTTCAATCTGTGTCTGTGTTTCTTCTAAGATGTTCATTGAAATGATATATTGTAAACAGTTCTTTTTTTTAATGACTACGCTATGCCTTACCCACCCAGCAATGTCTTAACAGCTTCACCGGACTACTAAGGCGAGCGCTTAAGGCACTCAGCCGATTTTATTTTGGCAACCAGCTCAAGGGTGCACGGCACACCTCGGCTTGGCTGTTGCCTTAGCTAACTATTCATATATGTATGAGTTGTTGAAACGTATACCTATGTCTACCAAGCATACACGCCTCATCAACTCCTCCATATATTTATTATCGGAAAATTGAGAGTTTTTCAGTTCGATAAGGGAAAAAAAAAGTAAACCCTTCCACTTTCATGTGTAAGTGTCTAGGCGTGCACGTGTGTGGGGGTGATCGTGTAGTGTTGTAGCGGTGATGTATATTTGTGTGTCACCGTATCGCGCAAGCAACGCATTCAAGGGCTCCCTACCGAGGGATCGAACCTAGGCTTAAGCCGCTGCCGTGGGAGGCCTAATCGGGTTGGTTAGGCCTAATCGGGTTTGTAAATATTAATTTTGATCAACATGGGATGTTCAAACTAAGTATTCAATTGGGCAAGAATTAATACCATGTTAATTAAAATAGCTTCGCAAATAACTCGAGAAATCTCTAACTAAATTAGAGATCAAAATGTGGACTTTTCTGTTGTCTCATAAGTTTTTGGCAGCGTTTCTAATAAAAGCTCCTGAAACATATTTTTTACGACTTTAGTCAAATACATCGAATTTTCTGTACTTTTTATAAATGTTTTTTTTTTATCGTAGCACGGCAAAATGACTGCACTGTGCCTGATGATAAGCACAGTACAATCTGAAAACAATAGCGACCACCGAGTGACACACTATCCATCGCCGGTCGCCACTGTCATGCCGGCCTGCAAAAAGCTGGATATGCACAGGCTGATCCCGAAACACGAGGCGCAGAAGCGAGTCACTATTACGTGCTTTTTCGCCATATACATAGTGGTTGCGATCCAGACGGGCTGTAAAACCCTACCACCCCGCTTTCGCCATTGCCTCGTTCGTTATTCAGCAGGGTGTACCACGTGCAGGTGAGGTTGGCTTGGGTGTCTCAAGTTTTATGATGTTATTCGACACCCCTTACACCCCAAAATATGATTGATATGCTCGCCATATACACACAAACTTTCCGGAAGACAAATTTACGTTTAGTGGAATACACAGAGAGATGCGAAAGGCGATTTTAATTCATACTATTTATTAACAACTCCCACGATACTTGTAATTTTCATAAATAATACGGAGTATCAAAGTTTAATGTGGTTCAGTCAAAGTTAAACATGAATGGGTCGGCTCGTCGGGGTAGTACCACCATCTTATAGAGAAACCAATGTGAAGTAGTAGTACTTGCATTGTTGCGTTTCGTTCGGTCAGTGAAAGCGCCGGAGGCCCACATCTCCTCACATTCCCCCTCTCCTCTTCCCTTCCTCACCCCTCCTCCCTAAACACAGGCTGGCAACGCACTTGCGACTCCACTGGTGTTGCAAGTGTCTATGGACGGTAGTGATCACTTAACATCAGGTGACCCACCTGTTCGTTTGCCTCCTGTGATATATAAAAAAAGTGAACGGTATACTAAGTTGGTATCATTTTTGATGTAACAAAACGATTTGAATAAAAAAATATTATGTAACATTTGCATGTTACATAAGCATAAGATATAAGATTAAGAGCATAAGATTGCTCTTATGATGCATTCACGATGAAAAGTAGAGTGTTAACTTTAACGGAAGTGATTAGTTACATCTAGAGATGCAAACATCATTAATATATCGATATTCTCGAACAACAGCCTAGAAAATGTAAATGATTTTAAAATGTTTTCTGCAAGCAAAACAGTCAGTATCCATGTTTTTACCGTACAACGAACGACATAAATGCAAGCATGATAAGAGACAATAAAACATTTCAAGAACTATTCCTTGTACACTTAGATTTAGCATGTCATTGGTCAATTTTACTAATACTAGAGAACAGTTATTCAGGCAATAAAGAAAAAAAAAACAGATTAAAAAACTATAATGTATAATAGTTTAAGTAAATATTATCAAAATAACTTATGTATGTAGTCATGATTTTATTCGATGAAGTTCAAAAGCTTTAATTTGAATGATAACTAATTGCTAAAATCTATATTACGCAGGATGTCATCAATAACACATAAATATGATTATTATGAATAAAAATTTGAGTCGTCACGGGACGCCTTGCAGATGTGAAACATCGAAATTGTTCGAATCAAACGAATCTCAAATTCATAAATGACACTACTATTATATATTTGCGAGCTCAGTGCGTCGTCGCCACGCCCAAAATCAGGTTTGCCCACCCCTATACATCAAAAAATAAAAGCAATACATGAAAATCTAAAATTTCACCTAAAACTCTAAAATGTTTACTTCAAACAAAATATCGAAATAAACAACTTTTAAAATAATATCGATTGACCGATGAGGTCAATCGTAGATATGGATACCAAACACCGACATTCTTCTATTAGTGTTTTCTTAATTAACATCTACAAAACATCGATGTATCGTTCGCATTACTAAATATATGTACCCTTGCAATATTAAGCACCCTTACTCGCTTCGCTCTCTCGTGTATCTTAAACATCTCGGATGTAATTAATACGGTACTTACTTTTCTAGGATAACAAATCTACTATTACATACCTAAACAGGTAAACACAAACAAAACAGGAGCAATGCCATTATAAATATTACTGGTAAGTATTTGACAGTAGTACTCCTTTTTTTTTAACGTGGAGAGAAAATTCTCATTGACTGTCAAGCTCCCGGGAACCCGACTTGAGCCGCCCACCCCCACGTGCTAGCCACGCAGGAGTTGGGCCTAAACGGCGACCCTAACCGGCTAAAACTCCACGACTTACGACAACATGAGGATGTCTCGGGGTTGCGTGAGCAATTTCCGCTGCACTCCCGGCAGCAGGCGTTTCCCACGCCGCACTCCGCTGAGGCAATCCGGTTGCAAGACTGCCTAGCAGCTTTCCGAACCCGTGCAATGGATGGTCAGGACCCCTGCACCTTACTTCCTGGGTTCAGCTAGTAGTGGAAAGGTTATAAACCCCTCCGCCACCACCCGACCATTGATTTTTTTTTTCGAGGTTTACTCCTCGTTCACCACGGCCTCCCTAAACGCCCCTCTAACTAACTACTTCCTTCCCCAAATCCCCCCCCCCCCCACCCCACTCCTCCTCCTCTACGCCCCCCCCTGGCCCCTGTTCTTCCCTCCTCAAAAAAGAAGGCGAGCCCGGCGGCGTCATAACCTCCCCCCCCCCCCCTACTCAGCCTATCTGAGAGGTCTGTTTATGGGGGCATATAGTGGAATACACATCCTCCTCTTCTAGGCCCGCGTTCGGCGCCAGCGCCGCGACGGCGTCTGGTTGAGGCCTCAGGGTCTCTCTCCCTGACTCTCTCAGCGTCTTCCTTTCGCAGCATAACACGCTCACAGAATGAGGCTACTGCACGCCACGAATCTTCATTGTTTACCATGCCCCATACCACGGACGGTAAGGAAAGGTCATTACCAGGACATAGTCCGGTATCCACGAATCATCCGGTTAGCCATGATGCGTTGTAGTTTCTGCAGGATCGTGCTGTTACTTGACGACAGATTCTTGTGCCAAACCGGATTACCATATAATGTCATAGAACAGACGATGTTTAGGTATAATAAGCAGCATCTGGCCCCAGCTCCTCCTAAGTTTGGTAGCAATCTTGTAAGTGTTGATGCAATTTTCATCACTCTCGGTGAGAGTTGCTTAAAATGGTCTTTGAAGGTCCACCGGCTATCCAGTGTACCTCATCCTGGAGACCACGTTTATGCGGACTCCATCTACTGTTATGTGTGCGTCTGCTGGTGGTGCCCTACGTGGCGCATGAAAGTAGATTGCTTCAGTTTTATGTAACGCCACTTTAAGTCCGAGTGCTCGTATCCTCTCTACCATCTGCATTACACTTACTGAAACTCGTCTAATCGTGTCCTGAGCAGTGTTTCCTTCCGACGTAACCAGCGTGTCGTCCGCGTAGCAGGTTACCGCGACTAGAACCCTGCGGAGCACCCAATAGTAGCCTGCATTCCATAACAGTGGGCCTAACACTGATCCCTGTGGGATTCCGCATGATATCAGTCTACAGTAGGAGCGGCCATCCTGCCCCATCCATGTGATCTGTCTACCTTCTAGGTAGGACTCAATAAGACGTTCAGATAGATGGGTACTCTGTAGTACTTCAACCCAGGGGAGACTGTTAAAAGCAATGGCGATGTCGAGTGATACCCCCAGCACTACTCTCCCGTGGGAGATCGCCTCCTGCACGAGCTCCTTAACCCGGAGAATACTGCCGACCGTCGACCGGCCCTGTCGAAATCCGTATTGTGTTGGCGAGAGGTCAGGTCCTGTACTCGACCAGTCGATTGACGACGATTTGTTCCAGCAGTTTACTTACTTCGTCCAACAGTATGATAGGAGGGTATGTGGATGGGGCTTCTACGTGGCGGCCGTTTTTCTGTAGGAGTACCAGACATCCAGTTTTTCACTGGGGAGGAAAAGATCCCGTTTCCAAACATGCATTGAATAAGCGCCTCAGCTTCTCTCCTAGTGCTCTCAGTGCTAGGACCCAGACACGGGCTGGAATCCCATCTGGGCCTGGGGCAGTATTCTTCCCACGGAGTCGTTTAACAGTAGTGCTCAGTTCCCACTCAGAGATGTATGGCACTTGGTTGTTCGGATCTGTAACATCAGAGTCTGCCGTATATGATGGGCAGGTTCCCTGTCCGTTGTGGAAATAGCTCTGCTATAACATATTCTAGCGGTCGCGATTCTAAAAGCTGCGTGACTGGGGGAGCACACGGTCGTAAGGAGTTCATCACTGCTCGGTAGGGACGACCCCACGGATCGACGTCTAACGTCTTCAGTAGGTTGTCTCTTGCCCGATCTTCGGCTTTTCTACTAGCGGATTGGAGGGCCCTCTTGGTCTCCTTGTAGCGCTCGTGCAGTAGCGCTTCAGTAACCCGGTTCCATCCGAGACGCAGTCTGCGGTGTCTGGCTAAGTGAAGTCTTGCAACTATGCAAGTGGCTCTCGACTGTGCAATCTCGTTTATCCACCAATAGACTCTTCGTTTAGGAGGATGACACCGGACTCTCGGTATAACGGAATCCGCGATGCGGGTCATGGCATTTCGGAACCAATCTGTTTCCTCTATAATATTCACTGGTCCAGTGGATATAGGTATCCACGATTCCACTATCGAGGCCTCAACTAGTAGACTCGCGTTTAGTTTTTTAACCGCCCACCGTGGCGATGAACTATGCGCACGCGCTGCTGGCGCCGGAGAGGGTTGACTTATCTCGAATGTGATGTAAACGTGATCCGAGAAGGATTCCACATCATTCCTAACCTTCCAATTTCTTATTCTTCGAGCAACATCTGGCGAAGCGAACGTTACATCGACAATTGATCCTCCATTGTGTCACACACATGTGTATGTGGATCCTTTGTTTATTACGCAAAGGCCGATCTCTAGAACCCACTCTTCTAGAGCCCTGCCAGGCACGTCTGTCACGGGAGATCCCCAGGCTGAAAATTTGGCGTTAAAATCCCCCGCTAGTAACATGGGGCAAAGCATACTCTGTCTTATAAACGATCCTGTGCACTCCAAGAAATTTTGAAGTCCAAGTACTCCTGGAAAGAAAAGTGAACATTTTTAAGCAGCATAGCATTTAAAACATTTGGAAAATTAATTGGAATGCGTGGAATCAAGTCAATCAAGCTGCCATAATAATATTATGTCACGGCTTTAAAAACTCACGATGGTCCAGTGACTTGTGTTGGTTAATTGTAGATTGGAATTCTGAAAATTTGAACTCCATCATATACCAATCAAATTTTTTGAATCGACAGTAAACTGAAAATCGCGAGGATACGCGGAATCGAAAATATTTTTATAGAAAAAAATATGAAAGCGTAAATTCTTTAGTAATTTAAATTTACAAATACCAAAACATTGTAGCCTAATATGAATACAATGCCGTCACCTTGCTTCAGTAAGAGGTGTTTAGCCCAGTAATGGGATTTGTACAAGACGTTATTGTAACAGTCCATTTAATGCAGACAACTTTCGAAGTAGCCGAGTACCGATAACATTTGACTTAGCCAAAAAGTAGTAACACCGCCCCGCCTCTACAGTCACATTACTGAATAAAGTCTTAATTCGTATATCCTATATGCTTACCACATCAAAACTAGAAAGTTTATAATATCAGTATCAAACTATATCTTCTTGTATTAACATTAAAGCTATACAAAGCCTCTCGTTTCAAAATCCATTGATAAAGATGTAGCCAAAAGGGAAGCTGCTTGTACGGAAACTGTAATCTAAAGCCCGCAACCTGATGCCACGTCGCACTCTGTTGTTTACGTAGACCATCGATATCACAGATCGTCAGCTTGTCAATCTCCAAATGGACCCCAAAGTCATTCACCACACGATCTCTATGAAGTGTTTCCTGTAAATATGATTGAGTAACAGTTGTAACAACAAAGCCAAATTACCAAATATTTGGAGGATAATTTGCCTCAAATACTTTAGAAGTACTGTGAACTACCCTAGATGAGAACAAGATGCTTCATACTAGACCGAAAGATGTGGATCTACATGCAGTGCCATCTCTAGTTTCAAGCGCCGCGCCGGTTCCCACCAATAACTCAGAACCAAAATAACAACAACGCGGTGCTACTTAAGCCTTTCAGTGTCGTCTTTGAAAAAATGGCATTAACACCATGGAAGTAGCACATCCGATGTTTCCCGACGTTTGTTAAGAAATACTTCTTGATATGTACTTTCTCACATTTAGGAATATTCCATCAACACAGTGGATAGCTCCATTTGGTATAATATGGTTGTGGGTCGTCTTTCTACTGTAGGCCCAGGTTTAACTCACTATAGATTTCGAATAACAAGAACAATAACAGCTTGCCTTGAGAAATAACCTCCCACCATCGAGTATTATCTGCGGAAGTAAAATCGGTTTATCGCTCCATTTATAGAGATCCGCTCTTTTGTGCATTTTGTGATTTATAATTATTTTAAAGAGCTACTCCACTCATAGGGTGATATGTGAAGTTTGGGGCGAACCTTATTGCGAAATGTATTTTCGCATAACAGAAACACAAGTTGCTATTTATACACAAAAAAATCCGAGTCTCTTACGGAAAACTAAAAGTTCATGATTATTTCCTAGTACTATATATAAATGATACATTGGTGAAATTTCCCACGCACTATACAATATGAGCGCGTCGACGAATCGCGATTGAATATATTTTCAACAACAGTTCACTAGTTTAGATTTTATGGGCTCAATAGGCAGCTGGAGGTTCAATCTCACAGATTTGTAAATCTCTTACGGTTACGATTCTTCGGAGTCTGCTACTTGCATATATTATTTTCTGCCTATTATGTTGAAGTTGTGGATCACGCTGCAATGAAGGTAAGATGTTCTCCTACTTCATCGAAACCAATAGGTATTTACCGTATTCCACCTGATAACTAGGTCTTTACGATAGTGGCCCCATGGAACTACTCATGATTTAGGTATTTTTAGAATCCAACATAGACTTTTTTCTTGAAGTACTCATGGCACAGCTCAATTCAATATTTGGATGGAGACTTCCTACCGCATGTAACGATAATCCAAAAACGCTTTCATCTTCTCGGAGACTCTCCAGTCTCAAAAAAGGCATACTATGCCAGTGCTAACAAATGAAATATCCATTATCGACGTGTTATGCTGTCACACACATCTGTCTAAGACCTATTGAGGACTAGCAAGCTTAATGTCGACTTATTTTCTGAAATATGCAACCCCTGAGTCTGTAAACGAGGAACCCCCAGCAATAGAATTGAAGACTAGAGTTGAATTCTCCGAATAAATAAAAGCCGATTTTAAAAATCTTAAATTGAGGTTAATATCGTTGAAGAATCAAGAACCCTTAGTATCATATTGGAAGATTTGGAACAAAGTAAGAGAGTTGTGAACGAAATGTATTAAGATTAAAACTATATAAAATGTAATTTTTTTTCGAACTGATTATGCTATTGGTCTTGAAAGGCCTTTAGCTTCACCGGACTATTTTAAATTTTTGGTCACTATAAATGTTCACTTATTCAAATCGGTTTAGTAGTCCGTAGCCAATTGTCAAGTCGGTTTTTAAAACAATGTACAGAATTAGTAGATCCTATTTCGTCAGGCAATCGGTTCCAGTTTAGTACGATTCTACTCGTATTGTTAAGGAAATTGTATCTCTGAGTAACTATTCTGTACGTTTCTACCTACAAGGTCAAGACGAAGGCGTTTTTCTTGATACATTATAATGATAAACTACTATAATAAATGTATCTTAACAACTGCATAATTAAAATATAGTGTATCAATAACTATTTATTACATTCCTATTCTCTTGCTTGTAAACACAATTTATATTACAGGAATTTCAGGTCACCCGATTAAAATTCATAACGGAAACAACGTTTTTCGAACGACTGCAAATAAACATTTTCGACAGACGTTTTTTTATCAATTCGCTGTAAACAGAATGGCTTCATAATATATAAACTAATATCTGTTTTCGTTAAAGGGGCCTCATTTAATACGATTTCTTTTGTTGCAGGAGATTGCTAGCGAAAATACTGCAAGGCGATTTTCTGAAACCACGTACACCCGCACACAACTACACACATTTTTAAAACGATTCTGTGTATTTATAACAATCTCCTATACTTTAGAGTAGTCTATACAGTTTTCCCAATTATATTACAGCACGTAACAAATGGCACTTTCACCACATAAGTATGACAGTTATTACAAAATTATCACTTTTATAAGTAAAGATACCCACTTTTAAATGTTATTTTTTGTCAGAAACGGGAACAAACTAACTCGATTCTTTTTTATTGCTCAAAATTTATCTTTTTTGTAAATTCTATTTGTCTTTATAGACAAATAGAATTAAATCAACCTTATGATTGATTATTTTAAAGTTGTAATATTAAAACATCAGGCAAATATCTCTTGGAAATATTGATATGGATTCTGTAGTACAATAAATATTTCCATATTTATATTGACGACTGTTGATGAATTGAGAAAAGTAACCTTCACATTCAGTTGTTTCTATATGCCATAAATACCGTGAGAGAAATATGTCTCGGTTGAACGACGCTGAATGTTATAATTCAGATACTGAATTTATAAGGATTAACTAAAATAAGACAACTTCAAAGATTATTTTAAGAGAAACGTTTAGTTCTTGATGTGGACTAACTACATATAATAAGAATGTAAATGTAAAGTACTAGTACTATTACGATTTTCGCAGAAAAAAATTGTTGCAGGTGTCTAAGAATAAGTAATAAAATACGTTTCAATCATTTTTAGAAATGTCTATCCGTTTATCTGTCTGTCTGTTTATATGTACACGCATCACTGCTAAAACACTGGGTTCACAATAACATAAATAATCAAAATCATAAAGCATATCTTCAAGAATAACTTAGCCTTTGTTTCATTAAAATCAGTCCACTCTGTCAAAAGTTATTGGAATTTTAATGACGACGCGGCGTAAGTACAATAGAAAAGTAGATAAGTAAAAAGTAAATTTTCAAAAAAAAGTCATTAAATTTGGTTAATTTGATAAACTATTTATTTTCCGGTTTTTAGTGCCTTATTTTTATGCCTCTGATTAATATTGAAGTCGGTTAATACTTTTTTTTGAAAATTTACTTTATTTTTCCATTTTTAGTGTACATAAGTTTTTTCTTCTAAAACATGCGGTTCACCTGATGGTAAGTGATCACCGTCGCCCATGGATACCTGCAGCATGAGAGGAATCACAGACGCGTTGCCGGCCCTTAAGAAAGGAGTAGGCTTGTTTCTTGAAAGTTGTGTTACTTTGTCACGGATCCCATAATCAGAACCTAACCAAACTCTCATCAAACTACCCTTGAAGAACATCCTTTACAATAAAAAAGCAATCATCGAAATCGGTTGGCATGATATTGAGTTATTCGTCATTTGTCGTATACACACTAAATGCAAATTTAACACTTATACGGTTTTGCACTGGATGCCGTTGACAGAACTGGACCAAAAATGGGACCACACGGGAAGCACTAGCTTTCAAATAAAAGAAGAATCATCAAAATCGGTTCGGCCAGTCCAAAGTTATGAGGTAACAAACATAAAAAAAAAAAACAGTCGAATTGATAACCTCCTCCTTTTTTTGAAGTTGGTTAAATAGACTTAATACATTCAAATGACTTTATTAATCAATGTTTTTCACATAAGTTCCACGCGGATGAAGTTGCGGGCACAGCTAGTTTTAAATATAACGCCTAATCATATTGGTTGAAGATTTCATTAACCTCAACATTAACATCGAAATAATTGTTATAGTTACTACTGTTAAAAACAAGATCAACGCGTAGTACAATAACATAACACATATATGCAATTCACGCGAGAAATAATTTTCTTGTATCCACTAGTAAGAGCCGGTCAACTAACGGGACGAGTATCAATTGATAAAAATCTTGTCCAGTGCTATAGTTTTAATTTTAAATGAAATCTGGCCAATTTAACAATACAATAGATATTCACACCTCTTTTCTAAAACATTTAATATATGGTTACATATTTATGATGGTTTTAATGAAAACCGCAAAACATTTTAAATCGGTGAGGTTAGAATCTTTCTTATGTATTATACATATATGCAAGTCCTATGAGAATGAATCAGTTATGGGGTTAATGACGCCCTCTCAAAAATGGTCCATTTTCACGGTTATTCAGTACGAATTACAACAAAACTATTGAACTTTGCTAATCATAATCTTTAAATTACTACAAATACTTTGAACCTTTGATAACGATATAGAGACGATTTCTTTTTAAAATTTATAGGTTACCAATAAAAAAAATCTCCGTAGTCCCCTCGTGCCATACATACGTGCCTTACGTAAATACCAATTTCTAATTATTTTTTAGAGAAAACTAGGATTCTATTGGATTTTGGATGATATCCTTCCAATGAACCGAAATAGTTCGCAGTTACAAGCATCTCGCAACGACCAAAGGTTGATTTGGAATATGTTTATATATCATTTAGTATTTATTAATTTTCAAATTTAACAACAAAACACACTAAATAACACAATATTGCAATGCGAATATTAGATTTTTTTTTTGTAAATTGAGAGGAGCCTGGAGCAGTGTAATTTGACTACAAGATCCTGCTGTACTGAGAAGATGTCGTCTTTGCTGTGCGCTTACTGCAACCGCGAATTAGTCACTATAATGACTACAAACTTATGGTAAGTAGTTTTCAACAGATTTTAATATAAATATTTTAGTTATTCGTATACGTTAGTAGTATGACAAATGCTGAAAATGAATAATATGACAACTAAAATAGATACTGCTAAAATACTTTAATTATTAAACTTACGAGTAGGTACTTATTGAACAAATCGTGGCATTATACTTCAGTAGTGTTCTTGCAATTGGTTGCCGCTAGTCTACAGATTATCTTACCCAAATATATATCGTAAACCCAATATTTGTAATAATAAATTTGGAATTTATATAACACTTACTTAAAATATATTGTTATAGATATGTATTTATTCAATTATAATAGTAGTTTGTATGTACAATATGTCGCTTTTTATAAAAAAAAAAACTTGGTCTCGATTTCCGGGCAAAACAAATAAATGCGTTCAACTAAAATAGGGGGTACGATATAAATAATAACCAATTAACCGTTCGAAACTAGCTAGAACAGGAATCCCTTAAATGCATAGCTGTCTATGACCTCCAAAACCAATTCTATCGAATGTATGCGTCACAAAAAATGGTCCGCGATTTCATTGCGCCACGTGCATGACCTCATGAACACAAGTCAGTATTATTTGCCGCATAATTTACATAGAGATAGATGAACGTCCCACGGGCCGTGCACCCGATGAATTTCTATTGTTTAGATTGGAAAACAAAGTGGATCAGCCGTTGGCTTTCCTCACAAGTGATAATTAGATTTAAACAAATTATTAACGTTCATTCAAAATTATGTTAAAAAATTGAATTGTGTTTGTCAATTATAAGTTAATTATATAAATAATTCGTCTTATTAAATACATATCATGTTAGAGTAATAATTATCAAGAACTAATTACGAAGAAAGTGAAGGAAATATTCACTTCGTTATTGAATGTAAAAATTAAAATTAAAATTTTTATAAAAATATTTAACAAATAATTTTTAGTTATATTATATTAGGTATTAGTATCAAGTATATTTAAAATATGTCAAAATACAGTTTTAAAATGATTTAAAAGTAATATGAAATAATCATTTAAAATAAAATTACTACAAATGAATTGAACAGGAGTTTTCTTAGAGCAATAGTAACAGGACGGCTAGGGTACTGAAGGAAATGAATGAATCGATTACCTAATAGCGCTTACTCCGGCCCCGTAGAGATAGACTCATTCGCACTGCATTACATTATCGAGTGACACGGGCAGCCACTCTCATCACTGCGGTAATGAACAGATTGTTGTTCACAACACTCCAGCTCGGAATTTCATTTCAATTACTATACGCACTCATCTTCCAGGAAATATTCGAATAACAATTCAGTTTTTTTATTTACTAAAATATTTGTTCATTACTTATATCAAGTGTATTTTGACTGTTCAAATTTTCAAAAAAATTGTGTGAAACATAATTTAAACAAAGATTTTTTTTTTTCATAATTTCCAACAATATTTTCGAAATATATTTCAGAATAAAAAATAGTCAATTTTTTTAATCAGTGTAATCTCCATAATACCATTAATTCATAATTATTCGTACCACTACATCTTATAAAATAATTAAATTAGATACTTAAATCAAAATTATATGTACTTATTATTTTCTTAGTAGAGAGTTATTATTCATTTGAGGATATTCTTACATAAAAATTCTGCAAATACTAATCTTATAATCCAATACAGTAGAATGAAATGAATGCACTTATATTAAGATAAAATAGTTTTTCGTATCAATTTTCTGTGTGAAACATAGAACAATGAATTAAAGTGAATAAAAACTTGGAACAGCTCGAATGCATTCTTAATCTTAATCACACCTTCTTGTTCATATTTATAAAAAAATGTTTAAAATAGACGAATATTACTATCTACTAGAGAATTAATTCTAGTAACTTATACATATTTATATTATCTCTTGTCCATAATTGCCGGACCTACAGTTAATTTCAAATGTCTACTCAGACATATTGGATAGAAATGCCACGTATCTCTTCTCCTGTAGAAACAGAATATATTGATGTTTCTTGTTAAATGTTAATTACATACGCTGATCTCAGAACGTGATACGTTGTATAGAATCGCATCTATCTTGATGTATGGTGATTATAAGAAAATCAATTGCCATGTATTTATATTTAAATATACAAATTAATAATGAGAATAAATACATTTATAGGTTATAACAAAACCAATATATATAAATGTCTAAACTCATCTAGAGCAGTATATTCAAAGAAATTTTTACATGATGGTAAATATATAATAAGTTTTTGGCCATCTGTCTGTACGTCAGATTGCCTATAACTCCAGAACCACTATTGTGATTTATAATATTTTGTAATATAAGTAATTCATATGAAGAATATCTATAACAGAACTGAAAAATGTTATGCGATAACATATTGATATACTTATAGATCTTTTAAAGGTATCGTTTGTCTGCATCTTAAAAGTGAACATTTATCCAATAGCTATATTACTTGCGTTCTTGTTAAAAATTCTAGTTTTATTTACTGAAAATAAAAACAGAAATTAAGCAAAATTATATCCCATGTACTACTTTGTTTTAAAAAATTAGAACTGCTGTAACACAGCTCCTAATTGATATCATCATAGACTCATAGAGAGTAGAAGGTCAAATTCAACGATTTATTGTAAGGTTCAACGAACCACGCTCCATAATGATTAGAAGGCATTTCGCTCCATTTGTCTAGGCACATAAAATTGTTACTTATAGATACTAGTCTATTTAACGGACTCTCGTCTTCGTAATAAAAACGTTGTTTTTTTTATATCGTTAAAATATCATTAAGTATATCACATCCATTTCAACAGAACATGTTGATTCTTGTAATATAAGGATTTTTTAAACGGAAACATATCTACATCTGGATTGACGGGAAGATGGATATCGAGCAAGATTTTTTTTCTACACAAGTTTATGTTTGCTTTCTAGAAATAACCGTGATATTTTATTGAAATCCTAGATAAACAGGTTTAACCTTTAAAATATCGTAGTATACCTTTATATTTCACATAATATTCTATTTTCAAACACTATGTCAGATAAAAGTGCTTCAATTAGCAATTAAAAAATAACTGTTTCAGTAGGTATTTATAAAGCTGACTATACGAATAGGTTCATTGTACCTTGTTTAGGAATCTATTTCTATTTCTGTAAGTAACGCCATCTTTTGATTCATATTGCAAGAAGAACAAATTTTTAGTTCTATTGATAAGAAATTCGTAGATGGCGCTTTGATAACAATCAAACTTGCATGTGCGAAATTGTGATAATAATGTCAAGGACAATGTTTAAATACGTAGATTTTTTAATAATTCAATAACATAACTACAAATTTCAACATATTACAGTTTAATTTAAAGTTGATACATCGTGTTTGTGTAATTTTAGTGTTATATTCTATAATATCTTTGAGTGCAAGTTTTGCTTCCGCGTTATAACCTCTTTTATACAAAAGCATCTATGGAGGGAAAAGATATGGTAAATATTCAACAATGTTAGGGTAAATTGTACAAATATATTACTTGATAGATACCCAATGGTTGTTATAGTTATAATTCAATTCTAATGTATAGGAAAAGTGTTAAAATTTTGTAAAAGATATGATTATTGAGTTTGCAAAATTTGAATTTAGCGCCATAAACCGAGAAACGCATGAAGTTCGCGTTGCGAATCTGGCCGATTGATGTGAAAGATATTCCGAAGGCCGTGAGTGAACACGGAAATCGAGATGTGTGTGTGGTCAAAAAGACAGTGCAAGGTAGGGGTCGGGTGGCGTTTGTGATGGCAAAAATTTTGCAAATGGTGAGTTAGGAAATATTGACTTGTTGTGTCACAGATATTATTTGTATTAGTGATAGTGGTTTATATATGTGTATAGAAAAAAATATGGTGTTTATTGATACTGAAATCCTCAGATTTTGTGATATAGAATCGGCAAATGGCGCTACGAATAGCTAGAGTTGACAACGACGCGTTTAGAAATCCCTTACATGTTCGATGCCGAATTCTAAGCACGCGGCATGATCTGTGATAAACAACAAATAGTGGTGCATCTCAAAATTCCTGATATCGCACGTATGGACCTAGCAACTGGGGCATCCAGCTTGGCGATTATAACGGTGTCAACATGTTGCGATTTTTTTGGCCAGCGGTACTACTTTTTTAAACTCGTTTACAGAGGCGGCTAGAGGTTTCCGCGTCCCGTAGGGTCGCTGGCCTCGCGCACCGTCTTCTGGAGATAAATTACATAATGTGTATATGTTGTTTGGATCATGCAACAAGTAGATATGTGTCGGCGGGCTAACTGTCAATGTGGAGTACAGTAAGCTCGCTGCCCGCGGCCCCCATTAATTCGAGCCGCTGATGTCACTTATCTCTGCGCTCTCCTATCTAGGCCCTATGGCCGCCAATTTTTTGCACATAGTATCTTAATGTAAATTTGATAACCGGCGCACGTCTCTTATTACCACTTGTTTAAATACCAAGTCTAACTTCTTTTTCAGCAATTGTCTACTATTTTGAATTTTATTTCATTTAAAACAACCTTGTATATTTGTGATTGCGATTTTTTTTGTATAAAACAAATACTATGAAATTGTATAGTTAATAATTATTCAACATAATATATGTGGGTGTTTGCAGCACGGTCACTGACATTAGCACCTACAATGGACCAGCAATTTTGTTTACGCTGGAACAACCACCCCAACAACCTGACTGATGTGCTTGCAAGTCTACTACAGAGAGAAGCTCTATGTGATGTAACACTGGCATGTGACGGAGAGACAGTAAAGGTATGTTTGTTCATTTAATAAATTTTAGTATATCCTTAATCTAGATTATGAACACGCTGACCTCATATCATTTCTAAAATGTTTTAAATTTATAACATTATAAATTTAAATTTGCAGTTTTATTTTGTGCTCTGCATAATATAAACATACTTACTCAAATTATAGGTTTATAAAATTACCATGTAATTATTTTAATTACTGAAATTCTCAATGTTATATCATATTATAAAAAGAATATGTAAATATTTACATTGCACTGAAGCATATGTATGCAATTTCTTTATTATTATGACACAACATATGCAGTAGTAAACAAACATGATTAATGCACTGAAATATATTCCTTATAACTCACAATTCATGATAAAGCAATGTTTTACAATGTGTTAATTAAAAACTATCAAACATATTATGGCATATTGGTAAAATATTATTTGTAACTTATTTACTTTAGTATATAATAAGACAGTTTTGAATTAAAAAGCTCCTGGAAATAATCTATAAATATAATAAGTTATAAATATATGGTACTATTTAAATATTAAGTGTCAACATGTATCTGGTTTGTTGAAAATTCTAACATTTATATATAATTTAATGCAAACATATTTGTGCAAAGAATTTATAGCTACTAGGAGCAACTTTATTTTTGTGTTTTATTGTATTACTAATGATTAATTAATTCCAAGGACATTGACAAAACTAATATGTAGTAAAGGAAGATAAGACATAAAAATCTTGATTGTCATTAGAGCCAAATTGTTGTTACCTTAGGCCATCAAGTCAAGGTAGTCTTCATTGTAGATACTTAAATATTTGTTAATTTCACAAGGTTATTCTTTACTAAAATTGCATATTGTATGATTTTAAATATATGATAATTTATTTAGGTTTTTACTTAAGTATATGACTATATGATTCTAGTATAATAGTAAATGAAAACGATTCCAATATGCTGTACTGCATTATAGAAAAAAAAAAACAATTATGTGAGTGGCAATAACCCATTCACTATTTTAATTTTATCATATTATAATAAAAAAGAGGTGAAGAGAATTTTCAAATTGTACAGTTTACTATGCAAAGAACTGTAATTAAGTAACATAGAGATTTTGATATTCGTTTTATATTCCATTTCAGTAAATCTAAAGGTCAATAACTGTTGAATGGTTACATCCTTTATATGCCATTTAAATTCAACGATTAACTATGAAAGCTAAACTTTTATGCTAATAGATTGCAATTTATTTTGTAGGTTGAAAGGAGTCTGCAGAAGATATGCATGTTTTTTAACTTTCTAATTTTTATAGCAGTTGTTAAGCAAGTTTTAGGGTCTTGATCTAGACAACCAAATGTATTACACTAAACATCAGATGAGGACTGAATTATTTTATTTTGTTGGGGATTTAATACTGTGGAATACATTTAACTTAATTTATGGAAATATTTTATGCTCTTTTTTACATTTAATTTGCCATTTCTATATTATGGTATATTTATATGAACATATATTTATTAAATTCAGAAGTTAGAAAACTGTATACTACTAAATACTTTATAAATTGATATAAATGTTTGAAGACAGTCATTCCTATTGTTAAATGATGAGGCATGGAAATGCGTTAACACACTTGTCTTATAGGGATTATTGGCATTCAGGGGTAGCTGCCAAAAAAAAATATCCAGGTGATAGATTTTGAACCTGAGAGTAGCAGCTAAGCATGTGGGCATTGGAGAATGCATTATCACCATTATATGGTGTCATCATGAATTTTCGTTTTCTAAAAACTCATATTTATTATAAAATACAAACCTACGTCGCTGGACATAGAGGCCGAATAGAATACCACAGAGCCATAACTATACAAATATTAAAGATAAGGAAATTAGAACAATCAGTGTACTCTTAAATCATGACGTAAAATTATATAATGTGTGGCTACATCAAATAAATCTTAAAATATTTACTCATTATTAATACCTGTTGACAAACGCCAATATTTTCAAAACAATTTGAGTAAAGTCTTAAACTTTCGAAATTAGATCATACGAAATTATCATATTATCTCGGAATCTGTTTAATAAAACACACACAGTGAAAGTAGATATCTTTGCATAAACCAATAACTGCAGACGAAAGTTCGGTAAAAGCTACTGATACTATTTAATTTTACAATATTAGTTACGAATAGAATGTTGGTCTGACCTTTAGTAAACTCTGATTCGACGTAACACGTTTGATCGAAACTGCTTTCGATATAAATTACTATTACTATCTACCAAAGAACTGCTTTTCTTAACACATGACTATTTCAAAATGTGAAAAATATCAATTCAAGATTAACAAAGCCGAATGCATTAAACCCATCAACTATAACATTTTTAGAATAATTACTAAATAAATTTGATAGTCACTATAAATATTACATTGATAATAAAAAAAAACCTATCCTACAAAATTCACAAATAATGGCTATGACTCTGAAAGTTGTGAGATAAGAAATGCAAAATCCAACCGTTAGGATTATAAATAATTTTACTAATTAAACATTTCTTGAAAATTCCTAGAAAAGTATAGAAGCGTAAATGGTCATTACCCGCATAGAATGTAAAATAAATGATAACTGAAATATGTAAATTGCATAAAGTACAGCATCTTCCAGTGTTCGCTTGTCCTAGTTACCACATTTAACTTGCAAATCTGTTGTCAAAAATCTTTCTAGTGGGTTTCAATGGCCTTACTAAAACAAACTTTTTCTAAGCTCAGTGTGTTGCTATATTCACGCAACATCAGATTTTTCTTTCGAACTTACAACACTTACACTTACTTATTCACAGCTTTACCGGACTAAAATATCAGATGTATAAGAACATAACACTATTACAGAAATTATAATATATACAAATACTATACAAAACGATAATTTTAAATAACGTACTTATATCTGAAAACCTAGTTAATGAAAATACATTTACTGCCAAATTACAATAACAATAGATCTCGCAAAATGATACTTGTACACTTTTTCTGTGTAATGCTAACAGTATTGTGAAGACCTTCACATAGCTTTGCATCATTTCTTTTGTTTGAATTACACGTGCTGTTTAAAATAATAATTGTGAAAATATGTTTTTGATTGGTATTGTTTTAGGCACACCAAACAATACTCTCGGCATGTTCCCCATACTTTGAAAGCATATTCCTACAGAACTCTCATCCTCACCCGATTATATTCCTCAAAGATGTACGATTCTCAGAGATGAAATCACTTCTGGACTTCATGTATAAGGTAAATATTTACATTACAATTTTCAATATGCTATGTTTTTTCTCTTTATTTTAAACATTAAATAATGTGTATTTCAGAGATTTAATAAAAACAATTTTATTTCAGGGTGAAGTGAATGTTGGCCAAAATATGTTACCGATGTTCCTAAAAACTGCTGAAAGCTTACAAGTTAGAGGTTTGACTGAAAATAACACACTGAACCCTAAGGTAACAATACTTTTTCATTCAATATTTTTTTTTTTTTTTTTTTTTCGAAATGACTACGCTATTGACCCAGCAAGGTCTTAACAGCTTCACCTGACTACTCATTCAATATTACCATGTGACAAGTGTTTTATAAGAAGAATTTAGTTTTTTTTTTCAATTTTTTTTTGTTTTTTCACTTTTACTCATATCTAATGATTTCTAAAATATTCATTATAAAAATCTATAATATATATATATAAATCTATAAAAAAAATCTATTGATATCAAAAAGAGATACTGTTTCTGCTATTATTATAGCTTGAGTTTCCAAATTGTTATTAATAATTCTTGTACTCTATTGATTTGGGAATTGATATATAGATTATAAAGTTTCATAAAGATCAGTCAAGTCCAGACAAATAAAAATATACCTATGGAAGTTTGAAAAAAAAAATGTACAGATAGAACTACATATTGGTTGATATAGACGCTTTGTAGGAGGAAACTAATTAGATGATACAATTTTGCAGTCAGAGGACCGATCGACTCCTTCGGTGAGCGCAGAGAATCTCACTCGTTCGGAATCGTTCGCGACACCGCCGGCCGCGCACTGCGCTCCGCCCGCGCCCCTCACGCCGCTCTCCTCGGCGCCCCCCTTACATCCTGTGCATCCCTCGCAACTCGTACCACCCGAAAAGAGACGCAGAAAGAACTCCACCATACCGCGTGATGACGTCGATACACCTTACCGACACTATGAGGTATAAAACAGTCTACAAATAATTCAAAGTGTATTTTTTTTTCTCGAACTGACTACGCTATTAACCTAGCAAGGTCTTAAAAGATTCACCGGACTACATTTCAAAGTGTAAGGAGCATAATAAAAGATCATCTATTTACGAGTGCATATACATACACTCACTTTTACAAACACATCCATCATAACTATACACACTCTCACACGCTAACATTACTTAGTTTTTATTATAAAGATTATTACTTCTTTTTGTCTGAAACTTTATTTCTCTTAAAATTTTATTTGCTTTAATTATCAACCAGATATATGCTACTACCAATTTAAAGCAATCTCTAATCAGGCATCTAATGTGATTATTCCTCGCTTGTGAACACATTTCTCAGTAATTGCCCTGTGTCAATTTTTAATGTAGCTTTTAATCTATGTAAGAGTCCCAATACTGACTGAATTTTATTTTTATCTATAATAAGTAATTTTTTTCTGGAAGTCTGTTATAAGTATTCAACGCTGATTTATCTAATTACTTGCTTAACTATTTTGAAATTTGTAAAGAAATGTAATAATAATTGCATTAACTATAAAAATTCACTTAATTCGAAGAGCTTACAAACATTAAAATTACATGAGGTCTTAATTTAATATAATAACTTGATTAGTGGTTATCAAAATTGAACAGTTCCCTAATATTGACATCAAAATTAAGAATCTCTGAGTTTGCTCCTATAACTGTAAAGTGGTAATGGAAGTTGTTAAATGCTATAATGAGTGCTTGAGATTCTGGTAGGTTCATGACAATTTAAAGGTAGGTAGATAACCTGACTATGACCCAAGATGTTCTTGGTATATTTTGAAACTAGAAGTTTTTGGAGTTGTTTTTAATATTAAGTTGTTGTGGTATCAGAGTCACTGGATAGGGAAGTACAATTGGGACCGGTAAGAAATATATGATGTTTGAGATATTGGTAGGTAAGTCGCCTAACTAACTATAACTATGATATAAGCTGTTTTAGTGCATATTTAAAATAGTTTCTCTTAGAGTTGGTTTTAATTTTATCATTAGAATTTAGTTGTTGTGGTATCACAGTCATTTGAAGTCTGGACAGGGAGGTACAATTTGGTCCTGTAGGAAATGTATAGTGTTTGATATATTGCTATGTAAGTAACCTAACTATGAGGTGAGTTGTCCTGGTGTATTTTTAAAATAGATTTTTTTGGAGTTGATTTTAATATTATTATTAAATTTGAGTTGCTGTGATACCAGAGTCACTTGAAGTCTGGGAAGGGAGGTTCAACTGGGTCCGGGTCGGAACCGTCGACGCCCCCTCCGGCGCACACCCCGCAGCGGCTGTCGGCGCGCTCGCCGGCGCACACCCCGCTCGTGAAGCAGGAGCCCGACTCCCCGTACGGACCGCACATCCCTCTCGCGTCGCATCCGCCGCCCACGCTGCCTCCTCCACCCTTCGACCAACCGCATCTCCAGGTCAGTCGCTTAACGGTTTTTTTTTTTGCAGCCAATCTTCTAGCAAGTTATTACTCCCATTCTTTAGTAGCTAATGATATTAGACAACCAACCTTGTAATAGATTATTACTCCCATTGTCGGGTAATGATAATACGTAACCAACCAAGTAGTAGGTTACTATTCCCGTTGACGAGTAGGTATTGATATCATGCAACCAATCTTCTAGTAGATTAATACTACCATTGTCGAGTACATAATAATATTACTCAACCAATCTTCTAGTAGATTAAAACTGCCATTGTCGAG
>JACEII010000021.1:4227247-4317452 GCA_014332785.1 Antheraea mylitta | reverse complement strand
CTTCTAGTAGATTTTTACTGGTATTATCGGGTAGGTAATGATATTACGCAACCAATTTTCTATTAAATTGTAATTGTTAAGTCTTGGGTTGTGTTCCGAGTTTAAAACAACATTTTGACACCATTCCTTAAATAAACTTTACTTTTTTGAATTATGTTAAATTGAAATTAATATGGTACTTGAACCCATAACCTTCTAATTTTTTTGTTATTTTTTTTTATATGTTACAACATAACAAATTCAATATAGTAAGTCCATAAGCATCTATAATAATAACTTGATTGAAGTATTTTTGAAACTTGCTTTGAGTAATAACACCCGTTTTTGTGTAATTTATACAGTTCAGTTTTTGTATCCTATGTATTTCAAGTAAATTATTGATATACGAGGCGATCTTTTTCTTCTGTTTATTTTGATAGCTTCCATTGTTTTTTTTTATTTGTATGAAGTCTTTACTTTGCGGAAATCCATCGTTCCCGGCGAAAAAAGCAAAGTAATAGTAAGAAACAAACTGTTTATACGCTTTTTTTCTAAAATGTGAATCTGTCAACAGGAAGGAAAGGATCTGCTCGATTAGTAATTTTACCAAGTCAGTATCGTTATAAAGCAGATCCTTTACTTCTTTGTTGGCAGAAATCGGGCTCAATATGCTCGGGTGACGTCGGAGAGTACAACCAGCCCTTATTGGATCTCAGCTCCAACCGACCTGGCAACATATTAGCTTCAATTCTCGCTCAACCGTCACAACCAATTGACTCGATTAAAACACCGAACAGAAAGTCTATTAGTGCAAAAAAGGGAGGAAGGTTCCGTTCTAATTGGCTAATGCTCTATTCATGGTTGCAATATGACAAATCTCAGAATATTATGTACTGCATTTATTGCCGAAAGTGGTCGCACGAACTTACTGTGAACAGAACGTCATTTATCGAAGGCAATGCCAACTTCAGATTAGAGATATTAAATCATCACGATAAATGTAAAGCGCATAAATTTTGTCAGGATCGTGAACATTCGCAGAATACTCACAAGGGAACAAGTGAAGGCACCTAGGAAATATATTTTTGTATTACGTTATACATTTAATACTTTTAAGTTTCTGTAAATCATTATTATATACGATATTTGAGAATATTATGTTACTAAAAAGTAAATAGCTTTATAAAAATAAAGCTTCAATACACATTCCATTTTTAGTGAGAGAAATATAATTAATAATTATTGAAATTGTATATTACGGGTACATTCGTTAAAATGTTAATAACATTGCAATATATTTTATATAATTTTGAGTTGTTATATTATATATTTTGATATAATATCGACGATTACATTAGAGATTGTTTTTAAATTTTTTTATTCCATCGAAGATAAAATATTTCCTATGTATAAATATAATATAATGTTGCAATATTGTTTTGTGTTATATTTCTCGTAGAACTGGTTCTGTTAAAAATATCCCTATATTTAAAATACACAATAGAAAGACTACGGGTGCCATATACTACTTGTTTAAAATTAATTTGTAAATTACTTTGTATTATTACTTTTGTGATAATAAATGAATTTATTTATATAATAAAATAGGCAGTAACATTTTATTTCTTTCTAATACAATAAAATATAACCTAATTTACAAAAGTTGAGAACAAACTACAAATATCTCTAACAAGAGTCTGAAAAACTCCAAGTAGACTCAAATAAAGAAAGGCTCACTATTTATTTGCATGATATTCTTGAGTATAAAAACTCAAGTGAAGGAATACATGGGAAGTGATATTATGTTAAAACCCATGTCTCGTTGGTTGGTAGGTTCACTTAGAACATACAATTGATATAAAGGAAAGGTTGTATTGTGTTTCAGGGTATGGGAGTTTCTGAAATGGCGTCCATGTTGACTCAGCACCCAATCAACAGCGAATGCAATGAGAGTGAGCCAATTATGCAACCACATCCAGATCAGACAGACACCATTGATGGTGAGTTATTTTCATTATTGTATAAGAATGACCATGAACATAGTTATATATATATTTAATACCTTAGCAAAAATTCTCAGTGTATTCCGTCAAGGTTTCTCATTTTGAATTTTAAATCAATGATGAATTTTCATTAGCTAATACGCTTCTATTATCTAATTTTGTTGATGGTCGTCGTGTTTACTGTGTGTAAAATCTTTGTCTCCAGTTAAATTATGTTGAGTATATTTGAATCATTTAAATATTGTACATTTTTTTACTATTAGCATACATATGAAATTATTTAATGGCAAAGATTTTTACAAACATCGATTTGTATACACAATATGTTAATGCTTTTACTAATTAGTTCTTATTTCAATTTTGCTTACCCTACATGTAACGTCCAGTAATGATTAAGAAATTCTATCTCTACACTATTTAGAAGAAGTACAGTAATCGTTCCTGGATGTTATAATGGAAGGAGTTGACTAATTTGCATGTTAAAGCACCCAGCAGCATGTCAACGCTTTTCATTGCACCTTAATTTGCATTAATCATTATTTCATTTTTTTTCTTAATGTAGCAAATTTATTTAATTTTAAATGAAGAAATCGGTGTCGCGACATTGTATATATTAAAATGATTTGGCGCCCCTGAGGGACATAGGTCGAATATATATTAACATCTTGCACAGGTTTTACTTTTTCGACAATAGTTCCATTTGTAAGAATATATCGTCGATTTGCTGTTCAAACGTTTATGTTAAACATATTAAAAGGAATTTAGAGTTTATTTAACTTGAATGGTGAGTAGTGATAAGGGAGAATATTAATTAGTGTTAGGTCTGCATGTGAGTAAAGGATTGGAATGATAACTCGCTAGGTGAATTGGCTACACGGAGAGTTGTAGATAAAATGGTATTTTAGAAATAAAGTTTGATAAAGAGTGAGTGGCATGCGAAACTATACTACTAAACTGAGTAGCAGTGAAGAAATAAAAATGTCTTACAGGTGAAAACTATGGCGTTGACGAAAATAAAATACCATGGGAATCGTTCAGCAACAAAAACTGTAATGTTGAAAATTTAGTTAAGTCTTTCAAATTAGCCCTTACTCACAGGCAACATAGCGTTCCAGAGCCTTGTAACGTATGCGGTAAACTTGTAAACAACTTAAAGAAACACATGAAATCCCACAACCCGGAAAGGCACAAATGCCCATTATGCCCCATTATATTAACGCGTGCTGATAACCTCAAAAGACACCTTCGTATGAAGCACTGTTCAGTTTTAAGGTCTGACAATTTATCTAATATACAGAGTGTAGAATAATATAATGTACAGTTAGAACTAGTAATCGCTGGATCTCGTTATATTTAATCAAATTCTGTTGTATTGAATTAGTTCTCGTTGAACTTAGGATGCGACAATTCTTCATAAATTTCATGTACCTTCGTACATTTTTGCTCAATTTTTAACATGACTAACATAAAGTGAATTGTTTAATGGTTTTCCATTTTGTAAGTAGAATTAAGTTGTGGTGTGAGTGATGTTTTATTTAATTTTTTTACCATAGATTGTTACTAATAAACATAGGAAAATAATGTAACATATAACGAATAACGTTTCTTTTACCCACGAATTTGTTCAAACATTGACGCTTAGATATCGAATGTTGTACGAAATATTGTTAATAAATTAGAAACCAGTTTTTGAACAGCTTTTGTGGGTAATAAATAGACTTTTGGTACATGGAGATCACGTTTTTTTTTAATGATTGTAACCAAATATAACACTAATTAATTCAACGCTCATTGATATATATATATATATACATTTAATGATTACCTTCTAAGGAAAATATAACCATTTGATTTACATTCTATAATTTGGATTTCTATAACCTAACAAATAATTCAGTAAACTCACGCAGTTAAATATAACATAATCTTTTGATTTGTATATTCTAACATTGTACATTTATTTTATTGAAAATAATTAGAAATCAAATATAATTGCGCAGTTTAGAATTTGTAGAGAATTTAATATATATATCATTTTTTTTTCTATCTCAAATAATGAATCTCATTCATTGGAGTTCTGCTTAGTGATAAAATTTATACTTATATACAATTTAAAATAGAAAATGGTTGAGCTTAAACTAATGTTAAGGGCAGTTAGAGCGTTAAATGATTCAATTCTTACTAGTTTTGTCTAACATTTGTTTATATTTTTAAAAGTGCCTTTTATTTTTTTTATTACAATTATGTTCAAAATAAATATCTACAAAGTTTATTTCATAAAATGTTCAAGCTAAGATCTCTTACTGTTCCTTGTAGATAACATACTAATAAAATAAATAATATCGCTTAATGTTCGTGTAAAAGACTGACATTAGCATATATGATTTAGATAATACCTTTAATTTTAATTTATTTCCCAATTAATTATATAATCAAATTGTATGTAAGTCTATCGTTATTGTGTGTTTGTTGCAAATATATTCCTTTATTTATACCACTTTTCTTTTCATTTCACCCTCTATCCATGCTTTTTTACATATATAGCAGACCTATTTCTCTCTAATCGTTTTCTATATATAGGCTTGGTGACAGTAATTAACATACAGCTCTTTCATGCAAATAATATGTATAACAAACACCATTTCTTCAGTATCATTGATTCATTTCTGCATGGATCTCCATTGAATTCAATATTATTATTTTGTGATAAGTAACTCCATGCCTGTAAATGAAATATTTAAAATTTTTGTATGAAATATTAATGCTTTTATTTATGAATAGAGCTAGGATAATAAGCCTTAGAGTACCGCGTTCATGATAAAATTATAACAACGCTTGAAATAGTGCTAAATTCAAAGAAATGTCTGGAGCAGCTCTGTAATACGTTTTGTCAATAATTAATAATATCTATCATAAGGTATGATGTATCTCATATTCGCACTACCTGCTTATTGTAGCAAAGCCAACTGATTTCGTTAAATAGTAACGTATAATTATATAATCGGGAAAACCGTTGGATAAACGAGAGCGGTTCCTGGTTGGCGCTGCGACACTGAGCGAGGTGCGCGTGTGTGTGGTAAGGAGTATAGGCAACGTTCACACGGCGACCATTCGATTAGATTTTTTCATGTATACGGTTTTCACGTATACAATGCAATCGTTCACACGGCAACCATTCAATTCAATTCTCGAACTGGTAAGTCATGGTGAACAAGACAACAGAAACATAAACTACGTCTCGTATTTGATAAATTCGTTTCGAGGCGCGGCATTCTCTATGCCAACATCGTACAGTATGTGGTAAAAAATATATCTCGAACACGACGTTTTCTCGTATGGACTCCATGTGAACAGTTTAACATATCCTCTGCTGCCACTTGTTCTACTACTACTTTCGATGAAACCTAGTTTACGGTATCCGGGAAAAGTATGGCCGTGTGAACGTGGCCAAGCGATAAGGGAGTGCGGAGGGCGCGGTGGGAGTGTGGAGTGACGGCGGATCGCTGGTTACAGGCTCGAAAGGGTGGCACATGCGGCTGACGTTCGAGCGCGTGGCCGGCGCGCTGAACCTGCACCGATGCAAGCTGTGCGGCAAGGTGGTGACGCACATCCGGAACCACTATCACGTGCATTTCCCGGGGCGGTTCGAGTGCCCGTTGTGCCGCGCGACGTACACGCGGTCCGACAACTTGCGTACGCACTGCAAGTTCAAGCACCCCGCGTACAACCCGGACACGCGCAAGTTCGAGCCGCCGGCGAGCGCGACGGGTGGCGTGGGGGGCGCGGGGGGCGCGCACGGTGCTCACGGGCCGCTGTTCGCGAACCACCTGGACGCGGGTTTCGACTGATTGTCCATGTACTGGTTCGGCCTCGACGCTCTGTGAGCGCAAGCCCCGCGCCAGCGCACGCAACACACAGACTCTGTTCTTGTTAATGTGTCAAAGGTTTAATCAACGGACCGTCTCGCGTCGATACCGCTTCCTATTTAGGATTAAGCTGAAGTGCTATTACTTAAACGGGCCTTTCTTGACGTGACGCCTCGTTTTAACGTTGTCTCGGTTGTGTTTGACTTGCCCCAGTGTGATCTTGTATAAAGTTTACGTCAGGATTATATACATATAGTATGTCAATGTTACTGAATTAATGTCTCGAAACGTGTGTGTAAGTAGGTAAGCAAATTTTTTTTTCTATACCAATCGCTATACGGGAACGGGCAAAAGCAATAATATGATGTTAATTTTATTATTACCATATTATTTTTTTATATTATATCGATAGAAATCTTAAGATATTTAAGAATATACATTATATCAAGTAGCGGTGCGACCGTGAAGTGATGCTGACTATTAGCTGGGATCCCGTACGGGCCCGCGTTTTCTTGTTATATTTATTCACTAGATAGGAAATTATGAGTTTCCTGTAGCTAATTGTATTTATGTTATTAAATCCTATGGTGGAATGAAACTACATCGGAACAGGATAGATATTCGGGGACTGGCAAGAGAATGTGATCTGTCGTTGGTCAACGACATATAAATATTGACTGAATCTCAGTGTAGATGCATTTGTAAATCTATGAGGCCTTTGCAAGATGGATAATTATTAAGGATTTGTGATGTATTAAAAATGGATAGCGCCTAAGGAAACATACGAAAAGATTTTATACTAGACTAGTTGATCTATTTACGGAGATTGTTTTTTTTTATACTTAGATATATTCTATTGTCTGATTTAATATACTTTTATATTTATATAACTATATTATAATTACGATTGATTATATTAGTGTTGTTTGTTTTATATTCATGAAATAGTAACATTGATTTCGTTTATATTCAGTTATCGTTCGTGTAGCGAACTAGCGAATCGTTCGATGTATACATATGTTGAGATGTTAACGTGTTTTATTATTTTATCGTTGGTAGGTGTTTGTTTAGTTTTGTAACTGGCGAGGTCGCTAGTCGCGCTCGCGTCGCGTTCGTATCGCGTTCGAGTCGCGTTCGTATCGCGTTCGCTCGCGACTCACGTCTGATTGGTGCTTGAGGTCAAAGACCTCCTTCAATCAATTAATATAGTTAAGATACACGACAGAAACGTTTCGAGGTTGCGCATTTAGTAACTAATATTGGCATTCTACGATTGGGACTAACCTAGCGTGTATGTATGTATGTATTTTTCAATTAATATATAAGATTGTTACATTTTTAGCTAAACATTTAGAGTGGTACGGTAACTGAAATGTGATAAAATGGAATGGTGCTAGAACCAACGAGTGTTAACACGCTACGATTCGAACTCCTATTGTAATATTAATGTTTTAATGATTAGTTATTTTGCATAAATATAAGGCATCTAGCATCCGGTTGAGGTCGCATCTGTCTCTTTAACGGGTTAAAACATGGATCGTTTAACGCCTAGAGATTACAGTATCACTCGAGAGAATTTACTTTAATTTTCAAAATTATTCAAAGATTATTAATGCATAAATATGTCGGTTAGCGGAGCAGTACCCTGACTCATGCTTTTTTTTTTAAGACAGTACAATTATTCAGTAAATTTAATTACCCTTTCATAATTGGCCACAAGTAATTAATTACTTTCACATTAATTGTTAAAAATATGTATATAGTATCTCTGCATAATTTGTAAAAACCAAAATATATATAAGTAGGGTCTTTTCCGCTGAACACGTCAAATATAGACTACGTAAAACCAATTTCTACATATAATTCAGATCCTTGCCTACCAAATATAGGAAAAAGTTCGTCGATTAATTTAGGAATAACCACTGATCCAAATAATGGTATCGTGATCACGTCCCATAACGTAAGGTGTTATGGCGTTAGTACTATCTATTTAGTAGCTGTGAACATGCAATTCAACTTGTGCAATTTATTGAAAATAGTCATAACTCATAGATAGATTATACAATTGTCTATTGAATATATAGGGGCCCACTTCGGTATGTAAGCTCAGGTTCGCGCGTCCCAGCGTTACATAATGTATAGTCATTAAAGATACTTCCTCCACAAAGATTTTTTATATTTACTTTTAAGTATATCAGATTTTTTATAAATAATTATTCTTATAATGTGGGCGCTTATTATTTGATAGCATTTCATACTCAGTGCAATATTACTAGTTATTTAATTACGTAACCAAACTAAATATGATAATTTAAAATTTATATAAATATAATATCATTGAAAGAGAGTAACTACCTATTTGTATTTACATAAGTGAACTACTCGTAATTTATATTTCTATTTAGTGAAATGCAGTTTGGTTTACGGTGATGTACAGGTTTTATAGCTGGTAATATTAAGGTCTAGCTTGTTAACCTCTGCCAATCGTAATAGTTGTGTACTATTTAGTAATTTATTGTCGCGCAAGTTAACGTCTATTGTTGAAATAGATCATAGCTATCCATCCGATACGGGTCCGATCGTTTAGTGCGAGCCTTATTCTACTTCCATACCTGCGTGACGAAGTTTCGGTTAAAAGCTAACCTCAAAATTAATTCCGATAATAACTTGAAAATAGCGTTCCCAATTTCCCTTGTTTGTAAATACCGCGGGCCTAGTTATAGTGTTACAGATCGATACTTCGTAATGTGTTTACACACTTTCATTTCTTGCTACTATAGACAAAATTTCGTGACGATACACGCAGATGTGGGAGTAGCCTTAGGGAGTATACACATAGGGCGCACACATGGCGCCCTCAACTCGCTAGCGACGAACGCGTTTTTACGCTTCAATCTAATCGTGAATGCATTTTTATATTACTATTACTTGAGACCAATTTTAAAACTGAATTTGCTATAGCAAATTAATTGATTAGTATCATAGATTATTTAAGATATTTAGGTTAGGATACTATGATAGTGTCTGGCCAGAATATTTTGGAGTATCACATCGTTTGGCTCAGAAAATATCTACCTTTGATCTCTTTTTCAGCTTTCAAAAATTATGCAACTTAATAATTGTAATTAATGGTGACCACGTTCGGAACTTAATTGAAAGCTAACTTTATGCCATATGGAATTTAAACATAAGGTTAACGAATTACTAAATTTAGTCTTATGAAATTGGGTTCTTGAGGACCTAGTCACTTATTTGGCCAATCTATTGAATATTCCAATTTATTGTATTTTAAAATTTACATTTTGTATCACAAGGATGTGATCAATCATATTTTGTAATCAATGGAGTGCAGGATTAGCTCTGTGGAGTTATATTCAGGATAGCAATGGTCTAGTTATGTTTATTTTGTTCTTATAACATTAGCAAATTTGTTATAGTATCGTAATATCACAATAGTGTAATACTAATAGGGAGGGGGTGTCAAATCGTGTACCTAACAACTGACAGTTATTAAGTGTTGTTATATATATTACATGAAATTTTATGAACGATTTGTTGTTTATGAATATTTTGTTTGATGTCTTGGTTTGATGCCTCCGTTAAAGTTTAATTTAAATGATTTTGTTTCATGCAAGCAGTTGATGCAATTTTATTTTTATTTTTCACATTGTTTGATGTTATGTAATGCAATTTTAACATGTTGCAAACTCCTGCATTTATCTGTTGTATTTATTACTAATTTTTACATTAAATTGTGGTATGTTACAAATCCATGTAGTTTCAGTTGTTGCGTATCACACGCTCCATACACATTTGGCAATTTGTCTGAGTTTATACAGTTATGAGTGTCTCTGCGCGACGCGACGCCCCTAGTTGTTTGTTGTCGTGGAAAGAGCGGGGAGAGGGGGGGGTCGAGACGAGCGTGCAATGCGAGTTGTTGTTCGCAGAGCGCGGACACGTGCACGCGCAGGCCACCGCAGCTCAGTACTCGTACCACAGCATGTTCGTGGCTGCAGCGGAAAGCGCTGCGCTGTGGCGCTGCAAGTCGTGCGGCAAGGAGGTGTCGAACCGCTGGCATCACTTCCACTCGCACACCGCTCAACGCTCGCTGTGCCCGTACTGCCCGGCCACCTACAGCCGCATCGATACGTTGCGTTCGCACTTGCGTCTCAAACACGCCGCTCTGCTACTCAAACACTAAACATCACAAGGACACCACACCCGACCCCTACCTGCACTACTCTACACGATTTTATTATATATCTTATTATATACAAAAAAAAAAAAACCAAAATTTCGTTCAAATATTTTTACGCATTTATTATTCTTAGTTAGGTAAGTATGTTCATGTGTTATTATAACTAACAGGGTAAATTTCAATACATAAGTTGATTGTAACGATATGTACCTATAGGTTATATAAAAATCTTCGGAAGATTTGTTTCGTTATAAGAAGATAACAAGGACTTACGTATTTAGTAGTGGTTATAAAATAATTTCGATAACGTCACTATTTAAATTATTTGTTTTATTTTTAATCAATAGTTATTACTTATTGCCATTTCATAACTGGCCTTCATAATTCTGTTCAAGGTTTTCAGACTAGTAGGTAGTCTTGGCTTTATAATAATGAATCTCGTCTAATTTTTTATTGTGCTACATTAAAATTACATTATAAAAACCCTTAGTAAGGAGCTGAATTTTTAGTTTCCATTATTTAATGTGAGATATAGAAACTGTACTTATTCATTTAGATAAATTAAATTTGTATAAGTAAAATTACGTGAAACGTATGTGACTAAATGTACCAACTATGAGTGTGACAACAATAAGACTGAATTGGCAACAACTTGTGATGTGAGAATTATGATGGTATGGTTGTAAATAGTATACAAAATGTTGGAATAATCTGTAAAAAATATTACAGTCACAGGATAAATTTAGGTGTTCAAAATTAAAAATGATGAAATTTAATTAGTCATTGAGTATTAAAGAATATAAGATAATATTTTTATATACATATTATCTAAAAAGAATTTGCATAGTGATCTTTACAAGTAATTATTGGCGTCGCAAATATTTCGTCTAAATTTGTAGATTCTGGCAATTTTATTTTATGAAAATGGTTTATAATAAAAATAACCACTCAACTAATTTATTACAAAAAATAGTTACTGCAATTAAGGAATACTCAATTCTCTATTATTTTTTATACTCATCCTTAATATTTATGCATATTACTGATTATTAATTATACGTAGTATAAGGTAAGTAGTATATATAATATATTTGTCCTTTGCCTATGAAATTGCCGTTTTACATAGAGAAATCAATATAATGCCAAACTATTTATATTGTTGTCGACTTTACCATTTAGAGAGGTTTTCTAAAGGTATTTTCACTTTATATGATAGAATTTTAATATTCGCTTTGGGAAAAATTAACAAACTGAATAGCTAAGAAAATATAAATTTATTAGGACTATGGGCTGGTCAGGACTGAGTGTTGTGAAGTATTTTCTATAAATATCCTATTCGAAGAATCTTCTGCAATATTAAAACTAATTAATTCTTTGTACGATACTATGTAGTGGGTATAGAATATTATAGAATTATTGTTTCAGTTGGTTTATAGCAAATAAGATATTTGCAAATTTACAACTGTTACTCAGTATCTCAAGAATATAATGACGACATATGCCCAATGTCGAACCTCTAGAATCTTCTTTTGATAACCCTAATACAATGTGGTTACTTGTATACAACTGTAGTAAGGAGTATAGGTGAAAAAGTTAAATTACGATTATCAACAAACCTATTTTGAATACCTTTATTAATATACCTAAATAACTTAATGATAATAAAAGAAGATTTACGTCTGCTGTAGAATTGCATTAAGTTCATACATACTTTCTTATTTTTAACAAAATATGTTTGAACATTATTTTTTCTCTCACCTCAACGACTGTCGTACATATTATTATTACATACTTTCAATCCTTCATTTTCCACAAGTTCATAATATTCTTTGCACCCTTCTTTAGAGGTCAAAATTTCCAGAACAGGAATATCCAACCAACTGATAGCCAATTTATATTTTACTACAGAAGCGATTACCATTGTATTAGGACGAACCGCTTTTAAATTTCGCCATTAGCAAGAAGATATTACCAATACCAAATTAAAAACAATTACTTGTTATACAAATAATTTAAAAAAGTGACACACATATCCACAAACGTTAACTTGTAAAGTAAAAACGGCAATTTCTAGACATTAACCTATACATTATTAGTAATTGTACTACAAACCACAAATGTGTAGAAAACTGTGTCTAATAATTCATTAACGTATAAGGTGTTTCGTAGACGTGTAAGACCTTTGAAATAAAATACGAATTTATCAAGTGTTTAGGGCCAGTATATTGGATGTATGTGTATGTTGTAGATTTAAATGGTCCAAATAGGGTTCATAAATTTCTTGAATGTGCTGTACCTTGTTCAATATATTAGCAAACTTACTTTGAGCATTGTAATCAGTGTAAACAATTTAAACCGTATAGAGTAAGAATTTCATTGTTATCCAAGTCCCAATCTGAGAATGTAGGAACTATAATAGAATATATATATATATATATATTCTATTATATATATATATATATATATATATATATATATATATACCGTAGAATAAGTCAATCATAATGTGCGCGACTAGTCATGAAATATTAGTTAGATTTATATATTATTTAAATCATTTTGTTATATATCTGTTAAACTTTCAAATGTTTCTTTTGCTTAATGATTTCTTTAATTAAATCACCGTTCGTTATTATGAAAACATAATTTAAACCATAACTAATAATTATAATCAATTTGATGCTGTAAATAAAATTGTAAGTTAATATCAGAAAATATCGGTGTTTCAATTCATACATCACAAATAACATATACAACATTAAATACTTTATTGCACACTTAATTGGTAATTCTTAAGTTAAATTGGTTTTATATACAAAATAATAAATACATTAATTATTGAAACCCATTATTGCGTAAAGATAATATTATTAATTTAAAAAACATAACCTACCTTAAATATGGCAAGCTTAGCTGGAAACAGGTATATAGAAAATTGTAAGGATCTGGCTAAATATTATATAACATTTCCATTCTAGTAACCAGCAGTAACACGAAAACATTTTCTTTTTTTTAAATATTTACTAAGTATAGGTAGAAAAACAGTTTTTAAGGTATTTTCATTGTACCTATGTTAAAATGCTAGTTTTACAAAAAAATACTAATACGACCTGCATTAAAGAAACTGACAAGTACGAAATTTTATACAAATATGATTTATATAGGTACTTAGTAATTGGAATTACGAAAAGTTATTTATTCTACTAGTTGACTTTGAATTATAAATACTACATGCTTACCTACTTTAATACATTATACACCTCATTCATTGCTCTCAGTTTCACTTCAATCAACCACATTTAACAAAAGCTATATTTATGTGTCAAATTATCACAGCTTAGTTTTTGTATCTTCTCTGAAAATGGTGCAATCTTCGAAATACCACTTACAGACCATAAGGCCAGAGATTATGTACAAAAAGTTATATCGTGTAAAATCCGTACTTTAAAATACAGATCATTGAAATCCACAGGACCTTCAGGGAATCTTATCAACAGTATGGGTTCTAGGGATAAATATACTATATAATCTTTATTCATCTTGCAGCCTCTCTACTTTACCACTGGCCCCAACCGATTCAACTATGACGCTCGCTTCCCTGATCGTGTTTTGACTATTGCCTTCATCATGTTCCTTCTTTTTATCTGGGTCTTTGTCATCGGAACCTTCACTTTCAGCTTTATCCGTTTTAGTCTGTTTGCTTTTGTTCTTTTTAAATTCTTCTTCCATTTCTTTGAACTTAAGAGTTAAATATCTGAAACGGAACAAATGAAATAAGACGCATATTGACAGTAAGTATACAAAAAAGAAACAACAATAATTGCTAATAAATATTTCGCTTTTAATAAAAAACCTCTTCTTGTGGGAATATATGGGTGTAATTGTCACAACAGTGCATGATGTTAACGATTTCAAACAAAAAAATACACAGTTTCTAAGTTCTTTCTACATACAGTGGTACTAAAACATTATTTCTAAGATTAAGGTTTTCTCACGATATCCCCTTCACCGCCAGCCAAAAGTGTTACCAATTTGAATAAAAAGTACGTGAATCACTATATGTTATAACATTAAATCCTTTGCCACATCCGACTGTTCGCGATAAATTCAAGAACTACTGAACAGATTTTCATTCGGTAGTAAAAGTTACTCATGAGGAATGTTTAGGCTCAAATTTGGACCCGACAGGTGGCACTGTGGTCTAATAATTTTTTTAATTGTCAGAGCAGGACAACCTCCGCAAGGCCCGCTAGTTTCTTCCAATTTGATGACATACATTAGGTGCTTTTACATTACATAGAAACAGTATTCCGCCGTTCAATTCGACTACCACGGCTACAACTAAACAGTGGTATAAAATTAATTATTGTATTATTTATTGTTTTTCTCCTTGAAACATCAACCCATCCTGACCACGAAAACTTACACAATGTTAAAAATTAAATACAAACGTAAGTATATTAAAATAAATTATAAAGCATTATATTTCGGTACTATTTTTAGCGACTCTATTATTTACAGAAGATTTATTTAATTAAAGTATTAATTATATGGTGATAACACTAGTTTTCCTATACATTATTAATGGAGGAACTAAAATTTAGTAAAGTTATCAGACCTTGAGATGATTTAATGGAAGATGGTAACACTAGCTCCTTTAAAGAGTTCTGACTCTCAAGTGCCCCCAATAAGATACTAACAAAGTAACCCTAAGAAATATCTGTCTGTATATCATATAATAATGTTTTCATTTAACCAATGTTTGTGTTACCGTGTATTCGAGCAAGCTAGCAATAAGTTGTTATTTGGAAGGAAAAATTATACTAAATGCATAATCCATTATTTCGAATGTAGGTATCAAATAATTTGAAGCCTAACCATAACACCGACAACAGTTCTACGAAGTGATGCGGTTGATCTTGTATGTTTTTACTATAACCACCAGTATAATAGATCTAGTTTAGAAATTTATTTTCCTTCTCAAGTATATACTAATGGACAAAATGCTGATCTCTTTCGTAACGAAAGTATTAATCGCTATAATTATTTTAAGTAGTAGATAAGTAACTCACTTGTCAACTAAGGGTCCACTAAAATCTTCAGGGAATTTTGGCGAATGCGGTAGTATGTATTTGTAAAGGCTCTCGTTAAGAACGTAGAGTTGGGTAGTGGAAGCACATCTTACGTTGAACCACCAGTCACAGGTGAGACCAGCCTGAGAAAATATAGTCCCGTTCGGGCACAAAAAGGACGCTTGACCTCCGTTCAGATCACAGTAGTGCCACACCTGCAAACCAATACAGTAATAATATCAGCATTATATTTTTGAATAGTTAAAGATTTATGTATGTAACTTATTCACAATAATAAAATTATATAATTGATTACGTAGTATAATAATTTAGTACCTGGACGAACGAGCCTAGCTCGGTTCTTTAAAAAGCATTTGTTAAATTAAAATAAATTGTTAGGTTTGCCTCACAATAAGCATGTTTCCGTTAAAAAAAAAGAATTTACAAAAAGATATCCCTTTGTTTACATTCGGGTTCTAACTGGGGTTAGACGGATTTTCGAAGCAGTCGATTTCCATCTGAGCTATTTTTGTTTTGACAGCGGCGGCAAAATTTACCTTTAAATTCTAGATATATTTTTTCATTGCCTGAAAACTCTGTTAAAAAAGTTTTCTATGAATGTAATTTAGCTAGATGGATTTATCGTCCCCGAAACCACCTACATACTAAATTTCACTGAAATAGCATACGCCATTCCCTAGATCCTGAATACATAAAAATATACAAGAATTGCTCGTTTAAAGGTATTACATATACACAAACAGATTACTGCGTACAATATGTAGTTCGGTGAAGCTGTTAAGACCTTGCTAGGTCAATAGCGTAGTCAGTTCGAGAAAAAAAAAAGCGTACAATATAGTACGTGAAGTAATAAAAATATACTTTTGAGTGTTTATAGGAATAGAAACAATGGTAAACCATGAGTAGTTGACACTGAACAAATTGAAGAGTTAGTAATAAGACAAACAACACAATAATAAATAAATAAACAAAAATAAGACAATTTGGGGTGTAAGGGGTGTCGAGTAACATCTTAAGACTTGAGACACCCAAGCCAACCTCACCTGCACGTGCTGCACCCTGCTGATCAACGAACGAGGCAATGGCGATAGCGGGGTGGTAGGGTTTTACAGACCGACTGGGTCGCAACCACCATGTACATGGCGAAAAAGCCCGTCATAGTGACTCGCTTCTGCGCGTCGCATTTCAGGATCAGCCTGTGCATATCCAGTACCGGGTGACTCTCGTCATTATGGCCGGCATGACATCGGCGACCGACGATGGATAATCTGTCTCTCGGTGGTCGCCACTGTTTTTGGATTGTACTATGCTTACCATCAGGCATAGTGCAGTCACTTTGTCGTGCTTCAATAAAAAAAAAAAAATCGAAACCACTTTGATAATGAGTACGCCAATTCATTTTAACGAAAGCTAGGATAAAGAGAAGCAACGCTCTATATCATTTGCCTATCACAATAATAGCATTAAGAAAGTAATGATAATCGGAAAACTTAAAATACAATGAAGTATTCCCAAAGGGAATAAATGCCTGCTGCATTTTAACTTTAGGACAAACAGATCCATAATGATGTAAATAATTAATACAAATGTATTCATCTGTATAACTAGAAACTAGCATTTGGTCGACCTACTTTCCCTGCCGATGCTACGTAATGTATAGGTAATATAAAAACGACCTACAGTCTATTTAGGCCCTTAGCTCTATATGGGCTTTAACCAGTTTCTTTTATATTTGATTTTTATAGAGTATCTCTTGCAAACTTGCAATTAATAGCACATAATAGGGTTATTTCTTTATATTATAAAAATTAAAAAAAAAAACATTAATCATCTATATTCAAATGATATATATTATGAACTAGCCCATGCTTGCGACTTCGTCCGCGTAGCAATAGTTACTTTGGGCCACCGCTAACACACAACGGAAGCTCTTAAGAGGAAAAAAAATACCGATTTTGAAACATTTTTCACTGGTGCCCCGCTTCTATTCGTCTTATCGTGATGATATATCCTATAACCTTCCTCGATAAATGAGCTATATAACACTGAAATAATTTTTCAAATCGAGTAAATTCATATTTTTCAAAATTGACCCAGCAAGGTCTTAACAGCTTCACCGGACTACCCAAACTTTACCTCTTTATAATATTAGTATAGAAGTATAGATAATAGATTCCTAGCTCATGATATTGCAAACTCAAGTGAGTTTCTTATGACATTTTTCCAAAAAAGCGATAGTAAAAAAGTTGCTAATACATAAACAAAGAAAATATAGTTCCTTCAAGATCAATACCTGACACCGTGTTTCAGGATCTGCGAAGAAACCCTTATAACGTTGAGTTTTGCAGTCGAAGGCTGTCTGAGGAATCGTTGTCAGAATAGGATAATCGATACCCGGTCGTCCTGGAGTTCCACCTTCTTCATCAGATGTTATTGGCAGAGGGAAATGCTGTACGGTACCTTCACCTGGTTGAAAATCTACAAACACAATGAGCTATATTATATTCTATACGGTGATGGGAGATCATTTTTATTTACTGTATCTTTAAAACAAGTAAAAAATTATAAAATTGTTTCTCTTAGCCTGATAAAAAATTTACTGGTTTCCAAAGTCTTAAGGATTATCCTGAAAAATTATGAAGATAGCAATACATTAATATCAGCTAGCTAGCAGCTTTAATAGTAATGTAACTCTTACCATCTATATGTTGTGATGGATTCTTCACCGCAGCGAGATAAGGCTCATCAGGAATATATATATCTTCAGTTTTATCATGATTTGGAGCTGGAGATGAAGTTGACTGCTCATCTCTTAATGTAGTATCTATTACATTTTTAGCAGATGCAAACGGCTTAGGTGTATTTAAAACCGGGCTTTGATGATAAATTTCCTTTGGTGCAGCATTCAAAGCGTTCAAAGCTTGTAATAGAGTTCTTATCGAAGATCCAACATTTTCTCTAGTAATTAGCTTTGGTATAGATTGGTTTTGTTGCAAAGAATTTAGAAGAGCAGCTAAATTAACTGCGTTTGACCGTGTATATTCTACTGGCTTATATGTGTGGTCATCGACAATATATTGGTAATTATTTTGTTTGTTCTTAGTGACAGATTCACCTGAAGAAGTTTCCACAAGGATATTTTGTTCTTTACGCTCAGAATTTGTAACATATGTCTGAGGTGTAGTTGTTGCGTAATCTGGTAACTTGGTAGTATAAGGTAAGTTTGGACTTAATATGGGTTTAAAACCATCCTCGATCAAAACGGGATTTGTCACGGACTGCTTTTCATAAAAATTTTCAGGAGTCATTAAAGGTTGTTTCTTAAATGCAGATGGGGTATTATTTATTGAATCGTAAAAGTATTGAGGTCGAATAGGTTTTGGCTTTATATAAACTTCTTCTCTGGGTATCGATACAGAAACAATATAGGGTCTCTTCGTCTCATACACATTGTTATTTTGTTGCACAACTCTGACTGGCGGCGTCTGTTCATAAGGTACCCATTTATACTTAGGAGGTGTTTCTTTTTCCGACGCATAATACTGTACATTTGGTGTATCCTCGGGTTTGCGTACATTTAAATAAGGCTTCCTAGATGGCGGAACAACAGGAACAGGATGTGGTTTTACGGTTGGCTTGGAAATAACTCTTCCAGTATTATAGTCGTTGTTAATTAAAACGTGTTCTGGTAATAATGGATTAAAATTGGTGGAAACTCTATTTGAGTTATGATATAAAGGTGCACCATCTTTATAAAATACTTTTATAGGATTCGCTGAAGCTATGTTGAACTGTGTCAATCGATTACCCTGATATCTTGGAATAAACCTGGACGGGTAATTAATTATTTTCTTTGGTTGACGTTGATTCGATTCTGCGAATTCATCTGCTTCTAGTAGTTCTGCTTTCTCCACTTCTACAGTCTTCTCTTTTTCGACACGTGGTGTAGTAAGATCATTTGCATAATAAAAAGTTATGTATGGTATTAGCCTTCTATATCTTTCATTTATAGCTAATTTGGTGAGTAATGGTTCCAATTGTTGACTTTTCTGTTCTGGAAGATTAGCGGATTCTTTAGTTGTCGGTTTCACAGAAATTTGTCTTTTCAGATTATCCACCATTAACCCACCAATCATTTTTATTTCTGGGCTATTGCCATTCGATGAAACTGTTATTGATGTAACTAAACTTGTAAACACTGTAAAAAAACGAAACATATGTTAACACGTCTTGTAATTATATTATTTTATATTATTGAATGACATACAAGGAACTACACTAATTAGATATAACTAGCTGAGCCCACGGGACGGGACCTTATGTCCTTATATAGTGATATTTTCGATTACTTATTTTATTTTTGAAACATCTATAGACGAGGGTAAACCTGATTGTTGTCGTGGCGATACACGCCGTGTCTGTGAGATGTGACGACGAGATGCCATGCGCAAGCGACTGCGCATCTCTCTTGACATACTGAGCTCGCCTACCTATAGTGTATACAGTGTTGTTTACTATGTAACATACACATGTGTTTCACAACTGCCAGTGGCGGCTCAATTTTTTATTTAATTTCAATTTTTTCTTGAACTGTGTTACAGTTTATTAATTTTTAAAAAGCATATATTTCTTGCATACAAACATTATTAAAATGTTTTGATAAGTAAATATAATATTCATTATTTTTATGTTTATTTTTTTTACAAAATCTAAAAGTATTATTAATATTTTTATACTTTACCATTTTTTGAGAGACATGTCATTTCTCTTTACAACCTTTCTATTAAATCGCCAAGTTAACAAAAGTTTTATAAGCTATTTGGAATTCCTTTGTTTACTAAAAGTATTTTTGATAGTTCATATATTATAGAATAGATAGATTAAGGAATATTATCATAACAATTCAGGAATAACAAAAGCTTACTCGTGTAAAATTCTACACCAATTTCACTCAATAAATAACATATACTTTTGAATTTATAAGAGCATTATCATAAGCTGTGATTAGCCGTCTACCCTCTAGGTCTTTTGTTAGGATACAAAGCGGATACTATACCGTTTTTTTTCTTTCCCCGGAAATCCGGTTATAGTATACGGGTACGCGACCCCGGCTCCCCGAGCTACTACTGAATTATACCTAGCCTTCCAAGACAGTAGTATCCTTGAACACCGTTATTTCCCCTCCCAACACCCCATACGCTTCCCATCTCAAGTATCAATCCCCTTCAGTGTCTCCTTTTCCTTTTCCTCTCCGCCAATCCAAGGTCTGCCGTGCTGATGGATGCGTGGCTAGGGGCGAGCCTAGTCTATAGCGTGCCGTACTGCCCTGGGACCCGGTGACCCCAGATTAAGGTTAACCCTTGCCTGGCATGCGGGGCTCTGCCAGGCTCGAGTATTTTTCCCTTGCTGCTCGTGGGAACGCAATGATTAATTCAAACTCAAGTAGAAATCGAAATGGCGGCGATGCGGTTCGCAACCCATCACGTCTCGTTTCCGGCGGGGGCGAAAAGCGGACTGCGGAGAGCCGCTTTGCTACCTTGAATGTTAGAGGAGGATTGAATGAGAAAATAGATGAAGTATGTCAAATGATGGATGAGAGGAGGATTGATATTCTGTGCGTGAATGAGACGAAGCGTAAGGGATGTGACACCACAAATCATGGACCCTATACGGCGTATTGGTCTGGTGTTGCCAGTACTAAAAGAGGCTGCCAGGGTGTCGGTGTCATTCTGTCTACGCGAATGAATGATTGTGTGACTGAGTATGATTGTGTAAGCCCTAGACTCCTCTGGATTAAGCTAAAAGTCGGGCTCACACGTATTTTCGTCCTGGGTGTATATGCACCTACGGACCTAGGTAGGAGTGGGTCTATAAATGATAAAAAGGAACGAGAGGAGTTCTGGAATAGCCTTAGAGAAGTCCTAAGAAATTGTAAAACTAATGAAAGAATTGTTATGTTGGGAGACTTTAATGGATGGGTAGGTGTGAAGCGTGATGGTTATGAAAATGTTCTAGGTACGTTTGGTGATGAAAGGATTAATGAAAATGGTAAAAGTCTGCTTGAGGTGTGTTTGGAATGGAATCTCTCAGTGGCGAATACAATGTTTGCTCATAAGGGAGTTCATATGTATACAAGGGATGAAGGTGGTCTAAGAAGTATGATAGATTTTGTAATTGTAGATCAAAGACTGAAAGGGCAACTATTAGATACTCGAGCGTACCGCGGTGTCAGTATTGACACAGATCACTTTTTGGTGTTATCAAGGATAAGGGGTCTTTTCAAACGATGGCGACACAGAGTATCGGTACCAGTAACTGAGCTAGAACGTGTGAAAGTAGAAAGTTTGCAGGAGGGTGAAGTGAAAGATGAGTACATTAAAAGGTTGAAAGAAAGATTATCTGGTTTGGATAAGGAATGTAAGATAGAAAGTTTTTGGAAGGTTTTTAAGAAAGGTGTAGTGGATGTTGCAACTGATGTATGTGGCACTGCAAAAAGAAGAAAAGGAAAAATGCAGAAGAACGAGTGGGTGGATAAGGAGGTCCAACGAGCTGTGTCTGAAAAGAAGAAAGCGTGGCTGGATTGGTTAGCAGCAAAGGATAATCAAAGAGTGCAAAAGGCAACGCAAGAGGATGTGGATGATGTAAGAAAGGTTTATAAAAATATGAAAGGGGTAGTGAAGGAAATTGTCAGTAAGAAGAAAGAAGAACGAAAGGAGGAGTATGACAGAAGGCTTTCTGATAATTTACAGAATAATATTAAATTATTCTGGAAGTCAATTAGACTGACCCGAGGAAAAACTGCGAACTCTGAGCTATCTAAGATTAGAGACAAGAATGGTAGTGTTATAATAGGAGCAGAATGCATGTTGAAGAGATGGAAGGATTATTTCGAAAATTTGTTTGAAAGAGAAGAGAAGGTAAAAACACCTCCTCTTGAAGTGAGCGAAAGTGAACCTGAAAGTGAAATTAGTATGGAAGAGATTATGAAAGCATTGAAAGGCATGAAATCAGGTAAAGCTGCGGGATATGATAGGATATCTGTCGAAATGCTGAAGGCTGGACAGGGGGTGGTAGCCAGTCAGTTGTACTGCCTTTTCAACTTATGTTGGAGGAACGGTCGGGTACCGGCAGATTGGTGCAAGGCTGTGATAGTGCCATTGTACAAGGGAAAAGGGTCACAACAAGACTGTAAAAACTACCGCGGAATTAGCCTTCTCAGTGTTGTCGGCAAACTGTATGCTAAAGTAATAATTGAAAGAGTTATGTTAGAAACTGATGAAAGAATATGGGATGTACAAGCGGGATTTAGGAAGGGAATGGGATGTACGGATCAGGTCTTCTCCTTACGGTGCATAGTAGAAAAAGTTTTGGCAACAAACCAAAAAGTCTATTGTGCATTTGTAGACATGGAAAAGGCCTACGACAAAGTGGTGAGGAATGAGTTGTGGTCGGCATTGTCTATGCATGGGGTGAGTAGCGATCTGATACGAGCATTGAAATCTCTCTATGAGAATTCCAATGCTTGTGTCAGAATTAACGGAACCTTCACTGAATGGTTTAAGATCCGAAGGGGTGTTAGACAAGGATGTGTAGCGTCTCCGTGGTTGTTCAACCTTTTTATGGACAACTGTCTGACAGAATTGAAAGAGAGAGATTGTGGACTGAAAATGAATGAGCTACTCGTCAAGTGTCTTCTTTACGCCGATGACCAAGTGTTACTTGCATCGTCGGCTCAGGATTTACAGACGATAATGACTGTTATGAATGAAGCTCTGGAAAGGAAGGGAATGAAAGTGAACGTCAAGAAGACGAAAGTTTTGGTGTTTGAGAAGGAAGAGAGAACGACAGAAGTATGTATTAGGGTTGGGGGTGATCAACTTGAGCAAGTGAATGAGTTTGTATACCTGGGATCGATGTTTAGTAGGGATGGAAGGTGTCACAGTGATATTGAAAGGAGAGTAAATGCTGGTAACATGGTGAATGGAGCGTTGCGCACCTTTATGAACAGCCAGAAAATCTCTATGAGGGCTCGTCTGGCTGTGCATAGAGATGTGTTGGTTCCAACACTCATGTATGGTAGTGAAAGTTGGGTGTGGCAGAAAAAGCATGAAAGTAGAATAAATGCAGTAGAAATGAGAGCGTTAAGAAGTATGTTAGGGGTAACACTGTGTGACAAAATAAAAAATAGTGTGATAAGAGAACGATGTGGTGTAAAAGAAGATGTAGTGACACGAGTTGAAAAAGGGATGCTCAGATGGTTTGGGCACGTAGAGAGGATGAACGAGAGAAGAATGACTAGGCAAATTTATAAGGCGAGTATGAATGGGAACGTTGGAAGAGGAAGGCCCAGACGAACGTTCCTCGATCAAATCGGGGACGTTCTGAAGAAAGGTCGGGTCAAGAGTACTCTAAACCGACGAACATGCATGAGAAGACTGATGAACGTTGAAGAAGCGAAAGATGTGTGCCAGGACCGTAGCAGGTGGAAGGACGTGGTCTCTGCCTACCCCGCCGGGAAAGAGGCGTGATTATATGTATGTATGTATGTACAAAGCGGTAGACAGCCCAAATCTAGTGAATGTTTCACACGCGGCCAGCGGACACGTCCAGATGGAGCATTTATTTGCTAGCGAGAAATGCACAACAGGTACGAGTTCAAGGGACATGCAAACGAGTTGAGGAATTTTACATATTTTCTGTATATCCCTGACGACATGTATGCAAAAATTCATGATAGTAGTAGTAGATCGAGTTCAGTCGTTAAGACTTAATAGCATTATTATTTTTTTCGAACTGACTACGCTATTGGCCTTGCAAGGCCTTCACAGCTTCACCGGACTACAAACTTAATAGCATACCAAAGAAACTTAATATTATGTAAGAAATAAACCAAATTACGTATCTCTTTATTACTATTATTTTTATAGTAAAACAAATACATTATTGTAAATATTTTTATTCATTATGTTCCTAGTACCTACCCAATCAATACACAAATAGGTACAAAGTGTGACATGACCTCGCCTCTACATAATGTTTCATTATAGTGTATATAATAATTACCAATAGTTATATATGAAAATCCAAGGACAACCCCTTTAATTGGTAAATAGCGCCAAAACCAAATAAACTAAGAAGAAAAAATGTGATAAATCATGCGAGATAATATATGTTTATCTGAACAAAAAAGATTTTTTTTCGATCTGACTACGCTATTGACCTAGCAAGGTCTTAATAGCTTCATCGGACTACTACAGATAAGGTATTATGCGATACTCTAACGGCAATGTCACGATTTAAATATGAGAGACAGTACAGGAACTACCTACAAACGCTCGAAAACCACTTAAGGGTCTCGCAGATGAGTTCCACCCTATTAGGCCTCCCACACCCGATTAGGCCTGCCACAGCAGCGGCTCAAGCCTAAGTTCGATCCCTCGGTAGGGAGCCCTTGAGTGCGTTGCTTGCGCGATACGGTGACACACAAATATACATCACCGCTACAACACTACATGATCACCCCCACACACGTGCACGCCTACACGCTTACACATGAAAGTGGAAGGGTTTACTTTTTTTCCTTTATCGAACTGAAAAACTCAATTTTCCGATAATAAATATATGGAGGATTGATGAGGCGTGTATGCTTGGTACACATATACGTTTCAGCAACTCATACATATATGAATAGTTAGCTAGATTAGCTAAGATAGGTCGCGATTTTGCATGCAACAGGCAACAGCCAAGCCGAGGTGTGCCGTGCACCCTTGAGTTGGTTGCCAAAATAAAATCGGCTGAGTGCCTTAAGCGCTCGCCTTAGTAGTCCGGTGAAGCTGTTAAGACCTTGCTGGGTCAATAGCGTAGTCATTTCGAAAAAAAAAAAGTCTCGCAGATGCGCATGTTTGTTGAGTGTGCCGGTATGAGCGTTTATAGGTAGTTTACTTACTGTCCCGTATATTTATACTGTGGCAATGTGGAACTGCTAAAAAATAGTATTACACCAAATAGACATCATATAATAAAAATATAGAACTAATAATGATATTCAATACTGAATAAATACCATCATAGTAAGTGTAGTATAAGTATATAAAGTTTTTACAGTATAAGCTTACATATTGTGCTCAAAAAGGGACGTAGGTAATTTCGATATCAGTACAGAATATCTTGTTTTTAAAATCAAGCATATAATCTAACCTAAACCTAATCGTCACTTAACATTCAACTTTCTCACGCATTTTTTTACATAAAAAAAAGTAGTAGGCATATATAATTCGTTCGATCTATAACAAATCTACAAAACAATAAAATTGTATTGTGAAGATATTAGAAAGGCTGGAACGTTCTAATATCGAATACTAAAGCCTTGGAGAAGTGAGCGGCATGAAGATTTGTATCCTGGCTGTGTGAACTAAATATCTATTTCGTGCCTGATTACTGACACATTCAGTTCGTGTGATATCAATTAATTATATATTAATGTTTAAACACAGAACTATCTGACAATAACTCAGGATACATGAGATCTTAATTTAACAACACACACAGATCACGTATAGAAAATGTATATACTTTTGTATAACATGTATAATTTTTGCGTGATATCATATTAAGAGGAAACGCGGCCAGCATCATATTTGAAAGGCATAAATGGAATGTAAATGGTAGGAGATAATAAAGAATCAATGAGATATGTGTTGATTTGAAAGGTAAAGAAATAATTAGTATGAGTTAACTGCTTTCGTGGTCGACCCAAACAAGCAAACACTTATATTAAGAAAGAGGCAACTGTAAGTCGCAATTTCTTATCTATACTTCTATACTAATATTATAAAGAGGTAAAGTTTGTGACATTGTGAATTGTGACGTTGTAGGGGGTAATCTCAGAAACTACTGGTCCGATTTGAAAAATTCTTTCATTGTTATAAAGCTCATTTATCGAGGATGGTTATAGGCTATATATCACCACGCTAAGACCAATAGGAGCGAAGCAACAATGAAGAATGTTTAAAAATCGGGTTGTTCTTTCCTCTTGAGAGCTTTCGCTGCATATTAGTTAGCCCAAATTAACTATGTCCACGCGAACGAAGTCGCGGGCAGAGGCTAGTACCTATATAAAATACATGAAGTCATGTCTTTGTATTTCCTAACATTGAACCGATTATATTATTGAAAAATAGTATGATGAGGACATTAGCTACATCTATTAATTTTTAACTTTTTCATTACATTTTTCAAATTTGTTTACTGGATAATTGAAAACGGCTGTATTATTGGGTAATTTTAGTACATTTCGAAAGCTTGTCATAGTTTTTGTAATATTCAATGTATGGTAAAAGAAAACAGAAACATAGCAGTGGTAGATATAGTTCGTATAGAATATTATATTTCAGCTTTGTCTGTCCAATATCTAGGGATAAAACTGAGTAATATATTTGTATGGAATAAATTGCGCCCACGTTTATTTCAGAGTCATTTGTTTGCTGAGTACCTATTAACTACAGTAATATGTAGTTCTTAGTTTAAATATACCTATCAATTTTTTTCTAATAGTATTGTGCTCCAAAACTAAGAATGTTGTGTATAAAATGTGCGTAAATTTAAATATAGTTACACCTACAAAAATCATATAAATAATATAGGCTTGAATCCTATGAAATACATTTTGTAACGACACAAAAGTAGAATATAAAAAAATCAATTTGATTGCATAAAGAAATACAAAGTTGTCGTCGCTAAAATGTTATGTTAATGCATATATGTTTGCACATGGATTATTAAGCAAAAAATAGAGGACAAGTCTTTTGTGGAATCAAATACTATATATACTTATCGATACCTTGACCGGAATGATGTTGACTTCTGATTTTCATAAACTATGTAGCAAATGTTGGATAAGCGTTTATGCAATAGTTAATATTTTTTATCCTTTATTGCCCGGTTCGATTTCATATCAAAGAGGTCCTATAAATTATATATACCTACTAGTTTTTGCTCGTGTTACTCTTGTTTTGATATTCTAAACATCAGTATTCTTTCTATATGAGAGATACTCTATGTCCTTTTCTGTAACCCTGATAATATGGTACGTATGCTGAGTTTCATGCTGACTGGTTGAGTACCTACGGTGTATAAGTGTAACAACCCCATATTCCCATTTATAGTATTAGTATTATGATGTCAATGATACACGATTCAGGTAACGACTGATTTATTTAGATCCACCCACAGATACAACATCTTCCCTTAAAAATTAATATATACAACAGCTTCCCCTCAAAAAGATCAACCTTATATTTATTATACAGTACCAAACAGATGTAAAGTATCATCACTTTATACCCTTATACTTTATCTTATACGATACTCGTTATGTAATACAGTTTGTATTCTCGACTATTTCAGATGAAGTTTACACAATTGCCTATTTTTTTTTATTGAAGCACGACCAAGTGACTGCACTGTGCCTGATGGTAAGCATAGTACAATCCAAAAACAGTGGCGACCACCGAGAGACAGAATATCCATCGTTGGTCGCCGCTGTCATGCCGGCCATACTAACGAAAGTCACCCTGTACTGGATATGCACAGGCTGATCCCAAAACGCGACGCGCAAAAGCGAGTCACTATGACGAGTTTTTTCGCCATGTACATGGTGGTGGCAACCCAGTCGGGCTGTAAAGCCCTACCACCCCGCTATCGCCATTGCCTCGTTCGTTATTCAGCAGGGTGCACCACGTGCAGGTGAGGTTGGCTTGGGTGTCTCAAGTCTTAAGATGTTACTCGACACCCCTTACACCCCAAATGCCCCTGTCTTAACAATAAATTCCAACCTAATATGAGCTTAATAGTTTACATACAAAGGTATAACAATTAATACAAAATAAATGTACAACAATTCTTATGAAACTTAGTTACTTATTTTCTTATAAACTTAGTTGAAGGTTTTACAAACTGATAATATTTAAAGTATTACTTATAAATTACCAAGTAGCTTAGCTCGGCTACGTGTAGGTGGTGGAGAAGTAACAGGAGTATGCTGATTAGTTAGGATTATAAAACTCTAAAAATTTTCTTTGTAAGGAATAGGTAATATAAGGGAACTGCTGATGTCATTCTAAAAATTATTACACTCATAAAATAAAATATTAAACTGATAAAATATAAATATTATCCCTGAAAGACAGATTACATTACATTACAGATTACATTACAGATTACAGCAATAGCTAATAAGTTTTATATTCTAACTAGTTGCACTCCCGACATCGCACGGTGCAACTAATGAAGATAATTAAACGAGATCTTCTCTTTATAGTGCGACCATAAATTGTAACAAAATGGCAAAAGAACAACTGAACGGTGTACTAATTTCTTACTGGATCACTCATTTTTTATATGAGGATTTTCTAAAACTAAGTTTTTCACATTTGCGTACGATTATTCAATCATTTTCTCCTGACAATTATAACCACAACAAAAAACAATAGGTGCAGCCGTCCTGAAGTGATACGTTTATACCTATACATTTGTAAGTTGATTTTTATTTATATAAGAGCAACTTAAAGTAGCGAGCGGTTGCACGTTTGAAAGTCACAAAGTATGAACGGAATAAATGAATCACTTCACAGCCAAATCAGGATGTTAAAGAGACCGGCATAAAATAATCGATCCAATCTGACAATGTCACGACCTCGTAATGTAACCAAGAACTCGGTTATTCTGTTTATTAAAAGTTAATCATTTTAAAACGTTGCTTTTGAGTGTTACACTTATAAGTATAAAAATAGTTATATACGTATTACATATGAATAAAATAATCAATCGCGATTTTATAGTTATTTTGATAACTTTTGTAGGTTGTAGAGCCACGCTGAAGCTATTACTGGTTTTAGCATGAATGGGGTCGGCTCATCCGGGGTAGTATCACTCTCTCACAGAAAACCGATGTGAAGTAACAGCGCTTGCATTGTTGCATTTCGTTCAGTCAGTGAGAACGCCGGAGGCTCATGGCCCGCTCTGTGATCACTTAACATCAGGTGACCCACCTGTTCGTTTGGCTCCTATAATATATAAAACATAAATGGACTAATTTTCATTTCGAAGTCATTTGCAAATGTTGGTAGTAGATAAAATATAAACAGAATGCATATATTTACTTGTTAGTAAAGTGATTTATTCGACTAGAATTATGACACGTTAACTACTTTGAAAATTACTTGTTTAAGTAATACCTATTTGCTTTACTGCAACGCTAATACAAAAAGTAATTGTTAATTTCGTATCGTGAATGGCGGAATAGAATTGCTATATACCTACATATACCTACACACAATACGCGTTTATAGACAAGCAAGGTCAAAGTTAAAGTACGTATATAAGAGCTTTAAACAGATACGTATTTATTACTTATATCCTAAGTTACTATATAGTAAATATTATTCAGTTAATAAGACAAGATTTTAGGATTACAAATTCCTGTTAAATCATGCCTTAAGTTTCTTAAATAATAACATGACAAGTTGGGAAGCAATTAGGTACGTAAAATGTATCAAAAACCTATAACTACAATTACATATATTTTGAATTATTGCTAATTTTTATTCATTATAAAAAAACTGTCACACTCACGGACAATTATCCAGATTGCAAAATAAATCACAAGCCAGTTAAAAGTACTCACTGGCTCAGTCACGGTGCGCAAGCGCAAGCATCGCGGAACGCGCACAATGCTCACATATCTCTAATTAGGAAATTAATTTCGCAAAATCTTGACATACAAACACCACTTGTGTATGAAAACCAAATTTTCATTAAAATATTAATAAATCGTTCTGTTGACTAAATATCGTCTCATTGATAATCGTCTAATAAATTAATTACATACTGTACAAGATATACAGCAATTACCCATTTGAAATTTTATAAAATACAAACGGACTAAATATTCTCTTTTAATTTCAATGAAAAAAAGCGGTAGCGATTACAGAATTCACAGATATAAAAAGAGTATCACACGATGTTTGAATTTTATCCACCGTGTAAGATAATCATACATTAATTTATTCCTTGTAAAGAAGAAGAGATTAGTGTTGATCAATTATTTTTAGCTTGTACGTATCAAAATGAAGGATTGGATACCATAACCTTGAAGATGCAGCGTCCACGGTACACGTTATTATGTAAAAGTTATTTGACCTCTATATAGATTCAACTATTAAAAATATAATAAGGCTGTATAATCTAATAACAACAACAACACACTTTCAATATCATTTTCTGCCATGTAAACACGGTTTACAACGGTTATCCTGTTCTATTATACATGGAATAATAAATCCTATATATATTGTGCAGATGATTGGGTACATGTAGATTCACCTTCTAACATATCGGAACAGGAAACAAAGAAGTTTCTAAAATTAAAATACAGTAATTTAAATCGGTCATCACTTTCACGCGACAACTTTTAGCAATTACATAACAACACGAAACTGATGTGAGCTTTATTTGTATACTAGCTGACCCGTGCAACTTCGTCTGCACCAAATTGGTTATCACTGGTTTCAATTGTATTTTTAAAAGCGATAAAATTGAATAAAACTGACACCCGATTGCAGCCACAACTACAGTTTCCAATTGTGAATCCTAACTATCCCCGGTCTCACTCAAACATATACCCAGATTATATGTGATTTTTTATGTAAAACATCTATAGGCGCACCCTAAACTTAAATCGGCCATGGCGACGTTCGTGGTGATTACACACAAGCTTCGCACTATTAACGACCCTATCAGTAAAGCATAAGATTCAAATTATTTTTCTAAACTATTATAATAAAGAGGAATCGTAGTATTTTTGTATGTTAATTACGAATAAACTCAAACTACTGGACGGATTTCGATAATTCGTTTACCATTAGAATGCTACATTATCCCTTAGTAACATACCGGATTAGGCCTCCCACGGCAGTGGCTAAAGCCTAGGTTCGATCCCTCGGTAGGGAGCCCTTGAGTGCGTTGCTTGCGCGATACGGTGACACACAAATATACATCACTGCTACAACACTACACGATCACCCCCACACACGTGCACGCTACACGCTTACACATGAAAGTGGAAGGGTTTACTTATTCCCCTTATCGAACTGAAAAACTCTCAATTTTCCAATAATATATATATGGAGGAGTTGTTGAGGCGTGTATGCTTGGTACACATATACGTTTCAACAACTCATACATATATAAATAGTTAGCTAGGTTAGCTAAGATAGGTCGCGATTTTGTATGCAACAGGCAACAGCCAAGCCGAGGTGTGCCGTGCACCCTTGAGCTGATTGCCAAAATAAAATCGGATGAGCGCCTTAAGCGCTCGCCTTAGTAGTCCGGTGAAGCTGTTAAGACCTTGCTGGGTCAATAGCGTAGACATTTCGAAAAAAACCCTTAGTAACATAGGCTATATTTATTTTTTAGAAAAAAATTGGGATTTCTACTAAAATTTCAATAATGTAATCAAAGGTATGAAAAATTTTTGGCATAAAATGTATTTCATCGCATGCGCCCCGATAACTATGAATGATAGAACAAAAATATGTTCTACAATATTAAAGAACATATGTCTACCTATTGTGATTATGTCACTATAACTACATTTTTGAAATAAATCTTAATAAAAACGATACCATGCGTAAAAGACTATGTTATTCATGTCTATATATTAATCCATATCCAAATAAATTATTTTTAAACTAAGACTGTTTCAGTACCTGTAGATAACTTTTTGAATTATTAAAATCGGCCATTACATTCAAAAGATATTGCGAGTTTTAAAATGTCAATCTAAACGAAATATGCGGGCACACAAAACGCAATCTTTGCACTATTAACGAAATACCTACTCAAAAACCTTTGCAACCCTACTTGTATAATTGTAAGATTCAAATTGTTTCTATTTAATATTATGTAACGTCACAATAATGGCAGAGAGACGCGTGGATAGAAATGTTTTGTCGTCATCGTCTACCGGTTCATGTCCGATCTCACCAAAGTTAAGCAATGTCGGGCGTGGTCAGTGCTTGGATGGGTGACCGCCTGGAGATATTGCGTGATGTTAGCTTTTTACGGGCCAAATTAATCTTCAGTAATTTTTTTAATGTATAGGTATATGTATTTTTTATATTTTTAAATTAGGTGTAATATAATATTTTTATAATATTACGGAATTGGTTTTTTTAATCTTACTAATATACAAATACACTGGCCAAAGTCTGACCTAGATAGATTTCAATTACATGTTTTTATTTTTAAAAGAGAGGAGGCTTATTTTCTGCATTAGGTCGAGAAGAGCTGCCAATGATGATGATGATGAAGATTATGGTTTTTTGTGACGTTACATTTCCGAAGCTACAGGTTATAATACGAACTTTGCACTATTGACGAAGTACTCAAAAACATCTGCAACCCTATCTGTATAAACATAACATTCAAATTGCTTTGTCGAACACTCGTCGTACCAGTATTACACGGCATGCACAAAGGGCGCCCTTTGACATACCGCCAAACACACCGCGCTTGCACCTTTCACTGATTTCTTTGTTACTATTTAATTAGACAATTGACTGTCACGGATTAAACTACGCATTTTTAACGCTATTTATAAATTATGAAACACCCTTCGCAGTTGTGAATGTAACCAGTGTTTTAATTTAAAATATGCCGGACAGCGATAATTTCGGAACTGAAAGTATGCACCCTTCTACAAAGAAAGTAAAATCACACTATGACATATATCTTGATAATGCTATATCTAATACTTTTATAACCTACTTCAGTTATCATCGACCAATTCTCACAGTATTAACCAGCTATTCTAAATTTAAAACCCTTGCGTTTTATGGGACAAAAAGTATCCTGGATGTAGCCTTGTAATATCAGTTGTCACTGTGTTAATTTTGGCTTCTATATGGATAACATAGTCTACCTTCATTAAAATTTCCAAAAAATATTGAATGTACAGATTTCGATTTGTTACAGTTTTAATAGTATAGATTAGTTATTAATAATTTTGTGGACGTTTTCGAAGCAGTTGAAATTTTTGAATAAAATTATTATGTAAGCGTAGCCTAGAGGTAAAGTTGGCGGCTCTATACTACTTTCATGATCGACGGGGAGACGGTTCGAACCCCGTCGTTTTTTTTGGTTATTTGTTTTTTTTTTTTATGTAGCCTATATAACTTGAATTTTTAACTAATCTGTCTGCTGTAAATAGCACTAAGGAAAATTACCAAAATCCATTAAGAATCTCATGAACTACAATTTTTTTTCTTTCGTCCGTTATTCTGGAGAACTCCTTGCGTTTTATGGGACAAAGAGTATCCTGGATGTAGTCTTCTAATATTAGTTATCACTGTGTCAAATTTCGTTAAAATTGGTTCAGTACTTTCAGAGTAATTCGGGTTTATATTCTAGACTTTAATCCTTTATCCTGGAGAACCCTTGGCGTTTTATGAGACAAAAAGTATATTTGATGTAATCTCGTAATATTAGCTATCACTATGTCAAGTTTCGTCAAGATTGGTTCAGTAGTTTCAGAGTGATGCGTGTGCATAGGGACAGACAGACAGACAGACAGACAGACAGACAGACAGAAAGACAGACAGACAGACAGACAGACAAAAATTGTAAAAAGATTATTTTTGGCTTCTATATCGATAACATAGCCTATCCTGATTAAAATTTTCAAAAAATATTTAATGTACAGATTTCGACTTGTTACAGTTTTATTATAGTATAGATAGATTATACTTTGTAATTATTGTAATTTCATTGGTTTTAAACTTCTTCTTACAACAGTAAAATCAATAATATTATAGTCAGATCTATTTAAAGAGGCTTTACTATCTAGAGAACAACTTTATATAGAAAATCTTTACTAATACCATTTTTTTTTCGAACAGACTATGCTATTGACCCAGCATTGTCTTAACAGCTTCACCGGACTACGTAATACCATAAATGCGAGTGGAAGTTTGTTTGTTTATTACGCTAACGCCCTAACTGCTCATCTAATCATCATGATCATTCATCTAGAAAAAATACTTTTCCCAAGGAATATATTAAATCTATAAGCAAAGCCATGAACAAAAGGTAGTACTATATGTTATTTGGTTCATTTTGAACACTAGACAACCACATACTGTTTTATAATATAGTAAGTCAAAGTTCGAGAAAGTATTATTAAAGTGAAAGCGAAACTCAACCACAATGTACGGGACAGACGCCAAAAGCTATTATATAAATCGAGTCTTGTTTACCGATTAGGTGAGATTGCGAGGTTTTTGAAATTGTAATCACTGACCACAACTGAGCAGTGAGACAACACAGCACTAGAAACTTTAGAATAGGCAAGACATGAATTGTCGTAGTATCTAACACACATACCTAATATTTGTTTATAAATAATAAGGTAGATATTGATAATTTATATTCGTGTCAGTATACATATGGCGCACTAAAGATGTCCGGAACGAGACACTTTTTTTAACTTTATTTTTGGCAACCAATCTTTCATATTATTACTGCCATTGTCGTGTAGTTAATAATATTATAAGCGTCTATTCATTATTTAAATATTCTAACAAGATGGTGGCTCCCTTATTAGAACCTTCCAGGGAGTGTTTGTGGCATCAGAATTTCATGGTCCGTGGTATTATTTTCCATTCACTTCACTTATGTACAATAAACTATATTACGTAAAACACCACCAAGTTTACAAAATATAGAGTCAAAAGATTATTGATAAAATATAAAATCCACTACATGACAGACTAAAATCCTGCCAAAAACTCCCAACGGGCCACTAACATTAGGAATATTTGAAAATAGAACGACATTAAAATACAATTTGTTTCATCTATTCGTCAAGTATAATAGTTAGTCAGTAGTCGTCAATTAGAGTAGTATAGTTTGACTATGTGATTCGCCTGCAAACTGCTGTAGGCAATGATGCACCATACAAGTCGACTGTTTATAACTGGTTTGCAGAACTCTAACGCGGTCTTCTTAAGTTCAATGACAAATTTTTGATGGTCGTCCGTCTGTCGCTATGAATAACGACAACATCGATTCTGTATATCGTATGATTGAGACATACCTACGGTTAAGTGGCTTATAACATTCGGGCATTCTTGGGTAATATAGCTAAGCATGAGTCTTAATAGATCCTTTTTTTTTCTCGAACTGACTACGCTTTTGACCTCGTAAGTGTAAAGGGGTGTCGAGTAACATCTTAAGACTTGAGACACCCAAGCCAACCTCACCTGCACGTGGTGCACCCTGCTGAATAATGAGCGAGGCAATGGCGAAAGCGGGGTAGTAGGGTTTTTCAGCCCGACTGGGTCGCAATTACCATGCATATAGCGAAAAAGCCCGTCATAGTGACTCGCTTCTGCGCGTCGCGTTTCGGGATCTGCCTGTGCATATCCAGTACCGGGTGACTTTCGTCATTATGGCCGGCATGACAGCGGCGAGCGGCGATGGTTAATCTGCCTCTCGGTGGTTGCCGATGTTTTTGGATTGTACTATGCTTAACATCATCAGGCATAGTGCAGTCACTATGTCGTGCTTCGATAAAAAAAAACAAGGTCTTAACAGCTTCACCGTACTACTAAGGCGAGCGCTTATGGCACTCAGTCGATTCTAATACATCCCATTCTGCAAAATGTGAAAAAACTATGTGTCCATGAATGCCTCAGAATTTAGCTACGGTTCGATGACAATTTAAATGATAAAATTATAATATACGTAATTCTCTAAAATTCACTAAAAAAATATCATTTTATAACTAAATTCGAGTTTACGTACCAATATGTAGCCGTATCAATAAGAACGGTCATGTGGTAGCACGGTATTATGAATTTTGAAAAATTAATTTGAAATTGCGAAAACTTCTATATTTAAATAAATGGAATATACCAAAGGATGTGATCTATGTCATGTGATCTATGTGCAATCTAAATAAAAAAGTAATAATTAAGTGAGAATTTACTGTTCTATCCCACTAATAAAGAAAATCGTAGCTACATTTCAGATTATAATTTTTATACTTATCTACATAATGACAAACATTTTGAAACGCCTATTAAAACTTTCCCACGTCCATAGCAACGTGGTCGCCAAGCGGGTCAAGATCGCTACGATAACTTCTACGATTGTTCTCTTATTAGATATCTCACAGCTTAGCTTAATTGATAGGTTGATAATTGATGGATCATTTCAAAAGATGGAGAACTGTAAAACAAAAAATTGCAATGAGAAAATAAAATTCGAAGAGTAAGCCCATTGTTTTTCGATAATTATTATACTGTTATACTATTCGCTGATTCCCGTAAATTTATTGGGGAATTAAAGTATAGCAAAGGATCAATTACAGCTCTGACAAGTAAAGAGCCCAATCATTACGAAAAATTACGTATCGAATGGTTCTGTGCCAATACGGTAAGTGGGTAATTGACCAACAGAGGAACTGTATTTTCAGTATATATGTACAATTTCTTATATGGATTATTATATATATATACATATATATTATTTTATTATATATATATATATATATATATATATATAATAAAGGAATTTCACTTAAATGGTTTCGTTAGTTTTTTTTTTTATTTCGAAAATGTTCCTTATTATTCCAAACCTCGAATAAACTATTACAATATATTCATTTTTATATATGCAGTCGATCGACACTGTTTTTATAGAAATCTAATTTATCAATTTCAACTAAATAAACGAAACAGCATTTAAATTAGATTTCACAAGATTCAGATTCCATTCACCGGCCCTCAACATATATCAGACAACGTGAATCTAAAATGAACATAGTTTTAGGAGAATGAATATCGTCCGACAAACTAAGAATATATATAAGAATATAATAAATATACTGAAAATAGTTAAGAAAACTACACTTAATACTTGTTAAGCAATACAAATCTTCATCGTCTAGTGTATTGAGTGAGTGAATGAATCTGCGTCCGACGGGGCGTGCAGCGTCTAAGAGCGCTTTTTTTTCGAAATGAAATCGCTGTTGACCTGGAATGGTCTTACAGCTTCACCGTACTATGTCTAAGAGTGCCACTCAGGACACCTACATGTTAATGTATCTGTTTGAAACAAACGCCACATGCCCCGCCACACTCAACGCTCGATTTGAGCGTCCACTCTGGCCGCACAGTTTAGTATTATAACTAAATTAACTTTAAATTATAATATCATAGATTACGTAAAGTTATTTCCAGAGAGAGAAAGAGTAAATAAATTAATATCAAGATTGTTTTTTTAATACTAATTCGACAAAATGGCTACACAATAACTGATGAAAGTACGGTACAGTTCAAAAACAATGCCAACGTCGGTGTTATTTACCAACAGAAATCGCCGCCATCAGGCCGACCTGCAATAGTTCCTCTTTACACCTCGTTTTTGGGACCAGATATCATAAGAGCAAGGGAACACACTGGCCGGGAAACGATTTTAAATCTTCACAGGACGACATTATCGAACTTCTTTAATTTTTCCGGGATGGTTTCTACCATTAATTCGTGGGGTCGCATACCCGTTGTGAGGTAGCCTCTTTTGTAGTAGAGAGGGGAAGATAAAATGAGGTTCAACAACTCTTCAAAACACTTGCCATGATACAGACGATAAAACATGCTCAGTGAGACATTGTCTCTTCGTAAATGAAGCGGTTCAAGATTGTTAGTAACATCTACATCATAACTATACGGACAGCCCATGGCTGCAACCTGTATAGAATATCAAGGAGGTATTCGATGGAACCATCCTAGAGATGCAAACAACATTTCATGCACGGTCGAACTTGTGTCATATGAAGAAGGTTTAGCTGACCGCACGTTTTTCATCATTGCACTCTATTTAGGATGCCCAATGTCTTAGATGTTGCGGATATAAAACTTCTAATGCGGTTATATTTCGAATAAGATTAATATCGCAGCGGCTATCCTTTCCTAGGATACTTAGGCTGTCACACTTTACAAAAGAGTAATTCTGAAGAGTGGGAAGAAGAGAAAACGAGCTATTTTGTAAAAGAAGGAACAAGAAAATCTATGTTTTCTTGGCATATAGCTCAACCAAGTTATTTGCTCCTCGGAGATAAGAGTTCCAAGAACCGGTTAAGCTCAGTGACAAGATCAGCTCGAATTCTGTAAATTTTACCACAAACAACTATGGACTTACTGCAATATTCGCCTTGAACCGTGCTATGATTAGCATAAAAATGCATGCAACCAGACGGTGAGATTTCATTAGTATGCATTAGAGATTGGGCTGGTGAAAGTACAAATCCCTGTGGAACTTCTGCATTGACTAATATGAACTACTAGCCATATTCATCAACGAGGACACATATTCTAGGCTAAAAAAATATTATTTCAAAAGAATTTTGTACTACTTTTACTTCCCTTAATATTGTAATCTCGTAATTTTATAAACGTGGCCAAAGCGATATAAGGTATATATTTGACTGATATAACGTAACTTTTAATAATCGATATTGCTTCATAAGATATAAATCGTATCGTAACATCTAGGAAACGCTCCTATTTTTTTAGAAGTCTAATTATGCTAACCACCGGTATTACACACAGTTTTAATCTCACATGGGCAAGGAAATGGAAGTACTTATTACTTTGCGAAAAAAAGTTCTTACACAGTAATTATCCGCCCTTCTATTAGATATTATGTTGGTGTTATTACAGAGCAGTATTTTTAAGTTAAAATTAATAAAACTGGTTCAGTACAATACAGGTTTTCTTAATATATCCATATCAGACTTGTCAAAGTAGTACATAAACGCAAAGGATATCCTTGATTACATTATTTATCTCCACAATTATGCATCTGTATAAAGAAAATGATAGAGGTTGATGCAACAACAAGATGTATTAAGAAAACCTGTAGGGGAGAGTAGGCTAATTGAGAACGGCGGGTAATTGGGAACAGTTGGATAAATAGTACATTTCCCCGTATTACACTGTCGCAAACCTATTCAACGGCTGAATGCAGAGCCATTCATTGCGTATGCGAAAGTGGCATTGAAAGAACGCACTAGTTTTGTCACAGTAAGTCAAACAATTATTTTTGTATTTTTGGTACAATTTTGTCACCAGTTATAACACATGTAAGTATCATATTTTTGAGTTCAAAGGTATTGTGTTTTTGCTCATATCATACACACAATATCTGTTTTCGAATGCAATATAGATTGAAGGTAATAAAAAATGCTTTTGAGAGTAGCGGCAATTTTTATGTATTTTGACTGATTCGGGTAATTGGGAACGGAATTAGGTGAGTAATTTGGAACGTTCCCAATTACTCCTTACCCTCCTAATTACCTATAGTACTGCTGGTTGATTGTGTAAAAATATTTAAGCTTTACAAATTATTTCAGATGCCTCGTAATTACGTAAGAAAGATCGATCAAACGTCTTTCTTAATTACCTCATACCATCTCCATTTCCACCACGGGATGATCTCAATTACCCCATAGGGTATCGTGTAAACAGGAACGGCAATGTTTTTTGTTTTAGTTTATACTTTTATTAAAACGTAAATTTAAAATAAGGTTTTATGACTACTAAATACATAGATAACTAAAGTCCATGTAGCAATAAAATTTTATTTAGTTTATACCTTTTTTCTATTATTTTTTAGCGTTTGAAGTTAAGTGTTCCCAATTCCCCCGTTCTCCTCTACTATACTGAACCAATAATTTTAAATTTCACTTAATAATACTACTCTGTATCTGCTCTGCTTTGTGGTAGTACCGATATAATATCTAATATAAGTTTCTAAGAAGTAAATGTAAAAAAAAAATCATAAATAGTTGTGAAAAATACTTGTGCACGCAACACTCAAAAAAATATTTTAATCCTTTTTTTTGTTTAGATTCATAACTTAGACTCTTGGTCCTTATTAAAAAAAACTGCATAATGCATATTAGTCATCAAACAGTTATAATAATTTATACACACTTATAAAGTCGCAACCCGATCATAATGTCACATCTTTGTGTAATATGAAACTATAATTAACATTCTCATAAGCGCCTGTACTTAAATACGCCCAGTACTTTACTTGACATGATAAATAGTGTTTTACCTATCAGAGACTGTCTTTTTGGCATACAAACTGACATCTTAATATATACATTAATAAAGAAATCAAACAAGACCACATGTGTTTTGGTATTCTTTAAAATAACAGGTTTTTAAAATCATTATCTAGATAGGTATAAACAGGTGAAGATAAAACAGTTCAATAGCTTTTTCTCCTTTGTTAGAAAAGCGATTTTCTAATTATTTTTCCTTATTGACGAGCTAATAAAAATAAGACGTGTCATAAAAACACACGATAGATGTGATTTTTTTGTATTACATATAGGGAATTGTTTTAAAAAAATACAAGAAAAAGCCAACGTCACGTGGTGCTCCCAGGCAGTCAACCATCCAAGTACTGACCCATCATGACGTTGCCTAACTTCGGTGATCGGACGAGAACCGGTGTTTTCAACACTACTCGATACAGTGTTTATTGCCGCCATTTTTCTTTACTCAAAATGGTTGCAGAATAGAATATCAAAGCTCTCTCTTATGCGGTTTCATTTAAAAACAAACATCACTTTTTTTCCTTAGTATCGACAAATCGAAGTCCTCATAGTTTATACTTAAAGATCGTTACGTCTTCAAATCTACAGTGTTTGTACACTCCTTGTAAAAAGAAACCAAAATAATATTGTAACTTAGAAATATATATATGGTCGAAATTCGACAACTGGACGACACTATTACACATAAATCAGCTCTCACATATCGATAATTCACTAGAAGCCTTACAAAAGACAATTCACATAACCACCATGCCATAATTATACACGGTTTACTAGTAATCTTAAAGAAAAACCTAATCATAGATTCGTACTGCATTCCAAGCTATTTTGTAAACCTTTACTAACTTCAGACGTTGCTATACGATGTGTGTGACAGTTTACATGTATTGTATTATGGTTCAATAGAACCTTTTTTTTCGAACTGACTACGCTACTGGCATAGCAAGGCCTTAACAGGTTTACCGGACTACTATCCAATATAACGCATTTAGGCTTCTGATAGTTTGCATACATTATATTATCATTACAGTTCAATGTTATGTATGCATTGGAACGCATTAAGGTAAAGTTCGATGATATGTACATACTTTTTTATACTTATTGCGACCTTTTAGCATACTCTAATATACACATATGATAATGGTATAAACAAATACATATTTTCTTGATCCCTTTGTTCAAATGACATGTTATAAATAAGCTTCTGGAAACCACAACGAGAATTTCCATTAAAAAATCATAAATTTTTAAGTCGGTAATAGTATGTTTTTTTCGAACTGACTACGCTATTGGCCTTGCAAGGCCTTCACAGCTTCACCGGACTATTTCATAGTATGTCAAATGCGTCTTTGTATGTTTAAGAGAATATAGACATCGCAGCTTCCCTTGTGGATTTGACCTATCTCTCGGAAATTATAGTTTTTCTGTCTTTTTCTTCCTTTAATTTTATGCCTTTGTCTGTACCCTGACAACGTATAAAAATTTCAAATTTCAAAAATCTCAAAATGATCGAGTGATTTGTTAAACCGTAAACGCCCAACAAACAAACTCACATTGAAATTTATAATATTAGTAAGTATTAAGTAAGATAAAATACATACTGAAGAAGAAAGTTAACTCTAGTTTAGGAAATGTTAAAATGATTGGATGAATCATTAATCCTGCCCGTATGTTCTAATTACTTAGCGATGCGATTAAATTTATAAGGCGAACTGAATAATCACGCGGCAACTACTTTAGCAACCAATCTTAGTCGTTCAAATATATTACAAACGCAATATGAGTTAAGAAACGATATTGCGTAATTATGAAAGTATTAAAATATCTTTGTTTTGATTCATACTATTACACAAACTATTCAAATATTACCCGCAGACTATTAACGACTAGGTTTTATTTTAAAGATGTTTTTGTAATCGTTAAATGTTACCTTGAATACTATACATGTCTTTAATTTCAAATTTTAATATTACTCACCTTGTGCTTCATCACCATCAATGCAAATAACGAGCGCTTTTTAAGAAGTAGAAATTAGAAAAAAGTCAAAATGTCTGTAGTAGCCTGCGCAAATGCGTAGTAAAGTACGTGTAACTCGTTTTTGACTAAGTGAGAACAGAGGCACCTCTGCATGTTTTTTCTCTAATTCAAACAATATATATAAAACAGAATATTGCAAAACAACGAAAGATACGCAGCTGTGTCGTTAGTATATATTCGTAAGATTTCACTCGTTAAATAAACGGCTAATCTCAGGTAGTATTGATTGCGATTAATGTAAGCAATTGACTGTACGAAAGTCTTCATTGATTTATGATTTTGATGTATTTGTTGGAATTTTCCTGCTTTTTTGACAAACTAAACTTCACATGTTCTTAATTAGTAAGACATTTTTTTACTGAAAAAGAGTGTTCCCTCACCCAAAGCTGCCACAGTCCTCATTAAGCATTTTGTCCGCTATGAATATTGCCATAAATTCCGACTTGTTCATAACACAATTGAGAGTTTAATACAGAACAAAATTAATATCTTCTACATATATACATAAATTTCTTCTGTACGTATGTATGTCACTGAACTCCTCCTAAACGGCTGGACCGATTTTGATGACATTTTTTTATACTTAAGTTGTTTCAATATTATAGGTAATACGCATTTATACTTAAGTTTGTATTAAGAGTGGTCAAATGTTTACGTGCGAACTTTACCCCTGTCGCAAGGATGTTATAAATATATAGATTAACGTACACAAAATGCACCAACAGTTAGAACAATTAACTGTGGATTACACACGTTCGTTCGTTTAAGCCACAGCACGATCTTATGCAAGTGTGAAGAATAAGATAATATGATATATTCGTTTACCAGTAAAAGCTTTCATTTAATATCACCAAAACAGTAAGTGGTGAATGTTTTACGATCCGACCTCGCACTGAGGAGATTGTCATCATAATCACAGATTATTAAATCGCTTAATGACTCAATAGTTTCCTGGTCACGTTATATATAAATATCTACATAAAGAGTATTTACGTACGTAAATATCAAAACAACTGCAATAATAACCAAATATTTGATAGCAAATATATCGCTTTCACTATACGTTCGAAATACTAATTAATTCAAGTGACAACACAACGACGCTTAGTTCCTGGTAGTAAATATATCTATGTAATTGATATATTTTACATTTATAAGAATATTTCAATGTTGCGCTCATAAATTGTCAAGTAGCTGAAAGTATCCTAATATTTTAAATATGGATTTTTTCTGTGTTACTTATGCTTTCAGACCATAGCTACTCAATCGATGATCATAAAGCTTTGCAAAGAGGCGGTCACGGATATAGAAAAGGATATAAGATACCCTATCATCTAGATTAAATAGTATTACCTAGGGATACATTGACGAAAACGAAGCCTTGGCCAAAAGCTAGTAAATCTACATATATTTTTAACGTATTTATTTCCAATTTGATCAATCAAACGTCAATGACACTATAACAGGAACACAAAACTCAACTTTATTATTGAAAATGTTCCTTTATAGCAATATACATTGATATTGTAATAGCAATGTAGTATTAAATAGCTGGATAATTAACTAGACTGCTTGACTTGCAACTAGACAGTTCTTTAGAAACGCTAATCTCAGAAACAGGTCGACTATTTACAAAAAAAATTTGCGTTAAATACCCATAGCCCGTTTGTTGAGGAAAGTTTTTAACGATTGTTACTCAATGCTACAACCATACAAAATGGAACAGAAGTTTATATGGTTAAAGGTGTAATGCAAGTACTGCATATAAATTAATACCTAAAGTTGTGGAGATCGAGTAGTTTGGCCGGCGGAATATTGATTCGATATTCGAATCGATTCAGTTTCGAACCCAGTCCCACGAATCTTTCGAAATCGCGTACAACATATTTCTGTAAATAACATTTGATCTAAAGACTTTTGTATTTTTGAATTTATACTTCTTTTGGTGCTTTAGAGAAAAATGATGAGAGTAAATTTTACGATGCGTGCACACACCGTCACGAGAAACCAACACCCTGAAGTTAATAGGATGCGCGCGCACACAGTCACGAAAAACAGATACCCTGAAATTAGCTGTAGTCAATATTTTGTTTCTCTCAATTAAAACTTTCAATGTATTAAATACCTTTTTAAATGCGTACAAAAAGACGAATTTTTTTTATGTATCAAAAAAATTAAAAAGAAGATAAAATTTATACAAAAAAAGAAGTTTTAAATTTAAAAGATTTTTATCTTGTTACGCCAAAGAAGTATAACTTTTAACGCGATAAGTACACACACACTTTTTTTACATGTAATAGAGCGTTTATTGAGAAAGATTCTGAGCAATATAATTTAACATTACGACCCTGTAGTACAAGAAAAAACTTACCACGCTCAAAACGACGATGTACAGTTAAAGTTATACATGAATTTAAATATTCATCTAAAAAACTTTCTAAAATATGTCCGAAATATTTTGAAACGTTTATGGTAATACTATGCTTAACTTATTGACTGTCGATAACTTAAAGAAGTATATATTGCATAAGTTATGTAGCAATACGTAGAAATATTTCATAACAGAAAATAAAATAGTAAATTATAATTTTTGTGTTGCAAAAATAGGTATACTTGGTTGTCATTTTGTCACAAAATTTGTACATGGTATTTTTAATATGTGATATTTAAAAAGTACTAAATTAGAATATATAAAACAGAAAACAATGTCATTATAGAGACAGCAATACAATGGGTCATATTCGTGTACGATTCAAATTTCAGATATAATAATCTAGATAATTAAATTTTATGCTTTGAATGTTCTTCTACGTCAGATAATCAGACGAGTAAGATACAACGAAACGCTTATGTGTAGTTCACACGCGGTAGAAGTGAAAACTTTAGGAAATTATAGAATATTTATATAAACGATGCACGTGAATAGTACACCCTTGAACAGTTTACCACGCTGGTTAAAACGTCTTAGACTTCGTAATACGAAGGTGCACTCACACACATTGTCGTACTAATACACGTACAAACATACAGACGTAGAACGTTCGGATCAGAGCAAGTGTTAAATAGTGCAATGTACAATAAGGAGCCTGTGAATATAAGAAACACTGTATAATGTATTCTTTCTCATTCTCCCACAGGTAAATTCCTATCTATGGATTTGCAAAGTTTGTCTTTTTAATATTGCTTTCTAGTAGTTTCATCGAATTTCAAATCACAACGAGGCTAAAGAAAATTTCACTTTAAAAATGCGACAGTATATTTAATTTCGTAAATTTGGTTTTTAATTTACTTACGTCATACTTCAATAGCAAAAATACTTATGTAACTGAATATAATATGCTATAATGTTTATATGCATGAATATAATATTCGTGTATATAAATATCTTATAATTAACGATTGATTAAGTAATCTTAACTTTCTTCGGAATCGTAAAAAAGTTGTTTCTCCTGTTACGTCTGGATTATTCGTAGAATTGCGTTATTTGCGGCCCATCGCGCCGCGCCGTTGCATTACCATTTCGTTACGCTATGTCAACCTGCATTGTATTTACTGCTTATACCGTCTAGTATTTAACACTGATTTTAAGATTATAACTAAATAAACATTGTTATAAAGAAAAAAATCATTCCGTATTCTAAGTTTTATAACATACTTTTTTTTATTACAAAATTTGTCCCTTAAATATTTAAATGCATCGCGCTCGCCCGAGGCAAGTTCGCGTTATCCTTTTTTCGCAAGACTAACCTAACCTAACCAAAGCGAGAGAAAAGAGCAAGATAGCGAACATACAGCGAGCGCGGAGCATTTAGTCATTAAATGTTAAACGTACAGTACAATACGTGTTTTGATGATAAATTAAGGCTTAAAAACTTTGTGATATTTACGAAATAACTTGAGTTCTTTCGCTTCACTTTAATCCATATATATTAATATGTTTTTAAAATATTTGAGTGAGATTAGTTTAATTGTTTTATGGTATAACAATATGATGTAACTAACTACATGGCTTATGGTTTGTTTTCCGCTAAAATTATTAAATGTACTTAAACTAATTCAGAGCAGTTTTACCTAACGGGCCTTTAAGAGATCTAACCTGAAGTAGAATACTATTATAATTAAGCAATTAGCCCGAATAGTCAATGTAACATACTCAACTTCAATAATAACAAAATTAAGTATTTTATTATTATAAACATTGTAACAAGTTTCTCACTTGAATAGTATAATTAGATGTTGGTACGATCAGCGTCTAGTTTTTTAAGCAAAACCACGAGTTTATCTTGCAGCCTTGTTACACATAACATTTAAAATCTAAGGTCTTAGTTATTAAATTTAAAGTTGGAGCCAATATCAATAATGGAGCAATGTTATCTGCCGCATATAAAATATAACTATATACGTTATACGAAACCGCAAGTGTCGAGAGCAGACCAAAAACACGTCAGAAACGAATGAGATCAACCTACTTTGACCGCACGCGTAATACTGAGGCCGCACCTACATACATTACGAATAACCGTATTCTTATTTGCTAACACATGTACATTCGACTATTAATCACTATCTATATATATAAATTTCTTCTGTATGTGTGTATGTCACTGCACTCCTCCTAAACGGCTGGACCGATTTTGATGAAATTTGATGTGGGTGTTCCAGTGGATCCGAGAATGGTTTAGATTTAATTGGACCCGGTAGGTATTACTACGGTTGACTTTTAGGTTTTTTTTTTAAATATCAAGGCAGGATTACGTTGGCCGAGACCGCTAGTATATTATAAAACAAAGCCTTCTACCATGTCTGTCTGTCTATTCGCGATAAAGTCAAAAACTACTGGACAGATTTTCATACAGTTTTCACCAGTAGAGAGAGTGATTCATGAGAAAGGTTTAGGTATACAATTTATCAAGGTTTTTGTATTATGGGGGCGGTATAATATCCACAGAGCACGCTAGTTATTATATAATAATATCCAACATTTCTTGCAACTTTATTGTCACAATTATTTCTTCATCACGGATTTATATATCGTATAGTTTAGATAAGTAAAATTACGTTTAGGATCTTATTTCACAGTAATAATTGTTGTGTAAACACACGTGCTGCCCCAACTCAATTATATCGCTTAACATATCTTGCAGCATAAATTAATCAGGGTCGCTGTCAAGCTATTTAATAATTCTGTTTAAACTTTATTGAACACTAGCTTTGCCCACGACTTCATCCGCATGGAACTTAGTGCAAAAAACAGTCTTTCGTTTACTGTGTCTTCAATATTATTTATGTATTATATAGCATCGTGTATTGGTAAGAGATTGAATTAGATTAACTTACCTAGTGAGTTTTAAGCGGGATTTTAGTCTGTCATGTAGTGGATTTTATATTTTATTCATAATCTTGTGTTACTTGACTCTATATTGTGTAAATTTGGTAGTGTTTTACGTAATATAGTTAGTTTGTGGTGCATAAGTGAAGTGAATGGAAAATAATATCACGGAGCATGAAATTCTGAGATTCCACAAAAACTCCCTGGCAGGTTCTAGCAAGAAATTCTAACAAGATGGTGGATCTTGTTAGAATATTGACTCATACGACGCTTAATATTGAAATGTTAGCACGACGCTTGTAATATTATTGACTACGCGACAATGGCAGTAATAATCAGAAAGATTGATTGCCAAAAATAAAGTTATAAAAGAACACCTACTCTTTTCTCATACTTAATTCGAGCCTGCATTCAAATTATAATAACTTTCATCGATTTTAATGAAACGAAGATTAAATATTACTCAAGGATATGGCCTTATGATTTTCTTACTGTGGATTTTATCGTGAACGTTGTACTTTATAAGTGATGCGTGTACAACAAACAGACAGTCAGACATTTCTAAAAATGATTGGAATTAATTTTATTGCTTATGCCTAGATTACTGCAACATTTTTTCCATACCGAAGAATAGAGTTGGCAAGGTGTACACACTAGCATACGAAGTTTTCCAATTTAATTTTCAGAGATAAACTATCTTTGACTGTCCTTAGTACGAACCTCTTGGTTTGGAATTAGTTAAAGGTAGGTATATGTTACGTTAACAACTGAAAGTCAACTACAAGCCTGTTTCCTGCTTTATTTTTATAAAGAGTTCTATCACTAGAGCGCTTAATGCTCATCAAAGTATAATAGCTTCGAAAACAGTAATGTGCTAAGGATTACTAAATTTAACTCAAAAATTCGTTAATCACAAAGAAAATCCGATACTTGATCTAATCAAAAAGTTTGTTGAACCGAAAATAGATGTAGCTGGCATATATCTGTATATGACATTATCAACAATAGCTTGAAGGAAATCTACACTTGAAGTGAAGCTTATGACTATGAATTTTGTTTGTAGAAGGTAAATTCTGAAACTACTGAACTAATTCTAAGAAATCTGTTCTGATAGTTACATTACTCCTAATGCTATTAACCTTTTTTTATTGCATGCGAAGTTGTGAACAGTTGTATCACATAAAATTTATAAAACTATTTGCTTCTTTGTTATTTGCTTATCCTTAGATGTTAATGACGATAATCTAAATCAACCTTATTATATTTTATAAATTTAATACATTATAACATATAAATCTTTATTATAAAATCCAGCGATATATGTAATAAAGAAGTAATAATGAAAATACTAAACAATAATAATAAATAAAAAAACAAACATTGACAAAATTAACTCTAAGTGAGGTTTGTTCATGACTGTAATAAAAATTACTATCGTGACAACCGCAAAATACGTAACCAGTGTTATTATTACGTTATGACTTGGATTTCATAAAAAGACATTGGCATTGAGCGCAATCTAATTTTAATAGTCTTTTCTGCACCTCGCTTTAAGGTTATAAAATAAACAAATGAAAAGTATTATTAGCCTTGAGGTATTTATAATAATGAATTCAAAAAGATGCATCCTAGTAAAACTGATGTTTTACAAATGTGATTTCAATAATTTCATACACTTAAAATTTGAGTAACGTATTGTGATTTTTGGAATTTCAAAAGAGTTATTAACATTTCTACGCTATAATCTATGATGTTTCGATTAATTTATAAAAATGCTTTTAAATAAAATATGATATATTATTTAGAAATTTAAGCAGTCTCTAATACAACTAATAGCTTATTTTACTTAGCCTTTATATTGTAACTTGCTTTTAATAACATTTTGTAAACCTTTTAATTTTTATAACAATTATAAAAGTAATTAAGTCCATTATAGTTACCACAAAGTTATAGTTAATATAATTTTCATTCATAATAAATATAGTGTTACACTTACCGCAAAACATAACCATGAAAATCCCCATAACGTGCTCCATTTTCATTTGAAACTATTTTATTCAGTTATTCAAACAATACAATTATATTAATATTTCAATTTAACACTATTGTAAATAAATACGCGTAGATATGACCACGAACACTGATAATGCGTGTGCGTGTTGCGCGCTTCACGATACAAATGAAATAACACCGTTGTTAAATCCTGCTCTCTACACCATGCAGCCGGCTTCTGACGGAATGCAAGCCTTCTACAATCTCAAACGGATACAATAGCCGCAGAAAAACATGATTCAAATATGACCACCAAAACGTTCTCACGACTAACGCATACAGCATTCACGATTAATTAAACTGAATTATGTTCATACTACATTTTTACCCGTAAATAAAATTAACATGTCTGTTCTTTGTCCAGGCTAATGTCTGAAAAAGCTGAAGAACTTTTGAAGGACTTTAATAGCATATAAAGGACCAAAGCTAGATATAATTATACTTTAATTAGTAGAAATTAAAGGTTATTATAGAGTGGATAAATATGTGGACGATGGTGAAGTCTGGAACTGATTCCGTTCTGTGCTTCTACTAAAACGATTGTAATGTATAATGTATTTTAAACTCTTCTCGATAACTGGTCTGTCTTACTAGCTAGTGGTAGTTTTGACGATCATAAGTCTTAAGGCCTAAATTTGTAAAGAATTTTTGATTTTTTTGAATTATTTAAAATTTGGCAAAGACAACATTATAATGTAGAAGATAGAAGATAATCAACGATCAGAAAATTGGGCGCAATTCCAATGAAACCATTTTCAAGACAATGGAGTCGCGGTGACTATCTAAATTTTATTTAAACATAAAAATAACGAATTTAAAGAGTGTGAATTTATTTTTTGTATAATGGAATAAATTCAGTGGGAAAAAACATTCACCAAATGAGATAATGAAGTCCCTTCTCTCGTAAAAAAGCTTTGTTCCATAACTCGGGTCTTATACATCCATTATTATCTATTTATGTTAATAGGATGCTAAAAAAAATTCCATAACTCAAAAATAAACCTACATTCAAGCTAATATCATGGATTCAAATACCTACTTACCTGTATTATTGGATTTTTAAACTTAAGAAAAAAATTAATACATACGTATGTAAGGTAAACCTTGTGAAGTGCTTCTATATACCATACAACAATATCGGTAAAGTGCGAGTTACACTCGACCATGGAGTTTTTTTCTTTGTAATCCGTTGAAGCTGTTAAGAACTTGGTGGGTCAATAGCGTAGTCAGTTCGAGAAAAAAAATCCTCTCAGAGCATCCGCTAAAAACGATTGTAAATGTAATGTGTCACTTTTAAATTCTAAACTTAGAGGACGTCTTCTCATTAATTGTGCTGTTTCCCGAACTGGCTGCATTTTTGACGTTCAAAACCGCATTAGCGGGGCCTAATATAATAAATAGAGTCGATTGGATTTGGCGTATATTAACAACTTTCTTCCTTATGTTTATACAAATTGAAATTTATAATCACCATCTGCGGATGACAGTGGCGGATTTGCAGTCTTGGCTGCCCTAGGCCCCAGGCCATGTAGTAACTAAGCCACCCCCCTTTTTCAGCACCCATATTGAATACATAATGAATTTACTTCTTTGCCAACTTTTATCGAAATCGATTCGATTTAGGAAGATTATTGTTATACGATGCGCTGCAGTGTGGCCCACCATAATGTGCTCGAGCCTTTAGAATATTTACGTACTTTGAGTATTTCTGTTATAATCAGTGAATTTTTTGTCACGATTGGCCGCCCCTAATATCTGGCCGCCCTAGGCTCGGGTCTCCTGGGCCTTAGGGTAATCCGCTACTGGCAGATGATGAAACAAAACAAAAACACTTTTCCAACGTTGTCATAATACCACTATGTAGTGAAGACATACAAAACTATTCCTTACTTCTTATTTGGGATCACCAATAAGTCGTATTCATTGAACTTATTTTGAGAGATTGAGATTGAATGAGTCTTCCTAGGAGGCGGCGTTTAAACCCAATGATGTTATTTATACTTTGCTACCTAATATTCTAACTGAACCGTTCTAAATTATTATGGTCAAAATAACATTAGAGGTATTGTAAAGTAGTTCAACGTTAAAGCACTTGATCAAGTCACTTTTTTTTCGAAATGTCTACGCTATTGACCCAGCAAGGTCTTAACAGCTTCACCGGACTATGGATCAAGTCACCCTTCATGAAATCTTAGTCGCACGTGCAAATGCGGAAGCTGAGATTTTACGGAAATTTATTATTAATGCTCAGAATTTTTGTGAATAGACTAAGGATACATTAGGTCAACATTTTAAAAATAAATAAAGATTAGCAATACATCCAAGTTTACGTATGTATATCATGAAATTTTAATACTTCTGGTCTTGGTATTATAAAAGATCGTTTTTGGTAATCATAGAATATAAAACATAGTATACGATGTTAATTTCGATTACTGGTTTTTTTTCTTAATTTTGTAACATTCATTATCGTAAGTTAGATGACACCTGCAACTTCGTTTTCCTAAAATTATTTTGTTGTTACATGATGTAACAAGAGGACAGTAATGATACTGTCCTCTGCAATTCAGTGATACTATGGTTTTAAAGTGTTTTGTTTTTGCTAAATTCGAGTAATTATGGAATATGAGTGTACCGTCGTGGCAGCAACGCGGGACAAGGGGCACGCAACATCAACGACGTTTACGGAGTTGACACTACAAACTAACGCACCACCTGTTATTAGTTTGCTCGCTTCCGTTCTGGGAATTTCGACCTGTAAAATGAAACACGCGGTCGTCCGAAGACTTTGCTCGACAATGACGAATTAAAGGCGATTGTGGAAGCTGATGATACACAATCTACGGCTGAATTAGCAGCAGCTTTGGTTATTAGCGTCAAAACAATATTGGTCCATTTGCATTAAATTAGCAAGGTAAAAAAGCTTGACAAATAGGTGCCCCACGAACTCAATGATCGCCAGCGCGAAGTACGCGACGAGACGTGCCTTGCACTGCTCAACTGACACACAAATGAAGGAATTTTGAATCGTCTGGTTACCTGCGATGAAAAATGGATTTCGTTTGATAACCGCAAGCGCTCAGCAAGTTGGTTGGATCCTGGTTCAGTACCTAAACAATGCCCTAAACGAAAACTTACCCCTAGAAAAGTAATGGTCACTCTTTGGTGGTCTAGCGCCGGTGTGAATTATCACAGCTTCTTACCAAACGGGGTGAGCAATACTGTAGATGTGTACTGTGAAGAACTGAACACAATGATGGAGAAGCTGGTACATCTCCAACCAGCATTGGTCAATCGCTTTATTTTTTCCCGAACTGACTACGCTATTGACCTAGCAAGGGCTTAACAGCTTCACCGGACTACTAAGGCGAGCGCTTAAGGCACTCAGCCGATTTTATATTGGCACCCAGCTCAAGGATGACGGCACACCTCGGCTTGGCTGTTGCCCGTTACATGCAAAATCGCGACCTATCTTAGCTAACCTAGCTAACTATTCATATATGTTTGAGTTGTTGAAACGTATATGAGTACCAAGCATATCCGCCTCAACAACTCCTCCATATATTTTTGTCGGAAAAATATTATGGTCGGAAAAAGTCAATCGCTCTTCTCCGCTGCTCCTGAACGACTACGCGCAACCTCATATTGCACAGCAGACAGTCTCCAAGTTGCAAGAACTGGGGTTGGAAGTTCACCGTCATACGCCCTACTCACCAGACCTTGTGCCTGCAGACTACTACTTTTTCCAGAATTTGGATAACTCCTTGGTGGGAAAAAATTCCATACCCAAGAGGCAGTACAAAATGCCTTTGAAGAACTTGTTGCCTCCCGTCCAGCTGATTTCTTTAAGAAGGGCATCAATAAACTGCGACTGCGTTGTCGAATATGCATTGATTGCATGGGTGATTACTTCGATTAATACAAATAAAAAATACACTCATCAAAAAAGTCTAAGTAACATGTACTAATTTAAATTTTAGGATGGTTCTTCAAATTATAACGTTGAATTTTATTTTTAAAATAATATCTTTAGGGTTCTATGATGTAAAAATAACAGCTGTTGTCTTTATAAGTTCTTTTAATAACAGAAATGAACAATATTAGAATATACTGTAGAAACTAAGATACATAAGAAACTAAACTTTTTTTTTTTACAAAATGAAATTTTTAAAGAAAATGTATTTATCGTGAAAGAATAGAACAATTTAATACAAAGTATGGGCTCCTGTGCTATTCAGAACTTGTCGGCAACGATTATTCATTGAATTAATGTCATCTTGCGGTATTCGCTCCCAATGGAATTGTAGCAAATTCTTCAGCTGATGGGTTGTTGTCGCTCCGTCCAAGTCCTTCAAAACACGTCTCTGGAGCATGTCACATGCGTGCTCGATGGGGTTGAGGTCTGGCGATTGTGCAGGCCAGGGCAATACCCGGATGTTCTCCGTTGCAAAGTATTCACTGGTTCGCCGAGCTGTATGTGAACGCGCATTGTCATGCATTAACCTAAAATCCAAGCCAAAGGTTTGTGCAAATGGGTAGACATAAAGTCTGAGAATATCCTCAATGTAATTTTCAGCATTCATGTTTCCATTTACAAAAACGAGCTCAGTTCGCCTGTTCTTCATAATACCCGCCCATAACATAACTGTTGAGCCGCTGTATGGATGAACTTCCTGGACGCACCTGAGCCTTTCAGTATTTCCGGGCCGACGATACACTCGCACCCTTCTTGTATCAGGCTTAGACCCGAATAGCGACTCATCGGAAAACATAATTTTATCCCATTGTTCCTGGGTCCATGTTATGCGTTCTCTACACCATTCATATCGTCGAGCGCGATTCCCGTGACGTATCGGTGGGCTCCTGATTGGGCGTCGAGCTCGTAGGCCGCACTCATGCAGTCGATTTCGCACAGTTTGAGGACTTACATCAACACCACTTGAAATTTGTAGCCTCAAACTTATCTCTCGAGTGGTTAACATCGGCTGGCGTCTTGCTGTCAGTTGTATGTACCGGTCTTGCCGAGTAGTTGTACTCCTTTTACGGCCTGGATGCAGTTCAGCGGGTTCTCCTGTATTATTGTAGCGCTGCCAAAGACGACAAATAACACTTCTATGAATTCCAAAATGTCGAGATACCTGAGATTGATTACTTCCCACTTGCAACATCCCTACAGTTCTTTGCATTTCATCTGCCATCAAATGACGTCGCTTCATGACGTAAAGAATATCTTACAATTCAATTTTGTCGCTAACTTTATTTAAATGGTTGGTAAAATTATAAAATCAAGACTAAACGTAACAATTAAAACGCACTTAAATTCAAACAAATTCGCAGTCATTTAAATTTTATGAAAAAACATAACATAATCAATTTTTTTTTACATCCAGCCCGTATGTCATCAATAACAAAAAAGTTTACTTACCTACGCACTTTGTTTGAGTAAATACTTAGAAATTAATTAATATAAATGGTAAAATTTGTAATATCACGCATTTTGCTTAGACTTTTTAGATGTGTGTACATGAAAAAGAATCGTTTACATTTTGTCATACAAAACGGCAATATCATAGGTAAAGATATAATATATTTCTTTCGAAGACATTTAATACTGTAGAGCTAATAGCAGTAATGGCAATGGATTTCACTACAGTATGCCTGTGATACCTACTATACAAATTAATTATAGCTGCACTGAAAACATAAACGATAGTACGACTTTACCTGGTAAAATTGAGAATATATAATGATATATGATAAAGAATATATAATAGCATCTTTGTGGTGCTACTGATTTTACACAACGTACCTATATATTCCGATGAAAAGCGACGTTTACGCTTAACATTTACCTAGAATATCTTTAAATGAAAAACTACATTTATAATCAATATTTCCATATATTCGGTATAGCCGTGTGTATACTATATAGTTTTTTATGTTTAAACATTTCTTTGTACACATTCAACAAGTAATTAAAACGCCTGACGATAAAATAAAAACAATGGTGGTTATAAAATGACTATAACTTTTATGTTTAACATATTGGGACAATATTTTTAATATTATAATCATTAACGCCACAGTTAAACCTTATTTAGATCACATAAAAAATATATCCTATGTATACATTCTCTTGTAGAACTACGACAACTAAAGGAATAAAAACATTACATGATTCATGAAGTTTCATACCTACGATTTTAGTAGGCGTCATATTCTTTGATTAATATCGTTATAATTACTTGAGAAGGAATAAAGCATAGAATATGATATTAATTTCAATTACTTATTTTTTTCTTAATCTTGCAACATTAATTATTATAAGTTAGATGGCACCCGCAACATCTTTGTCGTGGAATTATTTTGTTGCTACCACATGGTTTATTTGAAGCGACTGTTCTATTTTTTTTAAATGTTAACTTTGTCATTTCAGCATAAGATTTGCAACATTCTTTTACTAATATTAAATTAACCTTTTTAAATGTTATCCCTGTTACTTACTTTTGCGAAAACGTGTAGTCCTAAATCTAAAAAGTATAAGATTTTATATGTAATTTCAGATACTATTACAGATACGATTGAGAAAATACTAAAAACATAAAAAAAATTGTGAAGTCAAGATAACTCTTTTCCGAAATACAATTCGAATTCTACTATATAGCAAATTGTATAATCCTATCGCTATTTTACTTTTTCAATCACCCAATTCAGTCAAGACATACTTTATTCAATTTAGGCCCTGAGAAGGCGCTTATGAATGTCAAGAAGAACCGACTAGAAACTTGATCTGGCTTATCTTTTCTATATATTTTTACAAAACATAAATAGTTACATTCGTTTTTAGTGGATGCACAGAAAGGGGCGTCATTTCCCGACGTCACAATCGTTCACATATTAATTCCAACCTATAATGCCTTTAGATATTACAATCCGCTTGACATGGTTCTTGATCGCACTATCCGACAAATCGGTATTCAAACATGATCATATCTACGCAGGCGGCTCCTTGCTGTAATTAATATTAAACTATTGAATAATCATAATCCAATATACTATGTTTATTTGTGCCTAATACACATATTAAAGTGACTATAAATTTCAAGGTAAAATATATAAGCGGTGTATATGTTTATAGATCGTTGTTATGATTTGTGTCCTCATAGCTATCAATATTCTTAAGACACCTTTAATTACTTCAATGCTTCATGTGTATCGTTGGATGGTAATGCATAAACAATTAAAATATATCATATGCATTTTTTTAATACATAAATACATTATTTATTAAAATAATCTCTGAAACTCCTATCATGAATTGATTACACATGACCTGTTTTAATTGATACAATAATTTTAATTTTGGGTTATTTGAATAGTTTCACATAAAAAATTACTTGAATTTCTACTATTAAATACAGTGAAACAATTTTCAGGTCAAAGATAAATCACATTTAATCAGCCTGACTATGAAGTTGTTAAATAATATGCATATTAGTCGAAAACGTTATAGCGATTTCATTTTAAAATAATGATAAAGAAACTATTTCTGTACTCTAAATAAAAGTACGTTTACGAGCAACAATCCATTCCAAATGATTTATATACTCCGAAGTTTTCAGTGAATGGTAATATTTTAGTAAGCTATGAATATAATTGTCACCTAAGGTCATTTTTTATAAATAAAGCTACAGTGTACATTGTACAGTTATTTTTAATGTTGCTACTTATGCAGTGAATGGAAGTGAAATTCCGAGGATGATATGAAAAAAAAATACAGGTTCCTGGTCAATAAAAAAAACGTGTTTTTATATTAATAACTATATTCAATAGAAAATAAACAAACACTAATAAATCGAGTATATTTACGATACGATTGAGACATTACTTTAATAATATTGTTTTATTTACATAAATATTTCGTCAACTAGTTTCTTGTCTATCAGTCTGTGAGGTTTGGGTCTGTTTTGTTTCCTTTTACGCCGGTAGAGTCTTGCGTTGAGCGGATATAGGGCGGGAGAGAGAGCGCACCGGACATTAAACCACCAATCACAAGAAGCGACGCCCTGAGAAAATACTGTACCGTTGGGACATAGAAAAGATGCTTGTCGCCCGTCGATGTCACAGTAATGCCAAGCTGAAATCATAATTAGTAAAACTTTATAAATAAAAAATTTGAGACGTCAGGGAACGCTTAGGAGATGTGAAACTTCGGGATTGTTTTGTATAAGTGACATGTATAAAAGAACAGATTACGACAGGAATCATCTATGGCATAATGAAAAGATAAAGCATTACAAATTTGTTCCATAAAATAATGCCTGTTTATTCATTTTAGTACATAAATAGTCATGTTTATTAAATACAAAAATTCAACTAGGCGCAAGGGCGGTGTGTTTGGCGGCATTTATCAAAGAACGCTACGTTTTTTGCGCATGCCTCGTAACACTAGTAGAACGAGTGGCCTACAAAACAGTTTGAATTTTATGTTTATTCAAATTGAGTTGCAAATGTTTTTGGGTATTTCGTTAATAGTACAAAGTTCGTCTTTGCGTCGCCACGTCAACAATCAGGTTTACCCTCCACCTATAGATGTTTCACATCAGAAATCTAATGCCGAACGTATTTAAGTGATTCATTTCAAAACGATTGCACCTGTTTGGCAAAATATTTTTTTGTTGCGTATATAAATGTCATGACAAGGTTTGTATAAATATGATGTTTTGGTATAATATGATAAACAATAATATAGATTGTCCAAATTTGGTGGAGCATATAGAGCTAAGAATTACTTCAATGTACACTCGGAATACGCGGCTCTTTATTGAGCCCAAAACTAACTAACTATGGCTCTAATCGAGTAATGAGTAGATGCGTTCATCTATAGAATTAAAAAAATATCAGATACAGCTATTTTTCCTCAGTGTAGTGGATCTTTTAAGGCGAAAGTCACAAAAAATATTATTGACTATACTTAAAAGCATAATTACATGACTTAAATAATTAAAAGGGAGCATGCACCTATAGTTATAAAAGGTTTAGTCCTTTTTGTCAGATCTAAGTAATATCTTGAACTACTAATTTTATCTTGGGAAATATTTCACTAATAAACAGCTTTTTCATTCTCGCTGAGTAATATAAACTATTTATTTCATTTTTGTTATGATTTGTATTGTAATTTAATCGTACAAATTCTAGGTTTGTTTTGTTTTCTTGAACTGACTACGCTATTGATTTAGCAAGGTCTTAACAGCTTCACCAGACTAAATAAATTCTAGGGAGAACAAGTAATGTTTAATTTATTAGTAAACGGTTGTAATAAAGATTCGAGAATTTGGTAGTTCAAGATTTTAAATTTAGTACGTAGGGTCGAAACACATATTAAAAAGGAAAAGTGAATATTCCAACGACTTAGTGTTAACAAGCATTTGTCATTCGTTTTTACATCTATAGAATATCTATAATATAAAAATGAATCGCTGAATGTGTTGCTAAGCGCAAATCTCCAGAACAGCTTAACCGATTTCGCTAATTCTTTTTTTATTGTATTTGTTATTGTCAGGAGAAGGTTCTTATGCAAAAAAGCGCACATTTTAATATACTTAAGACGGAACGGAGTTCGTGGGCTCTGCTAGTATCAAAAGAAAAATTGTATTTCATTTGATTGATTTTATTCATGAGACAATCTGTCCATTATTCTTAATTAGGTTTTTACTCGCAGCATCGCTCGAATTAATTTATATCTGACAGACACCTCGGGGGATAGTACTTTTTCTGGTGGAATATCTATACCCTCTATACCGTCGACATTGTGAATGCAATTTTTCATGACAAGGGATTGAATACTTAAGGCGTCAAAGCATAACAAACAAGCAAAACATACATTTGCATTGATGATATTAGTTAGGATTCTCCTGCCGACTATATTTAGGCCGTTATGACTCACAACCATAATATAAGAATATATATCAAGTTCACATAAAACATACTTATATCAAATTCGTATTAGTAACAAATATACAGCTCAAAATAAAGTAAATATAGTAGACTTCCTCAAACACAATAATATTATAAAATTTAATCACGACGCTGGAATAATCATGATATAAGTAATAATTTATTTAAATATCATAACGGACATTAACAGATTGAACAGATTAAACAGATATTTGAATAACTATGTATAATAAGTTTATGTATAATATAAACCTATATATCAATTAAATGGCGGATCTCACGTCTTCTACTAAACTTTATAAAGTTTAAAACTTGTTCCGGGCATTTTTTTTTTTGCTATAATTAGTTGACCTTTCATCACTATTTAAGGTCAGACGAGTAATCATCATAGCACACCCAAGGTTTCTCAGGCTCAAGATGGCTACCAAATAAACCTAAACAATGCATACCTATAAATTTTAAAAGCCCACACAATTTGTTTAAATAGTATATTGTTTTATGAAGTTTATTGATTCATCTCAAGGTTTTCTTTACTGTTGTTTATATTCTGTAAAGTATTTATATATAAATGCAGTTCCTTGACGCTGGATCTTGTCAAAATTTGTAAACGTATGGACTATGACTATTCCTTGTCCAACCACGGATGGTTCTAGCATTTTTGGGTTCGATTGACCCTTTGCTATTTTTTATGACCAACGAAGCTAGCGGAAATCATTTATATTTTTAATAAGATAGTGTTTTGTTTACGCTGGGTTGTAGGGCTCTGTAATTTTGTTCGAATGAATTACTTCCATACACCAGTGCAACTGCCGACATAACATCCGACATAAATGCGCGATTATTATGACGATGGTGTCCAAAACGGTAAAGTTAAATACGTATTGAATACTTGCTTTAAAAAGGTCAAGTTTTAAATGCACCGCGCTCTCTGTACGTTCGCCATCTTGCTATTTTGTCTCGCTTTGGTTAGGTTAAGTTAGACTTGCGAAAAAAGGATAACGCGATCTTGCCTCGAGCGAGCGCGAAGCATTTAGTACGAAACCTTTTTAAAGCAAGTATTTAATATGTATTTAACTTTTTTGTAATAACACCGGTTAAATCTAAATAGTGACTGGCTCTAAGGGCTTAGTGCCATTTTCTATTTGAGGATGGTAGGTAGGAAGGACTTAAAAAACTTAACTAACATATTAGTCTCCCATCACGATGTTTTCTTTCACTGAATTCGTCACCATTTTCCAAATCAGTTTTTAAATTTACATATCAACCAATGTACAACTCGTAGCTGCGAACTTTGCAGGTTGATATAACTACGACAACTTTTATTGTATTATACATTTCGTAATGATCACCGTTACTTTAGATTTATTATGTACTTACCATCAAGTAAAGTGACATCACTATGTAAGTATACAATAAAAAATATATACCCATTATTTCCATTCATGGAAATAAATTCACCAACTGTTGTTTTTAAGACTTCAATTATTATTGCATAAAATTATATACAGCCATCTTGAATAGATTCCATAGTAATAAAAGACATTACAATGAACGCAATAATGATTGATAAATCAATGTAGTTATACTTTGTTTTAATTTTGAGTTTACCTTGACAACGTGTCTCCATGTCAGCAAAGAATCCTGGATAAGGCTGTTCGTCACAGTAAAAGTTGGTGTACGGAACTGCCCCTAGAACTGGATAGTCTGTTCCAGGTTTGCCTGAAAAACAAAAATTCAAACATTTATATAAAACTATTTCAATGTTGTTTATATAAGGAACAATATATTCTATTCACGTTTAACAAAATTTTCATTACACTATGCTAATAAAACGTCTTTTGAATTGTCCCATCTATAATTAAATCAAGTAAGGAAGATGTTTATGGTAAAAAACCACGTGGTTAAAACTGTTTCACCAAAACTAAATTTACAGCAGCAAGTTTAATTATTCTATATTAATATTTTACTCTACATATATACGAACAGTTTCCAAGCATTTTAATATGATTGTATAATTTAAGGCTTATGTGGGTAAAGCCTATACTTTTATTACTTTTATTTAAACTAGCTTCTTCCCGCGGCTTCGTCCGCGTAAAATAGTAACTTTGGGCTAACGCTCACACGCAGCGGAAGTTCTCAATAGAAAAAAAAAAACATTTTGAAATATACTTCACTGGTGCTCCGCTACTATTGGTCTTAGCATGATAATATATAGTCTTCCTAGATAAATGAGCTATCTAACACCGAAACAATTTTTCAAATTGGGCCAGTAGTTCCTGAGATTAGCGCGTTCAACCAAACAAAGGAACAAATTCTTCAGCTTTATAATATTAGTATAGATAATACATATATTATGCAGACAGAGTGCTTCTAAAAGAGACGGCCTCAATCGATCACGTTCTGTCTTTTCGCATAACAGAACACTCCGGGTCGTAACTAAATTAACGAAAGTTCACTTGCACTGGTCACTTTCACTAATACCTGTTGGTTTTCGAAAACAAAATCACATAAAATAAGTACAAAACTTTAATTTTCTAGCTAAAGCATAGCAGACAATTCTAGTATAATGCTTATTGTGTGCATTTGTAGTAATGCAATTTAAATTTAATTCTAAGTTAAAATAATAACTTTTATTTTCAGCAGAATTTTTTAATACATATGCCATAATTATTGTGTAATATGTTTTTATTCATTGTACTTATATTTATTAATACAAAGTTAAAACACATCTACTTATAAGATCTTCATATTTCATCTGAATTACCTAGAATTCGTTCGATATACTTTCGAGAATCAGTAGTAAGAACCGGTACAAACAATCACCACAGGTACAATCACCTTTAACCCTTATTAATCCGTGACGAAACGATAATAGAAAATTACCGTCTTTATTCGAGAATGAACTTTACTTCCTATTTACCCGTGAATATATTTATATTTATAGAATAAAATAAATACTATACGCTCCGTATTAACAAATATCACAATGTAACTTTGTCAGTAATAATTTGTAAATAATAACAATAAAAAAAATTGTAAATCTTTGTTTAAATTTAAACGTGTGTTAACTACATAATCATTTTTATAATAATTCTAGCTGTGCCCGCAGTTATGCATGAGTTTATTAATATTAGTTTTATTTAACGCTGTAATTAAATGCTGTACTTTTTTAAAGTAACTACTCATTATTGACCTTTAAAAAAAAAGAATAACACTGCAAAACTTACTGATTGACCCATGGCTCAAGTTCTTATTTGAAATAACAAAAAATCCTACAACTCATTTTATGTTGAATATCAACATTTGAATGTAATCAGATCACGTAGGCATACTGCCGAAACAGTCATATGATCTGATGACTCTATGATCTAACAACTACTCGGTTTCGAATCGTCTCAACGTGCCAAGCCAGTATTTTTCGCAACGCATTTTTTTTATTGCATTCTATTTTATGCGATGATAAATGACTTTTGATAATATGATGAATTGGTAACGTTATCTGATGAAATAAATGTAATGCAATAAGACACTAACTGCTTTTACATAATGGAAATTACTTATGAGAAAGATTTGAATCTATATGTTACACGAGAGACGCTACATTTATTTATTGGACATTTGTATCGCAATAAGCGACAGAAGACATCTAATGATTTTTTTTTTCTAACTGACTACGCTATTGGCCTTAATTCTTTGGCCTCTACAGCTTCACCGGACTACGACATCTAATGAATGCGTTTTATACCGATTTATATCTTTACATACACAAGAGTACGACAAAGGGCGAATTCAGGAGGGGGCACACGGGCACGTGCACCCCCCTCCTAAATAGTTGAAATACATTAAAGAGTTGAATTTATACCGACGGTACAGTTCCTTTTTCAGTACATAAACTATTCAAAGTAGCAAATCGTAAAACATTTTTTGCTGAAAATTTGCTGAAAGTTGCTGAAAAGAAGTTGCTGGTTTCGTTTATATGACAAATGTATAGGGGATATTTCGTAAGATATAGAAGTATCGTATAGTATAGTACATAGTATCTACCTTTTTTAAAATTGTTGTGAGATTTACGAATTTGGCCATAGATGAATGAAAATTTACCTGTAAAAAGCAATGATATTGCCAAATATAATAATCTTGAGTCAACTATTTTGCACATTTCCTGTGGCAATCAGCTTTACCGAGCAATATTTCTCTATGAATAATATTATCTCGTTTCTCGTTTTCTCGGTTGAAAAAATATCTTTGCAGCAGTATAAGAGAGGCTCGTCCAAATAAAATGACTTTAATAATTAGCTATCGAGACTTTACTTCAATGATGAACCCTGGATGAGTACTAGATATCTTCCGCAGGAAACATATCATTAGCTTAAGTGTATTGTTTTTCTTTAACTGTTTATTACAAAATTTAGAAGTATATTTATAGTTATTGTTGTATATAATTCACAAATAATTAATCCTAAGGACTCAATGGGACATTTCTTATTCGTCTGGTCTTTGTGTCCCCCAAAAATAATTCCTGAGTCCGCCCTTGATTACGGCCATAATAAAAATATTTAACTTTCATTATCTAATAATAAGAAATTGAGTTCATGGTTATATTACACGGTATCGTATAATCTTAGGTTTGACGTTGATTTTGAACATTATAGATAACATCACCAAACAATTAACTTTAGGACGAACGTATCATGAACATAGAAGAACTGAGCGAAGCCGGGGCGGGTAGCTAATTCGATATAGACATACAGACGAAATTTCAAATGTAAATATTATTTGATACTGAAATGTAACTCTATGTACCATAGTACATATATAATATAGTTTAAAATAATATTATTATACAACTTCCTTTACTAAACCATTACACTCATAACTGTGAAACAAACCCATTCACAGTAAAATGTCCTAGGAAATAAATTATAAGGTCTCTCTCGGTTGAATATAGCACAAGCGAAGTGTGAAGTAAATCGACCCTACCAATTTTAAGGTTAATACAAACGGAAGGTCACAATACACTGACATAATAGTTTTATGCATTACAGTGGCATAGTGATTTTACGTTAACAATGCGTATATTTTCTACATTACATATTTTATTGATCTATACACGTTATTATATAATTTATAATAAATTCGTGTGCGATATCAAAAAATGACTATATTTAAATACAAATGCCAATTTAAAATACTAACCCCTCGGCTGATTTCATATAACCTAGATTTCGAAATGACAGATTATTTTGTTTTGTTTTATTTATTTAAGTTCAATTTTTTTCAATTCCATGGTTTAGTAAGAAAAACTTCGTAAAAATGAAGAAATAAATTAAAGGTACATTTTACGTGAAAATTATGATTGCATAATAAACAATCTGTTATTTTTCAAGGTTTTATAATAAATCAGATATTTTTTTACTCTTATAATGGCAACAGTCAATTGTACTGAGCCTTATATGGTCTACATCCGTTCTTATGGAGCTTAAACTTTATGGTTTTAAACAGTCCAGGGGTTAAACTCAAATCATTCGTCAATCCTGACATTAGAAACGCGAAAGTGAATTTGTTTGTTACGCTTTGCCGCCTTAATTACTCAAATTCTCATGATGAAATGTGCGTACACATCGTCAGCAATACAAAAAAGGACATATAGTAGTATTCTTCCTATTCCCGAGGAATAGATCAAATCTATATTAAAACGAAAGAAGTAGCGAGTAAAAGTTAGTGCAATTTACAATAATTTAAGTAAACATACGTATGTTTTAATATTAATCTTAGATGACTAGATTCTAAGACGATTTATGTAAACACTTTCACACTTTTAGAAGGAATTCGTGTTAGTTACGACTTTTGTAATATTTTAGAATAATCACTAGGTTTTCGTCAATTATTAACGGTTTAGTTAACATTCTTCCTCGACTCAAACTTAATATATACATTCGTAATATCTTCTGTAATATCAAAAGGCTATTGATATGGTTTCTCATTACTTACAATTTTATTTTTACAGATAGGACTTCATCCTCAGCATTTCGTTTTTCACTCGATTTATTTATAGATACATGAAAATGTTGTGTACTATATATAAATTTTACATGCCTTTAAATCTCTATTTAATTAATGTGCATTGAGTTTGTATTTAGAGACCATTGTCCAGGACTGGACATTAATCTGCTAATATAACTACATTTCACATTTTATTTTTCATTTTTTTAATATAAGCTAAAACTTATTTTAAAAATATTACTCGTAAAATGCAACAGAACTTCTTTGATCATCATTAGCTACTTACCTAGTCATGGTTCGTAATAGACCCACAAGTACCTTAATCACATATCTTCGATAGCTAAGGTTAACTGCAGCGGAATTAAAATGAACTCCTCTACATTATTGAATGAGACCTTGAAAATATTCCCTTTTATATAAGGCATAATCTTCCCAATTCGGTTTATAAATAACGAGGTATTGAGGTAACATATTAATTATTTAAACTTGATTACTTAAAAGAAACACAGTCTAATTGGAAACCTATTTCCTACTAGTTCATCTCAGTAAAGAATGTTTTGATCTACTGTTAGACTTCAATGTTTATTTTAATTGTAGAGGTTTTTTTTCTTATACATTTCATTAAGTTTTTGCTCCCCGTATTTTAAAAGTAGGTTTTAAGTTATAATAGAACTGTCGTAATATTGATGGTGGAATTAATTAACACACAAAGACTGTTAATTATTTAATCAATTAGCTACGCATATAATAGATATTTAATAATAACCATAAAAATAACTGCACTTTATATTAAAATTTGTAAGACTTTACTGTTGTTGATTCTAAAATTATTTAAATATGGAAATAAATTATAGAATACATCACAATTTTATGTTTCCTTCGAGATGCAAATATGTTCTGTGACCAAATAGAAAGTTACGAGACACTAGTATGCCCATAACCATTTAATTTACCCACATGTTTCTAATCGTTATTAAATATTACACACTTTATTTCATTTACATTCATATTCTCGATATATTCATGTTATCTTGATAGTCTTATTTATTGTACATCTTCAAAGTACAAACCGGCTCTACTGGATTTATAAATTAAGTCGGTTTTGTAGAACAAGCTCATTGAAATATATTTAGAAGTGATTTCATGTCAGTTTAGAACATCCCAACGTATACACGCCTTATACATATATGTTGTCCGTTGTACGCATAAACATCAATATTTCTATTTATAATGTCAATACAATAACCACCAATTATATATTTTTCGCATAACGCTAAAAAATAGAAATAAAAACAATTAGACATGAAAAAATAATAAACTCAGCTATATTGAATGTACACAGTAAATATTGGAAGGTGTTACCTCTATTTCATTAATAATAGCTATGTATGGCCAATGAATAGCGCAACGTTGTGTTATGTCGCAAGAGATCCGAGGCTGCATCGCACGGCTGCTAAATGGGGAAGTTTATGTATTCAAATGCTATAGTAACTTTGTCCAAAGAATTTTGGACTTTAAATCGTTTGACATACAAATTTAATTAATATACAGTGTGATATTTTTATACCACGACGTTAAAATAAATCGTATCTTAATAATAGAGTAGAAACATAAGTAAACACTAAATGAAACAATATAAAAAAAAAAAATGTTGGCAGTTTTCCTATATTTCTTATGTATCAAGATATACCCTTACACAAGACTGCCTTCGCGTGACCTCAGGTATCGTGCAGAATGTCACGGCGATTAGCTAATATCATAATATAAAAATACGATCTAAGTAATTAGTTGAACATTAAATTATATATTTAACCCTTTCAGACCTGATTTTTTTTATTTTCGCTAATCGATCTGAAAAAAATGCCTGCAACTAGGCTATTGTAAACAGATCTAAGGAAAAATAAATAAATAAATCCTGATTACAAGCTTTTCAAGATAAACAGCTTTTTCTTTTTGTGTACAAGTGTACACATCCGTCCAACGTAGTGAAAATATTGGTGTTAAGGGATGTTTATCTATAATGATAAAAACATTTATTTTACAACTTTTTACTAGGAAATACGAAGCAATATGAAATAACAAATATTAATAATAGTATTCTCTTTATAAAAAATAACAAAAATGGCTTTTTCTTTGGGTAGATTTAACAAATTGCTCTTAAATCACAATCTAAATTAAAATTAAAATCAAAGGCATCAATATAGCATCCTATGTATGAAATGCTAAGAAGCAATTCTTATCCTTAGTTAGGCATAAGTGAACCTTGCATTTTATGCATTTGATTCGGGTTCTACCTGAGCATCCCATCATTTTACATCGTGTCCCAAGCCCCTCATTGTGTGCAGGAAAATGCCCAAAACCGTCTCGAGTTATTTCAGCTTCTGGGCGTGTCTCTCCTGGTCTCCTAGGTACAATTTGAAGAGTTGGGCTACTGCCACTTGGACGACCTCTTTTACCGGAAATTTTATTTTGCAACACCAGACTTTCAGCCAACCGACGCCGAAAGTGAAGCAATGACAGTTGTTTGTTTTTAGGTATGCTAAGCGCCTCATTGTCGACTTGGTATTCTCGGTATGCTTGAACTACTGCTAAATCTGATGCATGGAATATCATGCGTAAGGTCCATTTTTTTGATTTTATAAACGTCCTATAGTAACTCATGAGTTGATCTAGCAAATCTACTCCTCCCATCGCATGATTGTACTTCCTTACAACTTCGGGACGTTCCACTTCAATAAAGTGCTTATCTTTTTTACACCACCTCTTCACTAAATCTTTTTCACCAATTCCAACAAAATTAGATGCTAAATGGATAATCTTATTATCCAACCATTTGACGACAGTTACATCTTCATCATAACTAGTCATTTCTTGAGCAAAGCCTCGCGATTTTTTGTTCATTTCTTTGTCGCTTAGCAGTGATGGCTTTACAAATCTGTTGATACGGATAGTGCCAGCAGCCATAATTCCTCTCTGTTTTAAAATTTGTAGCAGATGGTAGGACGAAAAATAATTGTCGAAGTATAACTGGTGACCTTTGCTTTCTCCAATTCTCTTTGTAAGATGAAGAACTACAGCTGCACCATATCCAATTTTTTTTGTTAAATTATTATCTAATTCTGGACTGGAACTCTGATAAAGGATAAAATCGTAAGCTTGACCATGTTTACCACATAAGAAAAAGATTTTCAAACCCCATGGACAAGGCTTGCCCTTTATATACTGTTTGGCAACATGTTTTCCGGTGAAAGGAACAATCTGTTCATCAACACAAAGGTTTTTCTCGACTGGTAAATCTAAACATCTCTTTCTAACAGCATCAAAGATCGGGCGCACTTTGATAAACGCATCTTTAGAATTACCTGATATTGCTGTATTATCAACTAGATGTAAATTGTTACGCAGCTCAAAAGATCGGTCCCTTGCCATGTTTTCAGTGAACAAGGGAATGCTGATATTTGTTTCCCAATACATTTTCAAACAAGGGTACCCAAATATTCCAGTGGCCAAATGCAATCCAAACAATATTTCTATTTCCTTGGCAGTAGTAGGTTTAAACCTTACTTTATTGGAATATGTAGCGTATAAGTTTGTCATTTCAGCCATAACCTGAAATAATTGTTTAGGCACATATCTGTTATAATAATCTACTGGGCTTTCAACTCTGGGATCAATAGCAATGGGTGGAAACCAAGCTGGTGAAATTGTGTTTACTATTTCCTTGTGTCTCCACCTAATACTATGCTTCGGCGTAATATTCTGTAAAAGAGTATATTCAGAGGCGAAAGGCACTTCTGGTAAAAAGTCATCACTCATTTCAACGCATAATGAGCCAGCGTCTTCATCATCATTATCATCCAAAGCTGGGGGAAATATTTCTCGTTGGTTCCGGCTGATGATATCTGCTCCCACTCGGACACATCGTAGCTCCCGTTCAGACGCAGGTCCCACTGGTCCTTCGTCATCAGAAGATAATTCTAAATCAGAAAGGCAACTTTCTTCTAGTGCTATAATAGCGTCGCGCGAAAACATATTGGAAATTTCTTATCTGAAAATAGTATTAACACAATTTGTAACATCAAAAACAACAAAATTACACCATTCAATAACAATTATAATTAGTAATACCTACGATGTACAACAACAAATGAGAAATACATCGTATGTGCCTGATGTGTACATTTGTGTACAAATATAAAAATCACGAAAATTTGTACAAAAATGAACTAAAACCCACAACATGTATGTAAAATATGACGACAACAATATAACACATCAACCTATAAATATTTCATTACATATACTTTGATATTTTCTACTTTTTAGAAATAAAATAATGAACTTACCTGCACAATGCAAACTTCGGTCGGCTACTGGTCATAACTTGCCAAAAACTCTCATTAAACGCTAAGAGATGGCGTTGGGAATAACGTTTTCGGTAGTTTATTATGTGCACTAATGAACACAACCGATTTTAGTTGCAAAAATGTGAAATTAAGACTTAAATTTATTTTTATATTATATGTGTACAATTGTGTACACCTGGTCTGAAAGGGTTAAGTAACAAGGGAATAATTTTTATAACATCCTTGTTGATTACTCACTTATAATTATTGTATGACACATAGCGTTACCAAAATACTCCATGGCCATTTCCTGACAAATTAAATGTGAATTTAAGCGTTTCTAAGCCAATTGTTTAAACAATGTAATGACACGGGTCATATTTAGAAGAATATTATTATACTATCGGTATGTATTCCTAATCAGTAAAGTTTTCTATTTATTTATATATTTATTTATTTATAATTATGGTTACAATTAACAGTCAACAATACAATGATTGATATAATAACAATAATAAGAAGGTGCATACTAGACTGAAAATCTAAAACGCTTTATCACATTAATACAGCTTACATTATTACTTATAATATTGGAAAATTAAATGATAAATAACATTAGATATTGATAAATATTTCAATAAGAATAATAGTAAAACAAGAAATAAAATGAAAATGAATTCGTTTATAAAAACTAAAATTAACCTATAGAAAAGAAAACAAGAGGGCAAATATATGAAAGAATATTAAAACATAATATATTGAATGTGCTTTTTATATATTATATATGTTTATATTTTATATGTGCTATTTAGTAATGGACATTAAATATGTTTAATTGTCGTTTTAAATTTAAAAGTTCGACGTATCCGATTGTATATACAAACTAGAAATTGTTTGCTGCTTCACACAGTTTTTTTATGCAGTTATTATTTTCGACCCTTTATATCTATATGTATAGTATATAAGAGAGAATATATGACTACCGGGAAAATAATAGAATTTCATACACATCTCTGGGACTGAATTTCTAAAATACTTTCTTACTGTTCTCCAACAGTACACAAGGAATACGCATGCAAATTTACACGGCCCTGGCATTATTATGGACTGCGCATTAGTATATAATCTCAAATTTGATCTCACTTTTCCGTGACATAAAATTATAGTTTTTTTTAATGTGAGTTATATGTATCTGCGCCTTAAAGGACATATTAATGTATTGGATATAGATATAGAGATACGAAGTTGAGATAATAAACAGACTGAATTATATAAGTGCTAGTATTTAAGGAATCTTTTTTTTTATCGAAATGACTACGCTATTGACCCAGCAAGGTCTTAACAGCTTCACCGGACTACTAAGGCGAGCGCTTAAGGCACTCAGCCGATTTTATTTTGGCAACCAGCTCAAGGGTGCACGGCACACCTCGGCTTGGTTGTTGCCTGTTGCATGCAAAATTGCGACCTATCTTAGCTAACCTAGCTAACTATTCATATATATATGAGTTGTTGAAACGTATATGTGTACCAAGCATACACGCCTCAACAACTGCTCCATATATTTATTATCGGAAAATTGAGAGTTTTTCAATTCGATAAGGGAAAAAAAGTAAACCCTTCCACTTTCATGTGTAAGCGTGTTGTGTGCACGTGTGTGGGGGTGATCGTGTAATGTTGTAGCGGTGATGTATATTTGTGTATCACCGTATCGCGCAAGCAACGCACTGAAGGACTCCCTACCGAGGGATCGAACCTAGGCTTGAGCCGCTGCCGTGGGAGGTCTAATCGGGTTATTTAAGGAATCCTTTAATACCTACGGTAAATTTTATGTCAGTGTAGATATATAAGTAAATTTATAACACTGTATCAAGATTGATGCGTGGTTAATTTAATAAAAACTGTTTGTGTGTACTTATGTACACGCGTTAGAAGTTATAATTCTTTGGCGTAACAAGATAAATATCTTTCAAAAAAAGTTATCTTTCGCCTTATTCTACGTTTGTAGAAAAAACGACACTAACAATAGAAAAAAGCTATTTAATACATTGAAAGTTTTAATACAAAGAAATACAAACAACAAATACAAAGAAACAAAATGTTGATTATAGCTAACTTCCGGGTGTCGGTTTTTCGTGACGATGTGCGCGCACATCGTAAGATTTACTCTCATAATTTTTCCCTAACGCGCCAATTGAAGTACAACTTCATTGAATTACAACTGGTTTTAACCTACATATATCTAATAATTCCAATACATTTACGAAAATCCAAAATAAGTATAGTAATTTTAGATATACGAGTGTTAAAATATTTTCTCTTTCATACCCTCCTACCTAATGAGCTATGATAATGAATTGCGTAATTGCTCGATTTACAGCGTGTGCATTACATACCCAAAGCGGTACTGCATTACGACCTCGTTTCTAACGTGTGATTGTTAGCGTAATTATCTTTAACATATTACAAGAATATAATATTTGAACTACGAGAGATCAAGGCTCTATACTGCACGATACCATAGTCCCATGAAAATTATGCCATTTGTCTCTATTACAAACCTTACCTTCGTTTTATTTGTGTTCCGGTGTAAGTGATAGCCGCAAATTTGTTTAGTATGAAATGTAATCAATATTATTAAAAACATTGTAGATATTATAGCGTCTTAACGATATTTTCATACAGAAATCAGTAATTAGGTTTAATTTGTAAGGTAAATTATACCATTATCTCAGGTTATACAAAACTAAATCCAATCGAATATGTTTTTCAGAAAAAATATATATCCCAAGGTATTAAGTGACTTTTATTGGATGAGATTTCCTAATTTGACTACGCTATTGACCCAGCAAGGTCTTAACAGCTTCACCGGACTACTAAGGCGAGCGCTTAAGGAACTCAGCCGATTTTATTTTGGCAACCATCTCAAGGGTGCACGGCACACCTCGGCTTGGCTGTTGCTGTTGCATGCAAAATCGCGACCTATCTTAGCTAACCTAGCTAACAATTCATATATGTATGAGTTGTTGAAACGTATATGTGTACCCAGCATACACGCCTTAACAACTCCTCCATATATTTATAATCGGAAAATTGAGAGTTTTTCAGTTCGATAAGGGAATTTCCTAATTAAAACATCAGCCCTTGGTTAATAAAGCCTTAATACTTCTACACCGCAGACCCTCGGATTGATAACATACTTTAATAAAATAGTCATATAGAAATAACTTAAATAAGTTAACATATCCTATGATTACAATACTTTTCCAATGCCAAATAATCAGCCTGGAGTAACACAAAACCCAATGCCGAAATGTTGCGTTATAATTTCCTAATCACTCAACTGTTATTAACGTGCTTCTCCCAGTTTGCAAAACATCCAATCTGTAGCTGTTCATTAAATTTTATTACGCTGTGTGGTGCATCGTATTCGTAAACAATCAAAACTTATAGGTTACTTATTTTAGTCTCATATCTACGAACCAATTGTGACCATACTATATACGTTTTTTTTAAGGTGAATCATTTGTAGGCGCGGGTAACCCTGACTGTTGGCGTGGCGAGTGTGTGAGACGTGGCGACGCGATGCCATGCGCAACCGACTATGCGCAATCTCTTGCCGCACTGAGCTCGCATACGTATAGTGTAATTTGAGGTTTGTTCGATTCGAACAATTTCAATGTTTCACATCTGCCACGCATCCCGTGACAGCTCAATTTTTTTATAGGTTTTAATGTTATGCCAAAATCTTATTTGATGTTAAAGTCTAAGATAATAAGTCAAATCAAATCAAAATACTCTTTTTTTTTAATTGAAGCACGACATAGTGACTGCACTATGCCTGATGTTAAGCATAGTACAATCCAAAAACATCGGCAACCACCGAGAGACAGATTATCCATCGCCGGTCGCCGCTGTCATGCCGGCCATAATGACGACAGTCACCAGGTACTGGACATGCACAGGCTGATCCCGAAACGCGACGCGCAGAAGCGAGTCACTATTACGGGCTTTTTCGCCATATACATGGTGGTTGCAACCCAGTCAGGCTGTAACCCTACTACCCCGCTATCGCCATTGCCTTGTTCGTTATTCAGCAGGGTGCTCCACGTGCAGGTGAGGTTGGCTTGGGTGTCTCAAGTATTAAGATGTTACTCGACACCCTTTACACCCCTAACACCCCAAACTCGACACCCCATACACCCCAAATTCTTTATGCAATTTAGGCTCTGAAAAGGAACTTATGAATGTCAAAACTACTACCGGTTCGGAAAACAACCCAGTCACCGAGAAGAACCGCCAAGAAACTCGATCTGGTTTATCTCTTCATAATACACTTTATTAGTAAGCATACTGAACTTAGACATTTCAGGATTTCAGTTACAGTTATCGAAAAACTAGATGTGATTGACGACAGATTTTCAACTGGAATGGTTTAGCCAAGCGGCCTTAGAAAGAGCTCTATCACCATGCTATGGGTTCACCATGATGAAAGCTCCGGCTCATTGGTAAGGATGTGACGTTATGTTGATTACCGTTGTGTCCAAACACGTGTAACGACTGAGCCATAATCTCTTCAAAATTCATAATATATTAAATATACGATTATGGTTAGATACTTTTAGTTTTAATAAATTGATATATTTATTATGTAAGTTGATTTTTAATGTTTTTACAAAGAATTTAATCTATACTAATATTATAAAGAGTTAAAGTTTGTGAGTTTGTGACGTTGTAGCATTATAGGGGATAATCTCAGGAACTACTGGTCTGATTTGAAAAATTCTTTCTGTGCTATTTAGCTTATTTATGGAGAAAGGCTATAGGCTTATACATCATCACGCTAAGACCAGTAAGAGCGGAGCACCAATCAAAAATGTTATAAAATCGGGATTTTTCTTCCTCTTGAGAGCTTCCGCTGCGTGTTAGCCTCAGCCCAAAGTAACTATTATTACTCGAATAAATACGCGGGCAGAGGCTAGTTTCTTATATAAAACAATACATTTAAAGAGTTTCTTACATAACATGCAGCATACATACATCGTATGTAAGGAAATCCATCCTTTATGGGGGCGTACTGAGAGATATACTGAATTTAACAAGATATTAACAATGGGAAAACCATAGACACACTGTATTTGTTAAAGTCATAAAATTTATTTAAAGGTTAAATACTAACCTTGATTTTTAATACATATGTTTTCAAATGTTTATGATATAAACTATCGTATTATTATACTTCAATCTCTATCATACAATTTTTAGATATGTGCGGATATCTGAATACTTGATAAAATCATATATATTGACAACAGATCAGTTTAAAATGACAGAATCAATTCGAATGTGTTTATAAATAAGAAATATATAACACGGTGCAGTGTAATCCTAAACAAGATACGTAGTTGTCGTTAAACATCAAAAGCGATCCGTGTGAACGAAATCGCGGACATCAACTAGTAATTAATAAGCATTCGAACATCCGTTAACATATCAATAAAATAAAAATGTCGAGGCCAGAATCAGACCAAATGACTTAGCGTGCTCTAAAACGAAAATGATTAAAAACAATTTATGCATCAAATAGTTCATTTTACATAGATATGAATGTAAATGTAATGCGCCGGTACTTATTCTATTTTCGTGAAAAACAATTTAGAGGTGTCTGTAAGAAATAGTCTGTCTGTCTAGAAATAAGTAATAAAATACATTTCAGCAATATTTAGAAATGTTTATCTTTTTGTATGAACACGTATCACTGCTAAAGTACTAGTTTCACAATAAAACCACACCAGGGAAAGCATATCTACGAGGATAACCTAGACCCATCAAAATCGGTCCACTCTATCAAAAGTTTTCGTAATTTTTACGCGGCGTAAGTACGAGATAAAAGTAGATAAGTAAATAGATTTTTTTTTTCGAAGTGACTACGCTATTGACCCAGCAAGGTCTTAACAGCTTCACCGGACTACAATAAGTAAATAGACTTAATACATTTAGATGGCTTTATTAGTCACTGTTTTGTACATAAGATTCCACGCGGACAAGGTCGCGGGCATAGCTAGTTTATTATAAATTCTTAAGCAACCTCAAGTAATATATAAAACAAATCTTCTTTCTATGGAATCTCTATTACAAAATATAGAACGTATTAGAGATGGAAAATGACGATATATTTAATAACTGATTATAATAAAATTAGACAAAAACAAAAATGTCTGATACAGTAGTGTTTCAAATAAAATATTTCGTAAATGATAAATAACTTCCTACTTCAGTTTATAAATAAAAGTCGCCCAAATATAAAATACGAACCGAAATCTTTATTACTAATAAAATAACAATTATTTGATGTAAGACTTTGTATATAATAACGGTTAGTAACATAAGCACAAGGTGCAATTTAAAAACATTTTTGGCATTTAACTTCTAAATACAAGTATCTGATTACTCGTTTAAAAGATATTGAATTTTATGATATTTTAAGGAAAATGTTTTTTTTAGAATTTTGGGCATAACTTTTTTAAATTACCCAATCTTGAACCGTTTTTCAATGTAGTTGTTTTTATATTAAGATACTTTGATAATTGTCATTTGACCTTTATGGAAAATAACTCAATTTAAACATAAATTTAAAAAGTATCTCAATTTTTAATATTTTTTTTTTTTATTGAAGCACGATAAAGTGACTGCACTATGCCTGATGGTAAGCATAGTACAATCCAAAAACAGTAGCGACCACTGAGAGACAGATTATCCATCGTCGGTCGCCGCTGTCATGCCGGCCATAATGACGAAAGTCACCCGGTACTGGATATGCACAGGCTGATCCCGAAACGCGACGCGCAAAAGCGAGTCACTATGACGGGCTTTTTCACCATGTACAAGGTAGTTGCGACCCAGTCGGGCTGTAAAACCCTACCACCCCGCTATCGCCATTGCCTCGTTCGTTGATCAGCAGGATGCATCACGTGCAGGTGAGGTTGACTTGGGTGTCTCAAGTCTTTAGATGTTATTTGACACCCCTTACACCCCTTATTAAAAAGAAAATACTTTTATCCATTCCTCAAGCTTTGTGCCGGTGGTAATGGGTTCTATAAAACTATTATTTATTTTAGATTATTGAAAAATTTAATAATAACCCTATGAATATTTTTTTTTAATTTCATTTATCTAGTGAAATTAACATTTTTAACTCTCATACACAATTAAATATCAAAAATTATTAGAACAACAAGCATTATCTATTCAATTAAATATTTACCAATTTATTTGTCTCTAGAATTTACAATCAGTTCTTAATTAAATAATATGTATTCGTAGAATTTAATAACACCGAAGGGAAATAAAGCTATAGCTTTTGTTTTAGAAAATATATAAATATAGAAAACTGTAAAAGTTAAAACGTAAATTTATAAAGAGTAAGATGCGATTTAACATATTGACATGTTGCTATTTTAGATTATTCTTCTTTGTTACATTGAATTAAGTTTAAAACGTGTATTTGTCGTACTTGACATTGGCGTAATTGCCTATATAGGCTGAGGCCATACCGTAAAAACAGATAACTAATGTAACGTTACATGTACTATATTGACCAAAATTGTATATTCTGTTCTTCGAAGTAAAGGCTAGTAGTGGAACCGACACGCTACATAAATCATTTCTATCAATGTATTGAGTGCGTCAATCTATTAACCTATATTGCAACAACATTTTTAATTGTTTATGAGCAAATTAAATCTCGGTCTGTTGGACGATTTTATAGATAGTCTAGATTACATAAATAACAGTTTCCGTGAATATAACATACGTTTATTTTATATCATTAAAGCCAGTCAGTCAGTCTTTGTCTGTACATATAATAAGAATATAGAGACTCAGTAGTTATTAGATTTTTGGAAAAAAAATTGTTGCAGGTGTCTAGGAATAAGTAATAGATTTCATTTCAATCAATTTTAGAAATGTATTACATTTCAGTCAATTTTAGAAATGTATTACATTTCAATCAATTTTAGAAATGTATGTCTGTCTGTTTGCTTGACAAGCATCACTGCTAAAATACTACGTTCATGATAAAAAATCGTCAAATAAATCATAAAGTATACCTTCTTATCACAATTAGTCTTTATTTCATACAAAATTGTTCGGTCAATCAAGTTATTGAACTTTTAATGACGACGCGGTTTAAGTACAAGAGAAAAGTAAATAAGTAAATGGACTTAATACTTTATTAATCACTGTTTTTTTACACACTTTACTAAGGTTACACGCAGATAAAATCGCCAACACAGCTAGTATAACATCTAATATATATCTAAAGGTTGAACTAAATTACCGTCTTGACAATTAAGTGAAGATTAGCAAACGTAAATACTCTTTCATGGAGGTTTTTATAACTAAGTGACCTTTCTTTCTTTCTTCATATAATAAAGGACGACGGAGCTGCTAGCCACTGATGACGTCAGATATCATCAGATCGTCAGATATAATATTTTATTATCTTTATGTAAAGTATGTGTAAAAACGAAACAGAATATGTGAAGATATTCCAATTTTGAAGCGTTAACTTAATAGGAAATCATTGAAAGTGGCCTTTTTGTAGTAGCAGCATCTAACGATTATTATAATAGATATTACACATTCAATTTCTTACATATTGCTTTCTAATTATAATGTCATCTCATTATGTATGTTATTAAAATATGAAATATCTTAATCTCTATTATCAACTGTAAACTTGACTTCTTTTATATAAAACTATAATTGATGTACCATGTACGTTAACCATTTCTCAGTGTTTTAAATATTGATTCTCTAAAAAATATATCATTATTTTCATGCATTGTGCGAAATTTTCTATACAAAAACTGTATTTCTCAAAGTAACAATGAAGGAAAAACAAAACTAATGATAAGCATTCATTGTACTTGACAATCCAAATGTGACAGTTATTATAATATGTACGAAAAAAAAATTTAATGTGTGTGTAAGTAAAACCTTTCACAATAATAAATGTATATTGATACAATTAAACCCTTTCTTTGTTGAAAGATTTTTTTTATAAAGTTCTCAATAGTGAAATGCGTCACGCAAGTTAAAATTGCCTATTGCAATTATTCATCTCTACCCACCCAAAATAAATAATCAAGTAAAATGTTCAATTAAAACAATTTTTACCAGGAATAGCCATCCCAAGTACAAGATACTCCTTAACGGATGGGCTTAGGAAAGTATGAAGTGCAGGTACATGGCCTGGGTCTGGATCGGGTGCGTCCAGCGCTTGTGCAGGCTCTCGAGCGACCGCCCCGGTATCTGCACGCACTCGCTTTACCCGTCCACCTTCTTCTCGACCACCTGTTTGAATTAAAACATTTAATAATGAAGCTACTAAACCTAAGTAGTAAGTATGAAATAGTAAAAAATTAAAATTACTTAACTTATTAAATTAGCATTTCCTTCGTCCAGTCGCACACTAAAGCTGTTAATTTTATAATTATTACTTACTATATAAATTTATAATTGATTGCTTGCTAAGCAATACCGAGTGAAGGTTTTTCTTGGGATATTTTTTTTCCAATATGCAAGAGTATGTTGAAAAATATTAATTATTATTATACAAATCTTTTACTAATTATTAGCCAATAAACTACTTAGTAATTATTCGTAAAATAGGAAAATTGAGATGGTACGAATTCAGTGGCGAACTCAGATATTTCTCTGTTTATAGCTTTGCTATGTCTTCGTTATTCATAATTACTGTTATACTTATTATACTAATCTATTCTTTAATACTATTATAGGTACAATATAAAAAATACTTATAGGAGAATTAATGAGAGCTTTTAATACTGTCTTTTACAAAAATGTAACAAAATGATTATCGCAAGCAACGCTCTAGTCAAGTTTGAGTAAAGTAATATTTGTTCTTTAAACATACTTCTTTCAAATTCACATGAAAAAATATGCATTAATTTTAAAAACTTCGATTAGAGTCATTGACATATAAAACCAATACATCAATGCTTAGAGTGGTTGTTGTACACTCATGACGATAATTCAAATCAGACGCTGAAATGTTGCTTCAGACAGATATAGTTAATTATTTTATAACAATTAAAACTATATATGCGTGTGTATATCCTTAAATTCTACTAACATTAACATTATAAAAATCAATATAATTATCTTTATTTGCAATTCAGGGGTCAAATGCTACATACTTTTTAAAATATTATATTTTAAGAGTGCATATATCTGTAATATGTCATATAAAATGCATAGTGCTATAGACTATGAAATAGTAAACTCAAAAATGTAGATATAAATAAATAAACACGTTCAGCCGTAGTATCATTCAAAATTTATGAACTGGTCACTTGATAAAATATTGATTACTTATTTCAATAATTTGAATCAATGGTTTTTAGAAATAAAAAAATATATTTAGAAATTGATTTGAGGACAACTACAGATGGACTAGCACCTTTTGTATTGCATGATACCGACACCAGTTTTAGATTCTATGATAATTTTAGGAACCATAAGTATTATTTTAACTTCATCAGAGAAAGACAAAAAATGTCTAGTTAGAATACTAAAGCTTTAATATCCTTAAATAATATAACCAAAACATTATAAAGGATATTATATCCTATTTATAATTACAAAATTATAGTATAAAACGCGTAAAAACATAAAATTATGAAAATTCTGTATAAAACTTAGCACTGAATACGTACCTGTTATCACCAGGAAGGATAACACTAACACAGTTATTGTAGAAAATACTTTTAAACCGTTCATTTTTACTTATACTTTCAAAGTTGTATTAAAATTTTATCACAATAACATATGTAAACGTATATAACTCGATAGTGTCACAATCAAAAAGGCTTCGACCGGCATTGAAGTTAGCCGAAGGTCTCAGGACTGATAAATTACGAAACACGCTTATGGTTTTGCTTTGTGGTTCGCAGTTAATAACTGTTATGCCGGTTGCGTGTTTTCTGTGGACTCCGTTTGATTTATACGCATTGCATAAGGGCGCAGCAAAACTCACGTGCGCATTCGAAGACAGACGAGCGCGGTATGATCATTGAATAAGCACAACGCACGATCATGTCGCTCCATGAATCACGATACGAAACCTATGACCTCTAAGCTTCTTCTTCAGTTAGTAACGATAGTAAAAAACATATGCACGACAAGAGCCTTGACGATTATTTTTTTTAAATTTTAAATAATCTTTTATTCTATAGTGATACTTATATAAATGCTTCAAAATAATATCATTATAACTGTTTAGAAATGTATAGTGTTTTACCAAAATACCACTACTTTCTTGTGATATATATATTACATTATGGATCCGTTCTAACAATGGACTCCTCGGAAATTTGCCTGAGAAACCAATATTTCAGGACATTTTATCTATCAGGCCATAAAAGTTATGTGGTTAATTACTATTTGTGGCTAAGTACAGATTTTTGTTGTTTTTTTATTAACGTGGGGACATCCCTATGGATGGATACCTAGCCTCCCGCGGGAGAAAGTGGCTTATGTCCGACTCGCTCGGACTAAAACCCCTCGGTTTACCATCCATCCAAAAATATATGATACAAGTGCAATGTTAATCATAGGTATTTACTACTCATTGATGCTATAGAGTAAGTAACACATTTAAAAGGCTAACTGCAAAAGTATGTTAACCATATGTAGTTATACACTATCGTTTTTTTTGGGTTATGTATTTCTTTATGTTCTCTGAGATTGCAAAGACGTCTTTATATTATATAATACGTTTTTTTTCTAAATAAATGTTTTATTTAAATGTATATAGAATTATTTGATTTTTCTTGAAAATATGAAAATATACATTAGTTAAGTATAAGGGAGATCGGGGGAATGGAAACACTTAACTTCTAACGCTAAAAGATAATAGAAAAAAGTTATAAACTAAATCAATTTTTATTGCTACATTAACTTTTTTACTTAATACGTAAAAATATAGACTAAAACAAAAAACATTGCCGTTCCTATTTACCCGATGCCCTATGGGGTAATTGAGACCATCTCGTGGGGGAAATGGGAACGGTATGGGGTAATTTAAAACGACGTTTAATCACTACACGTATCACACACACAACCTCTGATAGTCTCACCGGAAGTACATTGCCCATGTGCCCAAAGTTGGTAAATGGCGCACTGGATCCAATATTTTTTCAGATACTTTTCGTAACACATTATGCATTAACACTCTTCCTCGTTTTCTTTTTTTATAAAGCTCTCTTCAATTTTTGACCACTTTACCCTTGCCTCGTGACTTGTTTGGCATGGTTTTTGTATTCTTTTCATGATCTTTTCTGATTTTTTTAGCGTTTCTCTGGCTTCGTCTTTTCTGTTTTACCTTTAATCGAACTTTTATTTCTGAGCTGGATAAAATGTGAGAGTGCTTTTTATTTTGTCGCTTAGAGATGGTTCCTCTTTTAGTAATAACAGGCACATTGATGATCTCATCAAGAGGCAAGGAAGTGCATGGAGGAGGGGCGTTGATGGTAACAGCAGTTGTATCTTGTTTTGGTATTTAAATCTGCCTGAAAATGTTAATGAATTCAGTGCATAATTTCAAGGCATCTGAAATAATTTGTAAAGTTTAAATATTTTTACAAAATCAACCAGCAGTACTATGGGTAATTAGGAAGGTACGTGGTAATTGGGAACTTTCCCAATTACCCACCTAATGCCATTCTCAATTGCCCGAATCAGTCAATATAAATAAAATTGCCGCCACTCTCAAAAGCATTTTTATTTACTTCAATTTATATTGGATTTGAAAACAGATAGTGCATGTATGATATGAGCAAAAACACCACGCTTTTGAACCCAAATAATGATACATCTACTATAACTGACGACAAAATTAAATCAAAAATAGAAAAATAAATGCTCGAATTACCGTGACAACACTTGTGCGTCATTTAAATCCTACTAATAGGTTTGCGACGGTGTAGTGCAGCGATATGTACTATTTAACTAATTGTTCCCAATTACCCGCCGTTCTTAATTACCCCACTCTCCCCTACCAACAATTTGTCTTTCGGTGGCAATGCAAAGTGCTCGCTAAAGTAAGCACGGTCTATTACACGCGACAATAGACAGTTGAATAATTAGTTATTACGAATATTATGAAATCAGTCCTTGAGACTTCTGGAAATCAAACACAATCTATTCGTTAAAAACAAATATTTATTCGAAAGCCTTGTTGTGCCTACGACATTGTATTATTCAAACTCGGCATTTAACACACCTGTTATTAATTAAGGTCTATTATGACTTAATTTTATTGAACAAAATCAATTTGACGGTTTAAATCATTACATAGTATAAAACAAAGTCCCCCGCCGCGTCTGTCTGTCTGTCTGTTCGCGATATACTCAAAAACTACTGAACGGATCTTCCTACGGTTTTCACTAGTGGATAAAGCAATTCATGAGGAACGTTTTAGTATATAAATTTGTCAAGTCTTTGTATAGATTGGTTGAAATATAACGATAATCGTGGGACAAGTTGGAAAAAGTAAAACCGCCTGGGAATTTTCATAGAAAACGCTGCATAATCCTTTTGAGATATAACAATGTATGTTGGGTAAATGTAATAAGGTTACTTTTGTTTGTATAGATTAAAAAAAAGAAAGTGACGTCCATTGCAAAATGTATTAACAACATAATATAATGACAGTGACATGACACATTTTTCTTTTGGTTTTTAGCCAGGTGTAAATAATGACACAACAGAGACAATGTAGATCTACAAAAAGTCTGTGAGGGCATATATCTATTTTTTAAGGATAGCCCACTATACTCATTATATGTTCTAGAAAAGGATGACATAAAATTCGAAAGCTTTTTGACGTATACAGTATTAATAATTATCAATTTAAGTAGGTTTTATGCACATTCTTATCTTCCGTGTTAGTGTTCGAATTCCTTCAAAATGGCTAGACCGATTTTTTGAAATTTCTAAGGTGTATTTTGTAGATATGAGAATAGGTCGTAAAGTAGATTTTATGCCTCTAGGTGATTACGGTGTCCCTATCCAGATTTCTTATTATGTGATTTTTTTTCTTACTTGCCATCAAACATATATATGATCCCAAATTTACATCTTCCTGACCATACCCTTCCAGCAGTAAATTTTAGTACTTTTTTAATCAACAATATCCAAATGATTCAACGGTCATTCGTAATTGAAACAAAACGAAATTATTGATGTTACTTCATAATAGATGGCGCTAGGTTCGTTTTAACCAAATTTCTTCCATACATACGTGAATCATTTACTTTTTTTTCTCGATTTGACTACGCTATTGACCCAGCAAGGTCTTAATAGCTTCACGGGACTATAAATTTACTAAACCAACTCGGAGTTATTACAAAAAAGTACTAGGTTTATTTTGCATTTGCCGTGTATCACAACGCAGTGCGTACAAAATTTTATACGGCTGATTTTAAATAACAAGAAATTAGTTGTTACCCGCTGCTTCTCCCGCGTGAATTGAGTGAAACTGTTATTTGATCTATTTGGCAGGCATTTTCTTAGATTTACTCAACTCTTAATGTGTTCAACGATAACAAAATTATCAATTCATTATTTACTAGCGAGCCTGGCACATGTTGTCCCGCCCTGATAATAAAAAACTAATCACAAATTATATATAAAAACCTTCATCATGAAACACTTTATCTTTTCGTAAAAAACTCATAATAATCCGTTCAATAGATTTAGAGTTTATCACAAACAGACAAACGGACAGACAGACACGGTAGGAGGCTTTGTTTTTCTAATAAGTAATGATAATAATGAAGGTCTATATACATATAATAAATCGGTGACTAGACCAATGCTGTACATCGTTACATAGTATAAAACAATCCTCTACCACGTCTGTTTGTCTGTTCGCGATAAACTCAAAAACTATTGAATGGATCTCCATGCGGTCATTAGTGAATAAAGTCATTTGCAAGGAGCGTTTTGGTACATAATATGTCTAGGTTTTATATAAATGATGGAAATGTCGGAAAAAGTCAAGTCGCAAAAGAAGTTTTAATCGAAAATCCTTTGGGATATAATAGAACTGAAGCCCAGGATACTCATTATGTCTTCTAGAATAATTGTGATGTACAATAGGATAATTTGAAAGTTATTTATATGGATTTAGTTTTAATGCTTATTAACTGAAATACGTTACTAACATTAATAATTTCAGGCAGTTTCTAAAAATCTTCCACAATGTTGCATTTTGTTTTTTATTTGTTGTATTTTTAGGCAGGTACTAAAATACTTATTAATATGGAACTTTATATATATTATTTCGTGTTGTAATTTAGTACAATTGATTAGTTTGAGTGCATGAAATTGTTTGCCTTAATGAATGAAAGAGTTTTAGTTGATATTGAAACTTTTGACACCACATTTTAATATTATTTTGGCATATTTCAATTAAATATAATAAGCATTAAACCTCTCAGGTTCCGAATTAGCTAATATAGTAAAAATAATTTACGCTAAGTTTCTAACTTTTTTTACTTCGCGACATTCGGCAGTAACAGTCATGTAGACTAGCCGTATGCTCGCAAATATTTATTTATATGACAATGTGAGACATTATCTTCACTAATAATATAAAGAGGTAATAGATATTCTTCTTTATCTTCCACCTACACACCTGAAGTAGTGACTATAATAGAAGCTATCAAATATCTACTATCACATAAATGAGATCAAACTATCCTATTGACATATTCTTTACATTGCTTACAAAATATTCAGCATAGTCCGACTTCTTCTAAAGTTCTCAGTTATCATAATCATTTCATTTGTATCAATGACTTTGTTAAGGAATTTGAGTAGTTCTTAGTTTCTTATTATTCTTCTTATTCTGTTCGTAGTTCGTATCTATAAAATTCCCTTATTAAAAAGGTGTAGTTGAAGTTTACAGATTCCATGTATACCTTACAAATTTTTATTGAAACAAATAGTTGAATCAAACTGACACTTTTATGGAGGTAAATTTTACTTTACACATCATATTAATTAATGGAGTTGGTTAAAAGATAATGGGAAATAAAAACTATAAGCGGTAAAATTATTGCGTAGGTGAGGGCCAGAGGAGCAACCCAGGGGATACCGGGAATACATCTTTTGTCAATAGATATATAAGATAGTCTGGATTCACAATTGGACTCAGTAGGTATCGCTATAGTCGGGGTCTAGGTTATTTAAGGTTTTTCACTTCTGAAAATAAAATTGGAACCGGTAATAACGGACTTGGCGCAGACGACGTTGCGCGGGTCAGCTAGTACTCAAATAAAACAAATTTATCGCTTGACCCCCTTGATTTGTATTGCACGCAGTGGTTTTACAAATTAATGAGCTGTCCAAATAGAGTTTATACGAGTGTACTAGCGACGAAAATAAGACCAATGATCCTTTTACAATACCACCAGATAATGAAATAAGAAGAGAACTGAACGTCAATTTGTCAATTTTTTCAATATTTTTTAACGATCTCCCTAACGTCTTCCGTCTCAGATAATTTCTATATGCAGGTTTTTTAAGTAAAATATTTCATTTTTCTATATGATTTTTCAAACATTTTCTTTCAGCAAAAATCATACAAATCTTGTTTTGACGAATACAAAAACAATTAGTTAAATAAGTACAGCCGTTTTGAACTGATACGCTTATAGACAGGCCTTTTTTTATCACCTATTTTTGAGGCACGCTCATTTTAGAAAATTAAACGTCCATAATTTTTTACTAACACCAACTATTGTGCTAAGCGATAACTGTTCAAGAAATATACGTTAGATTTTGTATTGGGATAACTGTAACCTATAAAAAAATCTTTTTAACCAATTTCAAAAAAGGAGGAGGTTCCCAATTCGTCTGTATTTTTTTTATGTTTGTTACCTCATAACTTTGGACTGGGTGAACTGATTTCGATAATTCTTTTTTTTATTTGAAAGCTGGTGCTTCCTGTGTGTGTGGTCCCATTTTGGTCTAGTTCTGACAACGGCATCCAGTGCAAAACGGTATAAGCGTTAAGTGTGTACACGACAAATAGACGAATAACTCAATTTCACGCCAACCGATTTTGATGAGTCAGTTTTTATTGGAAAGGATGTACTTCAAGGGTAGTTTGATGAGAGTTTGGTTAGGTTCTGACTATGGGATCCGTGACAAAGTAACACAACTTTCAAGAAACAAGCCTACTTCTTTCTTAATGGCCGGCAACGCATCTGTGATTCCTCTCGTGTCGCAGGTGTCCACGCGCGGCGGTGATCACTTACCATCAGGTGGGTCACATGACTTAGTTAGATATATTTATGTAAACTAAAAATGGAAAAATAAATAAATAAATTAAAAAAAAAAAGAATTAACCGACTTCAATATTAATCAAAAACCCATAAGGCACTAAAAAGCGGAATATAAATAGTTTATCAAATTAACCAAATTTTATTATTTATTTTCCGCTTTTTAGTGCATTATGGGTTTTTGATTAATATTGAAGTCGGTTAATACTTTTTTTGAAAATTTACTTTTTTATAAAGGTTATGCGAGATTGATTTTTTCATTTTTTATGAAAATTTTACAATATTTTTGAAATGCCCTTAAGATTACTGAATGCCACCGAACTCCCCTCCCCAAAAAAGAAGCATACAGCAGGCATATAGGCATATCCAGTACTTGATTTTTATTTACAAAAATTACATGAGACATCCTGGATATTAAACTTAGTATAATATGTCTTATGGTGTTTTGTTGTGGGAACAGCAGCTGAGGTGGATACCATATTCCTACTCCAAAAACGGGCAGTTCGAGCAATCTGTAATTTGGGGCCTCGCGAATCATTAAAGACTAAGTTTCAGGAATTCGGTTTTTTAACTCTACCCTCCCAATTCTTTGATATACGTCAGCAAAAACTTAGATAATCTGGATTTAGTAAAAGTCTGACATAATGTAAAGAATACTAGAAATAATAACAAACTGGCCACTTCATGTTTTAGGCTGACTAAGACCAGTAATAGTTTTTTTTGGTAATGGTGTTAGATTTTATAACAAAGTCCCAAAACACATTATCAACTTGCCAGATAATAACACTTGAACGTGTTTACTATGTTGTAATTATATTTGAAAAAATGTAATATGAGAAGATAAACCAGATCGAGTTTCTTGCCGGTTCTTCTCGATGACTGGGTTGTATTCCGAACCGGTGGTAGTTTTGACGTTTATAAGTGCTTTTTCATGGCCTAAATTGAATAAAGAGTAATTTGATTTCAACATTATAAGGTCAGTCTGTAGGAATAGCGTTGCTGGGTCAAAAGTCTCTTTCTGAGGTGATCGCAGAAGTTTAATCACCACGCCAGACCAAGACATACTATCGATTTTCAACTACATAAAGTCTACAGGTCTATATTCTTCCCTAATACAATGCTATTATAAAAACATTTCTCAGGTTCAGGTTTCCTGCCAATTTTTCTCTTGTCACCCTGAGCCTGTACTGCTTCCAATTTAAATCACTAAATGTACGTAAATTCAGTAAAAAGGACTACGTTTTTGTACATTCTTGGCTTTCCCAGCAAGGTATCAGCTAGTATGCAATAAAAAAAATAGCATCAGTAATACGCAAAGGGGTTGTCGTAGCAAATTACGATTACATTGAATCACTCAAACAAAAAATACTTATAGTTTATTGACATTTATTAATAAGAGATCATAATCATCAAAATGATATGTCATTTCCTGATAATTTCGACCAACAACAAGCAGATTTACCATTACTTCTTTTTTGCCAAAACTGGACCGGTACTAATTCACTATTTTCCGCCAACATGTATTTAATAGCGCCAAAGTATGTTTTGTTATTTTATTTTTTTATTTCATTTCCTCTATTCTCCAGACTCTTGGCCGCACCTTTTTTTGCTTTCGTGTCTTGTATACGTCAAAAATCGTATCCGTGAGGAATTTTTTTATATTCATTTATTTAATTTTATTTATCTATAAACTGTTTAAGGTTATAGGCTACATGTCATATAACGCTAAGACCAATAGGAGCGGAGCACCAATGAAGAATATTTAAAAATCGAGGTTTCTATTCCACGCGAACGAAATCGCGGGATAAGGCTAGTTTCCTATAAATTAAAATCAATCGTATAAAATTTTGTACGCAATGCGTTGTGATACAGAGAATATCCAAAAACAAACCTCGTTAGTTTAATGAATGATCCACGTGAGTGTGGAAAAAAATTGTTAGGGCGGATGTAGCGCCTTCTGTTATTAAGTAACACCAATAATTTCCTTTTGTTTGAAGTACGAACGATCGTTAAATCATTTGGATATTATTAATTAAAAAAAACTAAAATCAAACTACTGGCAGAGTAGGATCAGGAAGATGTAAATTTGGGATTATATGTATTTTTGATGGTAAATAAGAAAAAAATACAAAAAAAGTCTGAATAGGGAACTTTACGATCTATTCTCATACCTACCAAATATATCTTAAAAATTTCGGTCTAGCCGTTTCGGAGGACATCGAACACAAACACCGTGACACGTGATTTCGATATATATTAGAATAAGGATAAGAATGTTGGGCATGAAACGTATTTAAGTTGATAATTATTAATATTGTATGCGTCTAAATAGCTTTAGAATTGTGTGTAATCTTTTTTTTAGAACATATAACGAGTATAGTTGGCTGTGCTTAAAATATAGATATATGCCCCTCGCAGACTTTTTACACCTGGCTAAAAACAAAAAGAAAAATTTATCATGTCATTGTCATTAAATAAAGTCGTCAATACATTTTGTAATGGACGTCACTTTCTTTTATTTTAATCAATACATACTAAAGTAAACTTTATCACATGTACCCAACATACATTGTTATATCTCAAAAGGATTATGCAGCGTTTTCTATGAAAATTCCCAGGCGGTTTGACTTTTTCCGACTTGTCCCACAATTATCGTTATATTTCAACCAATCTATACAAAACCTTGACAAATTTATATCCCAAAACGTTCCTCATGAATTGCTTTATCCACTGATGAAAGCCATAGGAAGATCCGTTGAGTAGTTTTTGAGTTTATCG